>JAOVYU010000060.1:3654516-3687027 GCA_025674565.1 Synodontis membranacea | reverse complement strand
AATAAATTCCCACAGTCTTTATCTGTGTCATTCTGTGTTAACCTGAGGCAATTAAACTGTAATAAAACACAAATTCCACAAGCTGTGCTCAAAATGTTGACTGGTGCATATATATATATATATATAGAGATAGATAGATAGATAGATACACACACACACACACACACACACACACACACACACACACACACAGTGGGACAGCAAGCTTTGTATTTCATTGTGATATTCTAATGCGTCTTTTCCCACTCATCCGTAGGACTGTGAGATTAAGGAAGAAGGCACTAAACACATGCTAATTCTCTACAATGTACGTAAGGACATGGCTGGTGGCGTGGACTTCAGTGCTGCCAATGCTAAATCTAGTGCTCAGCTGAGAGTTAAAGGTGAGAATGAAACAGAGAAGGTGTACATACACAGGGGAAACTTCAGATAAGATAGAAGGTACATTTTCCAGACAGGATACTTTATCATTGATACGGAACCATGATCAGGAAAATCTACTGTCAAGTTACAAATAAGGGAAAAGTGGTGTAAATTACAAAGAAAATGAAATGATTTACTGTGGCTGTGAACATACTACATTATCAGGTTACAATTTTTTTTTCTGCTCTACTAAATATGCTAAAGGCCAAATGTTTCTTTTTAATTATGGATTTAAATATGGGATATAATATTACATTTTGGAGTTATATAACTCACGGAAATTGTATTTTAAAAGCACTTTTCTATAAGATAGTGTAGTAATAAAGGCTAGCATATACCTAGCCATTCAATAGGGTTGATTGACAGTAACAGACCGGTCAGTGCTCTTGACAGAGGTGGGCATGTGGCCAATCAGATGGCATGGCTATTTTAAAAGTCACATACCATATCTAGAGTAGGCCAGTCAGTGATTGGCAGAGGTTCAACAGATCCACCTTCGACCCCCCTCCTTGCCTTTTTGTTGTTGGCCATAAACATCTTAAGGACACCCAATATGCTAATGAGGTACCTCTCTCACCAACAAGGCCCACTCCAACCTAATCTCTACTTGTTCTGGAGGCTTTCGGTCTCCAGAGCAGTGGGCCTGTTGTCAGTGGGAAAGCGCAATGTGGATTTGCAGTTGAGGAATTATCAGTGTTTCCTGGGAGTTGGAGGTGACTAACGATGTCTTCTCTTGAATCCAAAGCACGAGTGATCGGCCTCCTGCGGCCTCTCAGGGATGTTACAGTTACGGCAGGGGAGACGGCAACCTTTGACTGCGAACTGTCATATGAGGGCATTTCTGTGGAGTGGTTCCTTGGGGGTACAAAGCTGGAACCAAGCGACAGAGTAAGTGTGAATCTAAATCCGGCTTTGTGTTGTGCTTGTATGAAAAATGCAAATACAAAACCTTGTATCCCTCTAAAAGATTAATTGTATTTGAGGCATATCTGTATGCTGCTTTCAAACATGGACACATGTTGAGTTGATTCTACTACTACTACTACACACACACACACACACACACACACTGAAGTAAATGTGTCTTCTCAAGTGTATTTTTTAATTTTGATTTGCAACTGCAGCAATAATATTTACATTTTATACAAAATAATACAGTATAATATCACCTACATGCTTTCTGCATATAAGGACGTGTGGGGATCAGGCTACACTTGACTACTTGATCTGGGTTTTGCGATAGCACTTGGGACTATTCTGCCCTGCAAGCGTTCCTCTGGTTATTTTTAACTGCTTCAAGGCTCCACGTTAAGTGGCAGGTGGCAAAGAGGTCTATGTGACAGTCACAAATTAAATAAAACATTGTTTTTGATGATATGCCTTGTTTCTATAAAACATAGTGATAGTGATTACATGTGGTCACATAATTTCATTTGGTTCAGATAAAGCACAATTGTTTGGTTGTTGGTAATGGGCTGTAATAAGCTGGTAGTGTACAGTGAAATTAACCTACGGTATTTTTGTGATAATGACTTACATCTGTTTGGTGGCATGAGTAATCATTATATGGGCTGGATTAGAAAATTCTATTTTCAAGTTTATGTTAATTTAATAAATTTTATTACATTTTTAAAATTTTTTTATTTATGAGCGTGTGTGTTGGTGTGTATCTGAAATGCACTTAGTTACAACGAGGTCAGGCTGATTACGTGCAGTTTATTAATGGTGATTTTATGTTTAATTGTGATACAGGTGTTATAGTGGTTAATATGATGTTTCACAAGCTCAGTGTGAGCTGGAGGCTATAGAGTTATCTCTAGCATTAAAAACAGAGGTGTGAAACTGAGACCGGTTCCAACTTCTCAGCTGCTGATGTCTATTGCAGGGGCGCAATAAATAACTAGGCCTGTGACAGGGCAAAGGGAGACTTAAATTATCAATCTGTTTGATTTGCACAGGTGGTGACCCGAGCCGAAGGCAGAACCCACACGCTGACCCTAAGAGATGTAAAACTGACGGAAGCGGGTGAAGTAAAACTCACTGCAAAGGATTTCCAAATCCAGGCCAACCTCATTGTTAAAGGTATAAATATGTTATTATATTCTGTAGTATTCTGTGAAATACTGCGATATTTTCATATCACATTGATTGATTGATTTGATAATTTATTCATGCAGCTTCACAAGCATAAACAAAATTATGATACATTTGCGCATCCAGTAAATGGACCCTGTATTATCTGTTCTACAGAGCCTCCAGTCGAGTTCACTAAGCCACTCGAGGACCAGACTGTAGAGGAAGAAGCTACTGCTGTACTAGAGTGTGAAGTCTCCAAAGAAAACGCAGAGGTCAGGTGGCTTCGAGATGGACAAGAAATCCGTAAAACTAAAAAGTATGAGATGGTTGCCGATGGCCACAAGAGAAAGCTTATCATCCAAGACTGCACACTTGATGACTCAAAGACATATACCTGCGATGCCAAAGACTTTAAGACTTCTGCTTTTCTAAATGTTGAACGTAAGTGAATTACAGCAAATGCTTCAAATTACAACGTAACCTTTGAATTATATCGGTGCCATTTGTAAATGATGTTGTTTGCTTTAGCTCCACATGTTGAGTTCACTAAACCACTCCATGATGTTGAGGTAATGGAAAAAGAAACTGCCAAGTTTGAGTGTGAGGTTTCCAGAGAAAATGCCAAGGTAACCCTATGAGTTTTCTGATATATATATATATATATCTTCCTTTGATCTTGATATTTACAGTAGATGGCTCATAATTTTTTTAATAAATATATTTCAGATAAATTTGGCTATATGATTGTGGTTATAATTAAATGTAAATTTATGCAATTTATTTGGCTCATGTATTTGATTTAATTTTTCTTTCTTTTTAAAGGTTCGCTGGTTCAAGGATGGTAATGAAATCAGGAAAGGCAAGAAATATGATATAATTTCCAAAGGTGTTCAACGCATTCTCATCGTTAACAAGGCGGTGTTTGATGATGAAGCTGAATATGAATGTGATGCAAGGACTGCCAAGACCTCTGGAATGCTCACTGTTGTTGGTCAGTTTTTGGTTTATTTTGACTACGTTTGGTATCAGTGTTTAACATCTGAAAGCAGTTACAATAAGCTTGGTCTCTCTTATTGCAGAGGAGGAGGCACGATTCACAAAGAACCTGGCTAATGTCGAAGGCACTGAAACTGATACTATTAAACTGATCTGTGAGGTCTCCAAATCAAGCGCAGATGTTACATGGTATAAAGGTGACCAGGAGTTGCCTGATGGTGGTAGATATGAACATGTTGCAGATGGCAGAAAGAGAGTCCTTATTATCCAGGGCCTTCATATGGATGATGCTGGAGAATACCACTGCAAATTGCCCAGCTCAGAAACTACAGGAAACCTGAGAATCAATGGTTAGGGGTTTGGCATTTATGGACATTATATTGTCTTTTACAAGAACAAAATGACCAACGACTACATTTTCTTTGCTTTAGAACTTGCCGCTGAGTTCCTCTCCAGACCACAAACCCAGGAGGTGGTTGAAGGTGAAAAGGCTGAGTTTGTGTGCTCTGTGTCCAAAGACTCGTATGAAGTCAAATGGCTCAAAGGTGACAAAGAACTCCAAACAGATGAGAAGTATGAAATTATTTCTGATGGCAAGAGACGAGTCCTTGTAGTGAAGAAATGTGAGCTCAGTGATGAGGGCCCTTTCGTGGCTGTCATCGGTGCTACGAGAGCTTCTGCCGATTTGATCGTCCTTGGTGCGGATTCTGTATTCACCCCACGTTACTTTAATTATTGCAAATACTATGTAAAATCGCAACTTACTCTTGTTTTTTCAATTCACCGCAGAGAAACTCCGAATTATCACACCCCTCAAGGACACAAAGGCAAGTGAAGGACAAGAGATTGTTCTCAACTGTGAGGTGAACACAGAGGAAGCCAAGGCCAAGTGGATGAAGAATGATGAAACAATATTTGATAGCAGCAAATTTATCATGACCCAAAAATACAATGTGTACTCTTTGAGAATTAAAGATGCTGAAATGTCAGATGCAGCCACTTACACTATAACACTGACCAATCAACGCAATGAATGTGTCAAGAGTACTGCCAAGATTACTGTTCAGGGTTTGTTGCATACTTATATTGTTTTCTCTCAGTTTGAATTTATATTATAAAAATGAAGTTCTAATATAATATTTTGGTAGTTACTAATATTTCTGTCTACAGAGGAGTATCTGAAAATCATCGTTCCTCTGGAGGATGTCGAAACACAGGAGAAGAAGACCATTAGCTTCTCATGCAAAGTAAACAAACTAAATGTGACAGTGCAGTGGATGAAGGCAGGACAGGAGATCACTTTCAGCAAACGCATTGTGTATCGCGTCGACAAGGACAAGCACACCTTGACCATTAAAGACTGTAGTCTGGCAGATGAAGGGGAATACTTTGTCATTGCTGGTGCTGACAAGTCAAGTGCTGAGTTGATTATCAGTGAAGCACCTACAGACTTTATCACCCAACTCCAAGACCAGACCATTACCGAATTTGAAGATGCTGAATTTACCTGCCAACTCTCTAAAGAAAAGGCTGAAATCAAATGGTACAGAGATGGCAGAGAAATCAGAGAGGGTCCACGGTAATGAACTTCCTCTTCTGATGTAAGCAAATATTTTGAACAGTTTTTCATTAAGCAGATAGCTAATGATTCTTCTCAATTACTTTTCAGATATCAGTTTGAGCGTGATGGAAAGATCTGCACGCTACGCATTAAGGAGTGCAGACCTGATGACGAATGTGAATATGCCTGTGGTGTAGATGACAAAAAATCAAGGGCACGTCTCTTTGTTGAAGGTGCACTAAAAATCTGCTTAATGTATGAATACATCTTGTTTGATCTACCTACCATTAATGAATTATATGTCTAATGCTATCCCATCGTTGTTTTTATCCAGAAACACCAGTGGAGATTGTCAGACCACCCATGGATATATTTGAGCCCCCTGGCACTGATGTTGTGTACGAGGTTGAGCTCAACAAAGACAGAGTTGAAGTCAAATGGTTAAGGAACAATATGACTATTGTCCAGGGTGACAAATACCAAATGATGAGTGAGGGCAAGATTCACAGACTTCAAGTATGTGAGATTAGACCTCGTGACCAGGGAGAGTACAGAGTTATTGCTAAAGACAAGGATGCAAAAGCCAAGCTTGAGCTTGCAGGTAATTTCTGTTCCAGTTTAATCAAATTAAGAATTAACAAATTGATAGAAATTTAAAAAAAAGAATAATTTTATTCTGTATAATCTCTACATTTTCACCTTAATTAACCCCTTGACAGCTGTGCCAAAGATTAAGACAATGGATCAGGACCTGGTGACAGATGCTGGAAAACCATTTTCCATGTCAGTTCCATACAACGCCTACCCACATGCTGAGGCTGAATGGTTCTTTGACAACATTAGCTTGCCTAATGAAAATCTTCATACTTCTACGGATAAAGCGGAGTACCGTTTGAAGGATCCTAAGAAGTCAGATGAGGGCCGTTACAAGATCATTATCAAAAACAAGCATGGGCAGGGAGAGGCTTTCATTAATCTGAAAGTTATTGGTGAGTTTGTATTTGCGCTATATTTACACTTGATATTTGCTTTGTAAGACCGTATTAATGAATGTGCAAGTGATATACACAACTGCCTTTAATCATCTATGAGATCTTTAAACGTGATTGTTACGATAATTGGTAATCTTCAGAGAAGAAGAATTTAAAAAAAACAATACATTTTGCAAAAAAGGTTTGAACAATCCTAATTTATCTGTCATCAAGAGATTTGGGGTGGACTAAATAACACACTCTCTCTATACAGATGTCCCTGGCCCTGTGAAGAACCTGCATGTCGTTGATACTGCTGATGGAGAGGTCAGCATTGCATGGGATGAACCTGAGAATGATGGCGGCAGCAAGATCTTGGCCTATGTAGTGGAGAGACGTGATGTCAAGCGCAAAACCTGGACCCTGGCTACTGACCGTGCTGATACCACAGAGTACACCGTAACTGGGCTACAGAAAGACTCCAAATACTTTTTCCGTGTTTGTGCACGCAACAGAGTTGGAAGCGGTCCAACTGTTGAAACAGATGAAGCAGTGCAAGCTAAGAATAAGTTTGGTGAGACATCAGTTGTTGTTTTTTTTAGGACACTGACTTAATTCCAAGTGCAGGGATTTAACCATGTTTATATACCTTCCAATTATCCATATTCCAGATGTTCCAGATGCACCTCAAAATGTCACTGTTGGAAATGTAAACAAGTTCGGCGCCACAGTCTCCTGGGAGCCCCCTCTGTTTGACGGTGGATCTGAAATCACATCCTACATTATTGAACTCCGTGACAGAACATCTGTGAAATGGTCTCCAGTCATGGTGACTAAAGCACAAGATCGTTCAGCTATAGTCAATGATGTTATCGAAAACAAGGAATACATCTTCCGTGTAAGAGCAGAGAACAAGGCTGGTCCTGGCAAGCCAAGTGCTGCCACTAATCCGGTTAAAATCATGGACCCAATAGGTTAGCAGTAAATTCTTTTCCAAAAAAATATCTATCTCTACCTTTTATTCAACCAAAATTCTAAACTTCTTTTATAATTATGCATTTGTTGAACTTTTTCAGAGCGACCAAGTCCACCCTTGAATCTCACACATTCTGAACAAACCAAGGATGCTTGTCTGCTGACATGGGAAACTCCTTTAAGAAACGGAGGCAGCATGATCACTGGCTATATTATTGAGAGATGTGAGGAAGATTCAGACAAGTGGCTGAGATGTAACGCCAGGCTTTGCCAGGACCTCTCATACAGGGTAAACTTCTGACTTCCTATATTTGTTGTTTGGTTGTCTTGGTATATTTATTTATATCCGTTTTAAATTTCTATACTTCCTAGATATCCGGTCTTAAATTCGGAAAGAAATATAAGTACAGAGTCATTGCTGAGAATGCAGCTGGTCAGTCTGACCCATCTAATATTGTTGGACCTGTGCTAGCAGACGACCCACACTGTAAGTATAGAAGCATTTCACAGTTCTATTGTATTTTTTTTTTTTTTTTTTTTACAGTATTATGAATAACACTGTTTATTCCTATTAATTTAGTTGCACCTACAATGGACTTGAGTGCCTTCAAGGATGGCCTGGAGGTCATTGTTCCTCAGTCTCTTACTATTCGTGTCCCTATCACTGGGTATCCAACACCTACTGCTAAGTGGACCTTTGGTGACATGGAGCTCACTGCTGGTGACCGAGTATCCATGGTCACAAAGAACACGTTTACAGAGTTAGTCATTACTCCAAGTGTGAGGCCTGATAAAGGCACATATTCTCTGACACTGGAGAATGACGTAAGCAGCGTTTCGGGAGAAATTGACGTCAACGTAATTGGTATGTTATGTACATTGTCTTGGAGCCATTACTTTGGTTTTCTTTTTTCAATTATAAAAGTTAATGCTTACCGATGTTGTTTCAGCATGTCCAAGTGCACCCAAGGACTTCAAGGTTGCAGAAGTAACCAGAAAACATGTGCATCTTATGTGGGAAGCACCAGACCATGATGGAGGCAGTCCACTGACTGGCTACCAGGTTGAGAAGCGTGAAGCATCCAGAAAGACATGGGTCAAGGTATTCATCTCACAACAAATTCACAAACCTTTAAGTTGCTTTTTTTTCAGCTGTATTAATTATATTTTATTTGAAATTGGAACTTTAGGTCATTAGTGGCGTGCAAGACCAGGAATACACTATCACTGATGTGATTGAGGGCAAGGAGTACTTGTTTAGAGTTATTGCCTGCAACAAGTGTGGCCTTGGAGAGCCTGCATACATTGATGAACCTGTAAATGTGTCTTCACCTGCCAGTAAGTGTACATGAGTAAATCATAATAGCCAAATAGACTTGCAGCAAGCACAACAAAATAAATTCTTACTTTTTTTTTTTTACACAGCTGTTCCAGATCCACCAGAGAATCTTAAATGGAGAGATAAGTCTTCCAGCAAAATCTTCCTTTCTTGGGAACCTCCGAAATGGGATGGTGGTGCTCCCATAAAAGGCTACACTGTCGACAAATGCCAACGAGGCACTGACAAGTGGGAGCCATGTGGCGACCCAATGCCCGACCTCAAGTAAGTGAACAAAAAAATAGGTAAACACTTGGTTATCTGCCATGTTTTTAAAGAAAATGTTTTGATAAAACATAGTCATTATAATCATTTTTATTCTGCCCTAGGCTTGAGGTTACTGGTCTGATAGAGGGACAGTGGTATGCTTATCGTGTGAGGGCTTTGAACAGACTGGGCTCAGGTAGACCTAGTAAGGCAACTGATGAGATATTGGCTGTTGATCCTAAAGGTACGATATAAGAATTACTTGTCTTTTTTTTTTTTTTTTTAATCTCTGTGTATAATATTTATGTGTAAGATCACCAGTGTCTTTACTCTTCCTTACCACTTGTTACAGAGCCTCCAGAAATTCACTTGGATGCAAAACTCCTGGCAGGATTGACTGCAAAGGCTGGCACGAAGATTGAACTTCCTGCTGACATCACAGGCAAACCAGAACCTAAAGTCAAATGGACCAAAGCTGACCTTATCCTTAAGGAAGATGACAGAATATCTATCGATACCAAGCCTGGTCACTCCACGGTTTCAATTGCTAAGACAAAACGGGATGATTCAGCAACATACATTATTGAAGCAGTTAACAGCAGTGGCCGTGCAACTGCAACTGTTGATGTCAACATCCTAGGTACCGTAATTATTCCATATCATTTCATATCGTTTCTAATGCCTAATGCCAGGGTTCTAAACACTGCCCTTTGGAAAATCAACTCTTTGAAACAATTTAGATCCGATTCTAATGAGCAATGGTATCTTCTAAAATAAGCTTATTTAATATACTTATTTATCTTTATATAGATAAACCTGGCCCTCCAGCTGCTTTTGATATCTCTGAAATCACCAGTGAATCCTGTTTACTGGCTTGGAATCCTCCCAGAGATGATGGTGGGTCAAAGGTGACAAACTACATTGTTGAAAGAAGGGCGACAGACAGTGAAATCTGGTATAAGCTGTCTTCTACTATCAAGCAGACCAACTACAAAGTCACCAAGCTTGTGACTTTCAAAGAATATATCTTTAGAGTCTATGCTGAGAATCAGTACGGCATTGGTCCACCAGCTGAACATGCTCCAATTATTGCCAGATATCCTTTTGGTATGTAAAATTAATCTTTACAGGAATTAAATATATAATCAAATTGCCTCCCACCCCAAATATATAATATTTAATGCGTTACTGATATTTTCCCTAGACCCACCTGGACCTCCATACAAACTGCAGGCATCTGATATTTCTAAGGATGCTGTCACTCTGAACTGGTATGAGCCTGATGAAGATGGAGGAAGTCCCATTACTGGCTACTGGGTTGAGAGATTCGAGCCAGATGCTGATAAATGGATAAGATGCAATAAAATACCGATCAGAGACACTAACTTGAGGTAAGAATTTAGAACAGACAAAATAAAGACATGGTAACAGGTTTATAGCACAATGTCCAGCTTTAATAATTTAACTTTTTGGTGAACTTAGGGTAAAAGGATTGCCCACAAGGAAGAAGTATAAGTTCCGTGTCTTGGCAGAAAATCTTGCTGGACCAGGCAAACCAAGCAAAGAGACAGATCCCATTATGATCAAGGATCCTATTGGTAAAATAAAACATTTAATGGTTAACACTCTACACCTTATAGACATATTCTATATATTGTGTACTACTGTATACACAAACTATAGGACCAAATCTTTGTGCACACCTGACCATCACACCCATATGTGGGCCAAAACAAACTTGTTTAGGATGTCTTTGTATGCTATAGCATTAGAGGTTGAATTATCTAATGCAGTTGTATCTGAATGAGCAGTGAGCAAGGCCATAAGTCAAAATCTTGTGGAAAGCCTTCACTGAAGATTGAAGGTTATTATAACAGTAAAGGGGTGTTCAAAATGTACATATGGCTATGATGGTCTGGTGATTAAAATTTTGGCTGTATATGTGTGGGGAAATGGAGGCTGAAACTTTGTATGCTTTTTTTAGATCCTCCATGGCCTCCTGGCAAGCCAACTGTTAAGGATGTTGCAAAGACATCTGCTTTCCTGCAATGGACAAAGCCTGAGCATGATGGTGGTGCTAAGATTGAGTCCTACGTTATTGAGCTTCTCAAGAGTGGAACCGATGAATGGGTTCGTGTAGCCGATGGTATACCTTCTCTTGAATATTTCCTGAAGGGCTTAATGGAGAAGCAGGAATACTCCTTCCGTGTCAGAGCTGTCAATGCAGCAGGCGAGAGTGAACCTAGTGAACCTAGTAATCCTGTTCTTTGCAAGGAGAGACTCAGTAAGTTTTTTGGGTTTAATTTTTTTTTTTTGGTGTTTGTAATATTTGGAATATAATTTTAAACTATGTTGATTTTTTTTCCCTTTTATTTAAGAAAACAGATTTTTTTTTTATGCTTCTTTGAATATAGTAAAGTGCTGTATGTGCCTATTCAAAAAACTAAATAATAATAATAATAATAATACAGTGTTTCTTTTCAGTTTGTACTTTATAGTACAAGTTTGCACTAACACTTTTTTGAAATTTCTTTTCAGATCCTCCATCACCACCAAGGTGGCTAGAGGTTGTTGGTATTTCCTGTAACAAAGCCGAACTAAAGTGGACAGCCCCAGAGAGAGATGGTGGTTCTCCAATTACCAATTATATTGTGGAAAAGAGAGATGTGAGACGTAAAGGCTGGCAGGCTGTGGATACCACAGTGAAGGAGCTGAACTATACTGTCACTCCACTGAATGACGGCTCTCTCTACGTATTCCGTGTGGCAGCTGAGAATGCTGTTGGTCCTAGTGAATACTGTGAACTTGTAGACTCTGTTCTGGCAAAAGACACATTCAGTAAGCCCAAAAACCATGTCAATCTTTCTTTTACATTCTTCAAATGAAAGCTGATGGCTTTGATGTCTACTGATATTATTTAACTATGCAACTCTTCTAGCTACTCCTGGACCTCCTTATGCTCTAACTGTCACAGATGTGTCAAAGACACATGTTGATCTTAAATGGGAGGCCCCAAAGAATGATGGTGGCAGACCTATCTTGCGGTATGCAAATATTTAAAAAAAAAAATGCCTTAAGTAGACTTGTGTGGATCATGGTGCAAAATACAGTGCCACTGAATTCTGTATATATTAAAACTTTTAGGTATGTCATTGAGAAGAAAGAGAAACTTGGGACTCGCTGGGTGAAATCTGGAAAGACATCAGGCCCTGACTGCAAGTACAGGGTAACTGACGTCATTGAAGGCACTGAGGTACAGTTCCAGGTCCTTGCTGAGAATGAGGCTGGGGTTGGTCACCCAAGTGAACCTACAGACATTGTGGTAATTGAGGACCCAACAGGTATGTTGAGAACTTGATTATATTGAATTTCTGTGGAAATTCCAATAAGTGAATTAAATATACCAATTCAAGATTTTTTAGGAGAAAAATATATTCTGCATTTTTTCCAGGTCCACCATCTCCTCCCCAGGATCTCCATGTCACCGAGGCAGCCAGGGACCATATCTCTATTGCATGGAAAGCTCCAGAAAGAAATGGAGGAAGTCCAGTCACTGGTTACCACATTGAGCTATGTGAGGCTGGAACAGAAAAGTGGATGAGAGTTAACTCTCGTCCAGTTAAAGAGTTGAAGTACAGGGCTGGAGAGGAGGAAGGCATTGTTCCTGAGAAGCAGTACATTTTCAGAGTCCGTGCTGTCAATTCCGTTGGTGCTAGTGAGCCCTCCGACATCTCTGAAAGTGTATATGCTAAAGATTCTGACTGTAAGCTGAATCCTTTTCATGTTTTCATTACTTATACTTTTATGATTAACAAAACAAATTACTATTATCACTACTGTAACAGTTTAATTTGAGATTACTGAATGGGGAGTTAATTGACTCGTTCCTGACAACCCTTATAGGCAACCCTACTATTGAGTTCCAGACAAAGGACATTGTTGTTATAGAGGGTGAGAAGATGCACCTCCCAATTCCCTTTAAGGCTGTTCCAGCACCTAGGATCACATGGCACAAAGACGGCAAGGAGATGAAGGCTGATGAAAGAATTTCATTCAGATCAGATTATACTTCCTGCCACTTGGAAATTCCAAGCAGCCTGCATGCTGATGCTGGCCAATACAAAGTTACCTTGGAGAACAGCCTTGGTGCAATCAGCGGGACAATTAATGTTAAAGTTATTGGTATGATTATGCACGCCATTGTGAACAGTCAACATTATTCCACAAATATTTCAGAAGATGACTACCACTGCCATAATAAGCACTACTTAGAAAATGTTTCATTTTGCACCATATTTATATTTTATTTTATCCCTAGGTCTTCCTGGACCATGCAAGGAAATTGTTGCAAGTGATATCACAAAGAACTCTTGCAAAGTAACATGGGAACCTCCAGACTATGATGGTGGCAGTCCTATCCTGCACTATGTCCTGCAGCGCAGAGAAGCAGGCAGGAGAACATATGTCAATGTCATGTCTGGTGAGAACAAACTGAGCTGGCCTGTCAAAGACCTCATCCAAAATGGAGAATACTATTTTCGCGTCAGAGCGGTGAATAAAATCGGTGGTGGCGAGTTTATTGAGCTTCGCAACTCTGTAATTGCTGAGGATCAGAAGCGTGAGTACTATCAGAGAAGATTTCTTCTTAAATTCTCAATTTGAAACGTAATTGCTTACCTTCTGTTTCGTCCTATATATACAGATCCACCTGATCCACCTGTTGATGTTGAGACTCACAACCCTACTTCTGAATCTGTGACCCTTACTTGGAAACCACCCATGTATGATGGTGGATCCAAGATCATGGGTTACATTCTAGAGAAGATGATGAAAGGTGAAGAAAAATTTGTGAGATGCAATGACTTCCTCGTGCCAGTATTGTCCTACACGGTTAAGGGCTTGAGGCCAGGAAAAGAGCATCAATTCCGTGTGCGTGCCGAGAATGCAGCAGGAATTAGTGAGCCTTCTCGTAGCACTCCTATGGTCAAAGCCACTGATGCAGTTGGTATGTAAAAGAAATTGTCTAATTGTTTTATACTACAATAATTTTTCACCTACATTTTCAATATAATATGTTTGTTTAATCTAATTGTTCTCAATTTCAGATCGTCCCAAAGTGTTCCTCAGTGGCAGTTTGCAATCAGGCTTAAGTGTCAGAAGAGGTGAGGAGATCCGACTGACTGCATACATTTCTGGTTTTCCTTATCCGGAAATAACATGGATGAGGAACAATTCAACCATCAGGCCAGAGGCACTGAAGAAGAGGCCAGAGAAGCCAATTAAAAAGAAGAAGGAAAAGAAAACAGAAGAAGAAAAAATAGAAGAAGACAAGGAGAAAAAGGAGGAGAAGACAGTAGAAGAGCAGGACAAGAAGGAGGAAGAGAAGAAGGAGAAAGAAAAGGAGGCAGAGGAACCAGAAGAGCCAGAGGAGGAGTATCACCCATCTCTGAATGAGCGTCTTACCATTGATAACTCAAGGAAGGGTGAATCCTCCATTCTTGTGAAAGATGTTATCAGAGGCGATCATGGTGTTTTCACCATCAAAGTGGAGAACGATCATGGTGTTGCTTCTGCCACCTGCGACGTTAATGTACTTGGTAAATTCAATTCATGTGATTTCTATATAGTTTTACGTGGAATTTGATTATTAAATTGGATTATTTTAATCTTATTAATGTACTGGGGGATACAGACTCATGGGATGTTTGTTTATGTATTCCAGATACACCTGGACCCCCAGTCAACTTCAGATTTGAGGAGGTCAGAAAGGATTCCATCCTTTGCAAGTGGGAACCTCCTCTAGATGATGGTGGCAGTGAGGTCCTAAACTATGTTTTGGAGAAGAAAGACAACTCCAAGGTTGAGACTGGATGGGTTACTGTGACATCAACTCTCAGAGGTTGCAAGTATCCAGTGACAAAACTGATTGAGGGAAAGGAGTACATTTTTAGAGTTACTGCCGAGAACAGATTTGGTCCAGGAAAACCATGCATCTCCAAACCTGTCATTGCCAAGAATCCCTTTGGTAGTAAACATTGTTTTAATGTTTCACTTTTTTTTTTTTTTTAATTCTTAATTCTTGATACCTACTCTTCTAAGGCTATAGGTTTATATATGACATTTTCCATATTTCAGATCCCCCAGAGGCACCTGAGAAACCTGAAATTAAGGACATTACAGATAACAGCATGGTTGTTACTTGGAATGAACCCAATGACAATGGGAGCCCCATCCAAGGATACTGGGTCGAAAAACGCGAAATTAACAGTACACACTGGGCACGAGTTAATCGCAACATCATCGATGGACTGGAAGTAAAAGTAGAAGGCCTTTTGGAAGGATTGACATACATTTTCAGGGTCTGTGCAGAAAATGTAGCTGGATGTGGAAGGTTCAGTCCACCATCTGATCCAAAAACAGCCCAGGCTGCCATCTGTAAGTCGATTACATCACATTCTCTAATACATATTAAAAGTACTGTCTTAAATCACAGATACTTTTACTGTTTGTTGTAAAAAGATAAGTTCATTTGCCTTTTTTTTTTTTTTTTCCAGTGCCGCCGGGTCCACCAATTCCACGTGTTGTTGACACCACAGACCATTCAATAACAGTTGAATGGGATCCTCCAGCAGACAATGGTGGTGGAGACATTTTTGGTTACCAAGTTGACAAGGTAATGGCTGGCACTAAGGACTGGTCACGAGCCACAGAGAGACCATGGAAGAGCCGCACGTTCACTGTGTATGGCGTCAGAGAAGGAGCTAAGTACATTGTCCGAGTGGTGGCAGTCAACTCTGCTGGTGAAGGTGCTCCTGGTATGACAGATGCTGTCATTGTGAGGAATCCAGCAGGTATAAAATCAAAACAAATGTTTAATATAAACACATGGGAGACATTATGAGGTGAGATTTTAAGACTAGGCTTATAACCGTGTTGTTCATTTCTCCTGACAGAGATGCCTGTAATTGAACTCGATATATCTGTGAAGAATGGTCTTGTTGTAAGAGCCGGAGAGATTCTGAAGATCCCTGCACATGTAACGGGTAAACCAAAACCATCACTTACATGGAAAAAGGATGATGCAGCTCCTGACAAAGAGCGTGTGGAAATAGAGGAAGTAGGACAGGACAGTACTGTTATCATCAAGACCTCGAAAAGAAGTGACACTGGCAAATACCAGATCATTGCAGCAAACCCAAGTGGTATCAAGTCTGCATGGACCAGGGTTGAAGTTGTCGGTGAGCACTGTTAATATATCCTTTTGAACTTGTAACTACCCAACTCACCACTGTTTGTATTGTGTTTATATTGGTTTGTAATGATAACATACATAACGAAGACTTACTCTTAAATTGTTTATTCAGATGTTCCTGGGCCTGTCCTTGACCTCAAGCCTGTAGTGGTAACCAGAAAGTTAATGATTCTGAACTGGTCCGATCCTGATGATGACGGTGGCAGTGATTTAACTGGCTTCACTGTTGAAAGAAGAGAGCCAAAGATGCACACATGGAGACAGCCCATTGAAACAGCCGCATCCAAATGTGAAATTGTAGGTATTATTGAAGGACAGGAGTACATCTTCCGAGTTGTGGCCAAAAACAAATATGGCTGTGGACCACCAGTTGATCTTGGACCTATTCGTGCAGTTGATCCACAAGGTAATGCAACTTATACTTATACAGATCAAAATGTAACAGGATCAACATAATGAAACAACATAATTATACTATTGAAACGTGCTTTTATTTAATATCAGGTCCACCAAGCTCTCCTGAGAAGTTCCACTACACAGAAAGAACTAAGTCATCCATTACCCTTACATGGAGACCACCTCGCAATGATGGTGGTAGTCCAATCTCTGGCTACATCATTGAAAAGAAACGTCAAGATCAGCCTGCTTTCCAGCCCGTCTCTAAGGACTTGTGCACTGCCCTAACACTGACTGTGGAGAATCTGGATGAACTGCACATGTATGAGTTCCGTGCAAAGGCTGTTAATAGTATTGGTGAAAGTGAACCTTCTATACCCTTGACTGTTGTGATTCAGGATGATGAAGGTTTGTCCAGTCGTGTATTGTCAATTCTTCCATAACAAAAATTTTCCTACTCTCTGTACGTACGTTACTATATACAGTGCCCTCCACAATTATCGGTGCCCCTTGTAAAGATTAGTCGAAAGAGTTATAAGAAAATCCACCTTTGGGTGAAGTAGCTTCATGTCACACTGAAAAAAATTAGAAAATCAAATATTTAACTGAAATAAATTTATTAAGAGAAAAATAAATCCCTCATCAAGAAATAATTATTTTCAACAAAAACATATTTAATACTTTGAACAACCTCTTTTTACCAATAAAAGAGCACTGAGTCTTCTCCTATAACAATCTTTCTGGTTGGATAATACAGGGCATCTGGAACTACTCTCCTCTTCAGCTCGCTCCACAGATTTTTCAATAGGGTTCAGGTCAGGAGAATGAGATGGCCATGGGAGAGGCTTGATTCATTGAACATTGTTCCATTCAGTTGTAGTAGTGTTTTGCAAATTCCAGATGCTTACGTTTATGGTTAATAAAGACGTCTTTTTGGCATCACTTCCAAATAATCTGTTGGGAAGGAGGTTGTATCTGATGGTGGTTTTGGAGACCTGGTAACCCCAAGATTTCACTTCTTCTTGAAATTCACCAACAGTGATCCTTTGACATGTGATTTTGTTGAAAATGATTACAGTATGTCTTGATGAGGGATCTGTTTTTTCACTGCATAAATGTATTTCAATTAAAGGTTGGATTTTCTTGTTTTTTAAGTTTGAGATGAAGCTATTTCACCAAAACGTTTACTAATCTTTACAAGTGGTGACAGTAATGTGAAGGGCACCGTATGCTGTTTCTTATTTAATTTTTTAATTTTTTGTTTTTTTTTTATGCAGTTGCTCCGACTTTACACATGATGAAGCACTTCAAAGGTGACTTGATTAGAGTGAGGAAGAATGAGCCAGTTGAGATTCCTGCTGAAATCACGGGTCTGCCAATGCCAAAGGTAGAATGGTTGAAAGATGATGTTGTTATAGAAAAGCCCACTGAGAGAGTCCTGTTTGAAACCAAAGAGATAGACAGAGTCACAGAACATACCAAACTCACTATCCCAGCTATTGCAAGGTTGGAAAAGGGAACATACACTGTGATTGCCTCAAATCGCCTTGGTTCAGCCAGCCATTCCATCACAGTGGAGGTGCTGGGTAAGTTAGCTAGAATCATCCCTTTAATGTTTTGATTTGAAGTGTGCAGTTGCATAAATGTTGTTTTATATTTTATTAGATCGGCCAACGCCACCAAGAAATGTTGCAGTTTCAAACATCCGAGCCAAGTCTTGCCAGCTGACCTGGGATGCGCCACTGGATACTGGTGGCAGTGAGCTCACCAACTACATTATTGAGAAGAAAGACCTTAATGTTGAGGATGTTGAGAAAGCTGAATGGGTTCTTGTTAATAACACCATCATAGAGAAAAAATATGGGGTAAGCAAAATAAGAATTTGAGATAAATTGAGATATTGTCATAATTAATCAGTATAACTATAAAATTAAGCCCATTCGTTTATATCTTGTAGGCATGGGACCTTGTAACTGGTGGAAAATATATGTTCAGAGTTAAAGCTGAGAATAAATATGGAATAAGTGATGGCTGTGAAACAGAGGAAGTTCACATAAAGGATCCATTTGCCCTACCTGGTCCACCAGAAAAAGTTACTATAGCAGAACATTCTAAAACCCATATGTTATTAACATGGGAGCCTCCTATGGATTGTGGTGGATCTATGATCACAGGCTATTGGCTGGAGAAGCGTGAAAAAGGCACCACCCACTGGGCCAAAGTAAATAAGACCCTGGTGTCTAAACGTGGCATGAAAGGCTGGGAGTTTCAGGTCACACGTCTTATTGAGGGACTTGAGTATGAATTCCGAGTGATGGCTTGCAATGCTGCAGGAGTTGGCCCACCAAGCGCTGTCTCAGAATCAGCCTTTGCTACTGATCCTCTCAGTAAGCTGAACTACATCATAAATTTGTGTAGCACATATTTCTATATGCATGTGTGTTTACTCACAGTATGGTTGTATTTATATAACATATGCATGTTGTTTGTGTGTTTTTTGTACTCTAGCTCCACCTGGCATGCCAGCAGCCCCTGTAATTGCAGACAAAACCAAGCGTAGTGTCACACTGTCGTGGACCCCACCAGCCAAAGATGGTGGCAGACCAATCAAAGGTTACATAATTGAGATCCAGGACGAGGGCACATCTGATTGGGCAAGGATGAACGATGCAGACAACCTACATCCTACTACTGAATTTACCGTTCCTAATCTCCAGGAACTCAAGAAATACAGATTCAGAATTATTGCAGTAAATGATATAGGCGAGTCTGAGCCAAGTCCAAGAACAACAGAGGTTCTCATGGAGGACATTCACAGTAAGCTTTCCGTGAAAAACTGGATTTCAGTCCGAATTCAAGTGCTTTTGTTTAATTTTCTAACGTGATTAATATTTTAACTCCACAGCTGAGCCAAAGATATTTTTGGACATTAGCGCTGAGGAATTATTATGTATCCGTGCTGGATCTCCAATCAAAATCCCAGTATCTGTTACTGGGCGTCCTGTTCCCAAGGTTACTTGGGAATTTGATGGCAAAGCAAAGACAGAGAAGAAAGATCGTCTCCATACACTGCCAGTTGATTCACAGGTATCACAACCGATTGTTTGACAGTTATCTTTCACCTTTATAAAAATTTATTAATTAATTTAAACCTTTATAGGGTTTTATGGACAGTGATGTAATGCCCTGGCTACTGTTTAGACATCTGAGAGTGAGAAAGTTGGGCAAAACTGAGCTGTAGCTGTTGGATCCCTAATGTTCTTTCCTACTGGCACACTGCATTATTACTGACCCATTGTTATGACCTTAGCTCCTTTGCTTGTGGTGTACACATATGTATACATATATTGGTAAGAAATACCCCCCCCCCCCCTTTCTATTGTGATTAGGTGGAAAGTACTGATGCTACCTCTGTTGTAACAATTCCCGTGAGCTTGAGAACTCACTCTGGCAGATATACTGTCACAGCAAAGAACAAAACTGGGCAGAAACATATTAATATCAGAGTCATTGTGCTTGGTTAGTATGTTCTTTTTATCCATTCATTTTTATCAAAACATTTTATTTGTATAAGACAAGTTAATTATTACAATGCATATGACTTCTTTTTTTTTTTTTCCAGACGTTCCTGGAGCACCCAAGGATCTCAAAGTTACTGACATTACAAGATCTACAATGCGGATTATCTGGAAACTCCCAGATACTGATGGTGGAGAGAGGATTAAGAGCTACTTTATTGAAAAGAAGGCTGTCAATGCAAAAGCCTGGACAACAGTAAATGCAGCCTGTGCCAATATGGCCTATGTGGTGCCTGATCTTCTTGAGGGCCAGGAATACCTGTTCCGAGTTCGTGCTGAGAATCGTCTTGGAATGGGACCATTCACTGAGACTACAGAGCCAGCAAGGGCAAGGGATCCCATATGTAAGTTAGAAATAAGAAAAAATCATATGGCCTCATTGAATAAAATTATACTAGAAAGTACTCTAGATTTACCATTATTACATTGTACCCTCTGGGTTTTTTTCCTTTTTTTTTTTTTAGATCCTCCTGATCCTCCAACTAAGGTCAAGATAAACCTTGTCACCAAGAATACAGTGACTCTTACATGGATGCCTCCCAAAAATAATGGTGGTGCACCAGTAACACATTACATTATTGAGAGACTGAGCTGGGACACCAGTGGCCCACAAAAGGAGACCTGGAAACAGTGCAATAAAAGGGATGTTGAAGAGACAACCTTTATTGTTGAAGACCTTAAAGAGGGTGGTGAATATGAGTTCCGTGTCAAAGCAGTGAATGAAGCTGGCCCAAGCAGACCCTCTGTTACTGTTGGACCAATTATTATCAAGGACCAGACCTGTGAGTATTTGGTGTTGATTACATAACATGATATTCAGCTGTGTCTAAAATGAATACATACCATGCTTATGATTTGTTGTTTCAGGTGCTCCAACAATTGATCTTAGAGAATCTCTGGAGGGTGCAGAAACATTCGATGTCAACATACTTGCAAGGATCCAGGGCTGTCCATTTCCATCACTTGTTTGGCAGAAAGCAACATTTGACAAGCCTGATGAAAAGTCTGGTGTACAATATGATCAGCATATCAATAAACTCGTCTCTGATGACAAATGCAGTCTGGTGATTCAGCAATCCAAGAGAGATGACAGTGGAATCTATACACTCACAGCTACTAACAGCCTTGGAAAGGCTTCCAAGGACATCAAACTTACCATTTTTGGTTTGTGTATTTTGTTTCCCCATCAAATTAGATAACAGAGATAGATAGAACACTTTAACCCACTAGTTAAATTGAGATTCTGACTTAGGTCAAGTATGTGACTAAAATATATATATTATTTTTTATTTATATTTTTATATTTATTATTTTTTATATATATTTTTTTGATCTGTAGGACGACCTGGGCCACCAATTGGACCAGTTAAAATTGAGGAAGTTTTTGCTGAAAGGATGGGACTCTCCTGGAAGCCTCCCACAGATGACGGCGGTTCCAAAATCACGAACTATATCATTGAGAAGCGTGAGGACAACAGGAAGACATGGGTGCATGTATCTAGTGATCCTAAGGAATGTATTTATACAGTTCAGAGGCTAACGGAAGGGCATGAATATGAGTTCCGTATTATGGCTCAGAACAAATACGGTGTTGGACCACCACTCTATAGTGATCCTGAGAAAGCAAGAAACCTCTTCAGTAAGTACTTCAGTTTTGAGCACTTCTCGCTTACCTATTTTTCCTTAAATTGTCTTTTGTTAATGACCCTAAGTTCACAAAAGGTCAGTGACAAGTCTCTCATGTCACTTGCATACGTAAAAGGGTACACCACACAATATGTTCTATACACTTCCCATTTGTTTGAAATGTATTAAATTTTCTAGTTAATTTCCATCTTACATGTTATACTTTGTACTAGCATTGTTAGCAGATTAGCAAAGCAAGCTGTATTAGGAAACTCTCATTAACATCTTGCTTGTTGTGCTATTATTTTGTTGCTTGTCTCTGAAATATAATAGATAAAAGATAATATATGTATATACCTTTTAAGGTACTGTTTCATGTAATTAAACTTCAATGTACTCATCTACAACAGCTGTCCCAGGCCAGTGTAACAAGCCAACTGTCTCAGAAGTCACTGCTGAATCTATGACTGTTGAATGGGAGGAGCCAGAATATGATGGTGGATCTCCAGTTACTGGCTATTGGCTGGAGAAGAAGGAAACTACATCGAAACGTTGGACCAAAGTGAACCGTGACCCCATACGAATCAGGCCCCTTGGTGTTTCACATGTTGTGACTGGTCTCTTGGAAGGAGCTACCTACCAGTTCCGTGTTACTGCCATTAACGCCGCTGGATGTGGACTTCCAAGTCTACCGTCAGATCCTGTTGTTTGTAGAGATCCAATTGGTACGTTCAAGATTCTGTATTAGTAACAGGCTCTGATAACTGACTCCAAAAATATATTCTTATGAAATATAACTTCTCTTACAGCTCCTCCAGGGCCCCCTATACCAAAGGTAACAGACTGCACTAAGTCAACTGTAGATCTTGAATGGATCCCTCCACTTATCGATGGTGGATCTAAGATTACAGGATACTTTGTTGAATACAAAGAAGAAGGAAAGGAGGAATGGGAGAAGGTACTTAAATGCACATTTTAAGCACATCATAAGACTACAATTCTTTAAAAGAAAAAGTTTATTTAAAGTATATAAACATTTCTACTTAATTTTAATGCAATTCTGTTTGTTACTTTGAAGGCTAAAGACAAGGAGATCAGAGGCACTAAGTTTGTTGTTCCTGGACTCAAAGAGCTTGGACTTTACAGATTCAGAGTAAGAGCAGTTAATGCTGCAGGAGTTGGTGAACCTGGTGAAGTCACAGAAGTGATTGAGGTCAAGGATAGAACAAGTAAGAACAAATTAATACTATCCAGTATTCCACCCATGGAACAATATGATGACAAAAAATGATCTTTCACACTAGTACAGTAGCATTGTATGTCTGATTCTCTACTCCTGTTTTATTTACAGTGATGTTTCTGTTTTAGGCTTCTGTTGTAGTTCTGATGTTCTGTAGTTCTTATTTCTTTCTCTTATTTTACATCTCCTTTTTTTTTTGGAACGAAATGTGTGATAATAGTCTAACAGAAATAATATTCCAAATGTCAATTGTTTTCTTTAGTTCCCCCTGAAGTGGATCTGGATGCAACTGTAAAGGAAAAGATCACTGTTCATGCTGGTGGTGTAATCCGTATTATTGCTTACGTATCTGGCAAACCTGCTCCAGAAATCATCTGGAGCAAAGATGATGGTGATATGCCTAAAGAAGCTGTCGTTGAGACTACAGCTATCAGCTCTTCTCTGGTCATCAAAAACTGCAAAAGGCATCAACAAGGTATTTACACCCTGACTGCCAAGAATGAAGGAGGAGAAAGGAAAAAGGCAATAATTGTAGAAGTGCTAGGTGAGTATTCCGTTCATGATTAAAATAATTAGGTACTTGAGGAATAGAATGATGTGCTTTTTAGCACAATATAATGCATTTGTTTTTTGTTCAGATGTTCCTGGACCTGTTGGTCAGCCTTTCTCTGGTATAAATCTGACTACTGACTCTTGCAAGCTGACATGGTCATCACCTGAGGATGATGGTGGCTCAGCCATCACCAATTATATTATAGAAAAAAGAGAATCTGACCGCAGAGGCTGGACTTCAGTGACATACACCGTGACTAGACAAAATGCTGTGGTTCAGGGTCTTATTGATGGCAAAGCTTACCACTTCAGAATTGCTGCTGAAAATATAATTGGACGGGGCCCATTTATTGAAACAACATCAGAAGTTCTTATCAAGGATCCTCTTTGTAAGTCTTTTTCTGCGGATAAATACATGTTGTATGAATAAAAATCCTTCAATACGTACATGGTATTTCACACAGATAAGTCGTTTCACATATTCGTTTATATATTCCTTCAGCTGTCCCTGAGCGTCCAGAGAATCTGGAGGTAACAGCTGTCACAAAAGATTCAATTAGCTTATCATGGAGACCACCAAAGTATGATGGTGGTTCGGAAGTGACAAGCTATGTTCTTGAAGTCCGTCAGTTAGGAAAGGACAACTTTACCCGTGTTGCAACTGACAACAAGTTAATGGATCGTAAATTTGTTCATGAGGGTCTGAAAGAGGGCTCTACATATGAATTCCGTGTCAGTGCTGTAAATCGAATTGGCCAAGGCAAGCCATCATTCAGCACTAAACCTATTACATGCAAGGATGAGCTTGGTAAGTTACAAACAGATAATATGAATGTGAAATAATCTGACATTACAGTTGTAAAGTAATATAGAATTAACATGATTTTTTTTAAATTCTTTTTTTCTAATGACATTTTAGAGCCACCTACTCTTGCTCTGGAATTCCGTGACACGCTATTAGTTCGTGTTGGGCAGCCCTGCATCCTTCAAGGTTGTTATACAGGGAAACCAAAACCAACAATCAAATGGTTTAAAAATGATGAGGAACTTCAAGCAAATGATGAGATTATGCTCACCAGCACTAAGAAGACCTTATGTTTGTCAATCGAAAAGGCTAAGCGCGATCACAGTGGTAAATACACCGTGATTGTGGAGAACACAACGGGCATACAGAAAGGCATCTGCACTGTTACTGTTGTTGGTAAGTTTTGGATCTTTGGTCTTATTAGTCAGATTTCTATTTTGCTCATATAATGGTCAATCCAATCCATTTTCTGAATTTTAATTAATATATTATTTGTATAAACATTTTCAGATCGACCACAGCCTCCAGAGGGCCCCGTTATCTTTGAAGAAATCTTTAGGGATCACATGGTCATCTCTTGGAAACCACCACTAGATGATGGTGGATGTGCGGTGTCTAATTACATTGTTGAAAAGAGAGATAGCAACAGGGATCTCTGGATGCCTGTCACAGAGTCTTGCACTAGAACGACATGTAGAGTACCCAAACTAATTGAGGGTAGAGAGTACATTATTAGAATCTGTGCTCAGAATATTCATGGCATAAGTGATCCATTGCTGTCTGCTGAGACAAAAGCAAGGGATGTTTTCAGTAAGTAGATGTTTTTCTACAAAGGTTTTCACTTGCTATGAGATGGCATATATTTACTAACATGTATTTGTACTCCACCCACACTGTCTACCAAAAACAGAGGTGCCTGATGCTCCTAAGCAACCAGTTGTGAAAGAGGCCTACAAAGACACAGCTTTGATTTCCTGGGAACCACCAGCAGATGGTGGAAAACCAATCACAAACTACATTGTCGAGAAGAGAGAAACAATGTCAAACAGATGGGTTCGTGCTGGAACAGACCGCATCTTCCCTAAAACAGAATACTGGGTTCCAGATCTCCTCAAAGGGTGTGAATATGAGTTCCGTGTCATGGCAGAGAATGTCATTGGTGTTGGTGATCCCAGCCCACCCTCAAAGCCTGTCTTTGCTAAAGATCCAATTGGTATGTTGTTAAGATATTTCTCTTAACTTTAAGGTGCAATTATATTGCATATTAAACATTAAATTGTACTTTTCCTTTGAATAAAGTGATTCCAAGCCCACCAGTAAAGCCAATGGCAATTGACAAAACAAAGAACTCAGTCACGCTATCTTGGGAGCCACCAAAGGACTGTGGAAGAGGCAAAATCTTGGGCTACCTGCTTGAGTACCAGAAAGCTGGAGATGAAGAATGGATGCAGGTTAATCAGACTCCTGAGTCCTGTCCAGAAACAACATTCAAAATTATCAACCTTGAAGATGGACTCTTGTACAGGTTTAGAGTGAAAGCAGTGAATGCAGCTGGGGAATCTGATCCTGCAAATGTTCCTGAGCCTGTTCGGGCACAAGATAGACTTGGTTAGTGTGAACATCTTGTAAATAATTGAACATATATTGAATTGTGTGAAGTGTTAAATATGCAAAAGCCATTTATTACTTAAACTTATTTATTTATTTTCTTATCCAGAGCCTCCAGAACTTCTGTTGGAAATGGGTATGCCTCGTGAGCTTAAAGTCATGGCAGGAACTCATATAAAAATTGTTGCTGGAATCAAAGGCATGCCTTTCCCCAAGGTCACATGGAAGAAAAATGATAAAGATATACCTCCAAGAGCAGAAATCGAGACTTCTGGAGTAAGAACCAAGCTTGAGATGCGCTACTGTAACCGAGGGGATTGTGGAGACTACACACTCACTGTAGAAAACCCAGCTGGATCCAAGACCGCAACATGCACCGTGCTTGTTTTAGGTAAGCCTTTCTACAATAACCCCAAGGTGGAGCAAGCAGAACTTCAAAAATTATATCTTTTGTATCTCATTTATATATTTATATGTAAATAATCGGTTTTCCAGGAAAGTTTGTTTTATGTAAATACAACATTAGTTTTTGGTTGCACGATTTGATTTATGTAATGTTCTCCTTACATACTCCTAACATTGTACTATGCGAACCTTTGGAGAGCCATTGGAGAACCTTTGGAGAACATTCCTGTTTGCTTGTGTGAATGTTCTCCTAACATTAACCTGGAGAGAATGTTCTCTAAAAATTGGCAGAAGGTTTTTAAACTTACCATATTAGAACCACAAACCTCATTTGAATGTTCTGTGTTTGCTGGGCTAGCCATGCTAAACATAACAAGCAGCAGCTTAATGCCAGAAGTGCCTGAACATTTATTTATTTATTTATTTTTGGAAATACACACTCTTCTATGATGACTAACAGGTGCTTGTGTACACATGAAATAAATATTCCCAAAAGAATATACGTATAATAACTACATAGCTTGTATGACTTGTCACAACACTAACACTAGCCTGAAGTGAGGGACTATCTTATCAATCCAGTTTCAAAACCAACAAGAATTAATAAAAAAAAATGCATGCCAGGTCACATTTAAGAGTCTCAGTATATTGTATACTTCTTATGAAAATACACCATGCAGATGACTTTAATCATGTCTATCAAAAATTTATTTACCCAACAGTCCTAATTAATAATACATCTTATAATGTTTTGTTAAAATGACTATTCTGACTTTTTTTTTTTGCTCTGCTAGACAAACCTGGCCCAGTTCAAAATCTGAGGGTATCAGATGTTAGAAGTGACTCAGCTCAACTCTCCTGGAAAGATCCGGAAGATAATGGTGGTGTACGCATCACAAATTTTGTAGTGGAGAAGAAAGATGCTGCTTCTGCACAGTGGGTTCCAGTCTCTGCAACATCCAAAAAACGAAGCATCACGGCCAAGCATTTGATGGAAGGCACATCATACATGTTCCGTGTGGCTGCCGAAAATCAGTTTGGCCGAAGTGAATATGTTGCAACAACTAAACCTGTGAAGGCAATGAATCCACTGTGTAAGTACGAACAGTGTGTTGCCTTGTCATGAGCTAAGATGAGCTGTAATTGAAATTTTTCACTTTTGTTTCTTTTAGTCCCACCTGGTCCACCAAAGGACTTGCACCATGTAGATGTTGACAAAACAGAGGTGTGGCTTGAGTGGAACTGGCCTGACCGCACAGGAGGAAGTGACATCACTGGCTTCTTGGTTGAGTATCAGGAGGAGGGCGAGAGAGACTGGATTGTCTTCAAGACTGTAAGCATCCCTGAATGCCATGTGACCGGGCTAGAGGAGGGAAAAACCTATAGATTCCGTGTGAAGGCAGAGAATGCAATTGGTCTAGGCCGACCAGACACTACTGTGCCAGTGCTCTGCCAAGAAAAACTTGGTAATTTTCCCCCTCACTTTCCTTATAATAAAATGAACTTTTATTTCACACTTCTAAAATATGTTTAAAATATTCTAAAAATATATATTTTTTTCATTTGCAGTACCACCAATTGTTGAGGTTGATGCAAAACTGATTGATGGAATCATTGTGAAGGCTGGAAGCACTATCAGGCTGCCTGCAATCATGAGAGGCATTCCAGTTCCAACTGCAAAATGGATGATTGATGGTGAAGAAATTAAAAGTGAAGGAAATACCAAGATCGACACAGACAATTTTTCAACTGTTCTGAGCATCACTGAATGTACAAGGAATCACACCGGAAGCTATATTCTCACAGTATCTAATCCTGCAGGAAGTAAGACTGTTTCACTGAATGTCACAGTACTTGATGTGCCTGCTGCACCCATAGGCCCGGTTAACATCCTTGAAGTAACTCCAGATTCCATGGTCATTGAGTGGCGTCCTCCCAAAGATGATGGTGGAAGCCCTGTCATGAATTATATTGTCGAAAAGAAGGAATCTAATAAGGAAACCTGGGGAGGTGTTAGCTCTGGCAGTACTGCAACACGACTTAAGATTTCTCGTTTACAGAGTGGTGTTGCATATGTTGTAAGAATCCGTGCCGAAAACAAGATGGGAATTGGTGCACCTCTTGAAAGTGCACCAACTGTGGCAAAGCACCAGTTTGAGCCACCTGGCCATCCTGGAAAACCTGTTGCATCTGATATTTCTGAGGATGCACTTACACTTGGTTGGACAATGCCACTGTATGATGGTGGTAGTCCTATTACTGGTTACATTATTGAGCGTAGACATAAAGGAGGAAAATGGATTAGAGTGAATAAGATACCCTGCAAGGACCTCCGATTCAGAGTGCTTGGACTTTTTGAGGGTAATGAATATGAGTTTAGAGTATTTGCTGAAAATATTGCTGGTTTTAGTGGACCCTCACCTATCTCTGATTTAGTGAAACCCTGCAGGCCTATTACAGTTCCTGGACCTCCAGTCAATCCTAAAGTTAAGGATTATAGTTGTACTTATGCTGATTTAGTTTGGATAAAACCTACAAGAGATGGAGGTAGCCCAATCCTGGGATATGTTGTTGAATGGCAGAAAGCTGGTGGTGAATGGGATAAAGTTAACAAAGATGATTTGATTAAACAATGCGCATATAGAGTCAAGGGACTAACTGAAGGCACAGAATATAGGTTCCGTATTCGTGCTGTCAACATGATTGGAGATGGCGAGACAAGAGAAATCCCAGAATCAGTTATTGCTCAAGATATCCTTATTCCCCCAGAGATTGAGATGGATGTGAAATGCCGTACACATGTGACTGTACGTGTAGGACACAACATTAATATTACTGCATATGTGAAGGCAAGACCAGATCCTGAGATTATATGGACCAAAGGAGAGACAGTTTTGGAAAAAGATAAACGTACTACTCTTACAAATAACTTTCCTGTAGTACATATGCATATCAAGGAAGCAACCAGAGCAGATCATGGGAAGTATCTTCTTAAAGCTGTGAATGTTGGGGGAGAAGCCTCAGCTACCATAACTGTTACTGTATTGGACAGACCTGGACCCTGCAGGAATCTTAAATTGACATACGTGACCAAAAATTCTTGCATGGTGAACTGGGATGTTCCTGAGGACAATGGAGGCACCGAGATTACAAACTACATCGTTGAGTGCCGTGAGCCAAGCAGCAGAACTTGGTCAATGATCTCTTCTGACTGCACCAACCGCAAAGTAAAGGCAAAACTCTTGGAGAATCATGAATATTTGTTCCGTGTATCTGCAGAGAACAAGTGTGGTCCCGGACAAGCAACAGAAACCAAAACACCTATACTTGCAATTGATCCACTTCAGAAACCTGGTGAACCAGAGAATTTCCATGTAGCTGATGTTGGCAAGAACTTTGTTTTCCTGAGATGGCGAAGACCAGATTATGATGGTGGCAGTCCAAACTTAGGCTACATTCTGGAAAAGAAAACAAAGGATGCTGAGAAGTGGGAAAGCTTACATGATGGCATAATCAAAGATACATTCTTTATGGCAGACAAATGTACTGAGAACCAAACATATCAATTTAGAATTCGGGCAACAAATGATGGTGGAGAAAGCAACTGGGTGAAGACATCTGATGTTCTGGTCAAAGAAGAAATACAAAAACCAGTTCTGGACCTCAAATTTGCTGGTGCTATAGTGGTTAAAGCTGGTGAATCAGTCAGGCTTGAGGCAGCCCTCAGAGGAAAACCACAACCTGAGGTAAAATGGGTGAAGGACAAGGCTACAGAAGATAACCCAAGAGTCACCATTGACACTGGAGCAGATTATTCAAAATTCCTTATGACCAAAGCCAAACGTTCTGACACTGGAAAATATGTAATCACTGCCACAAACTCTGCTGGAAGTTTCATTGCATATGCAAATATAAGTGTTTTGGACATACCAGGACCTGTTAGGGATGTTAGGGTCACAGGTGTGTCCACAGACAAATGCAGAGTTGTGTGGGATCCTCCAGAGGATGATGGTGGTTGTGAAGTTGATAGCTATATTCTCGAAAAATGTGAAACTAGAAGAATGGTTTGGTCTACATATTCTGCTAATGTAGTCACTAACTACTGCAATGTGACTCGCCTCGTGGAAGGTAATGAGTACATCTTTAGGGTTAGAGCAGAAAACAAAATGGGAACAGGTCCTCCAATGGAGAGCAAGCCTGTTATTGCCAAAACACAGTACAGCAGACCTGGTCCACCTGATCCACCAGAGGTCACCAAAATTGGCAAGGATGAGATGACTGTGATATGGGCTCCACCTCAGAATGATGGCGGAAAATCCATCACTGGATACATCCTAGAAAGAAAGGAGAAGCGTGCTGTACGATGGGTGCCTGTTACAAAAAGTCCCATCTCTGAGAGGCGCATGAAAGTAACAAACTTGATTCCTAACCATGAATATCAATTCCGCGTTAAAGCTGAAAATGAGGTTGGATTGGGAGAACCAAGCAAACCTTCAAGACCAGTTGCTGCTAAGGATCCAATTGGTATATATATACATATATATATAATTTTATTTATATTCTTTACTAGTATAATAACATATGGGCCTTTTGTAATTCTTTATGAAATGGGGCTAAAATATATATATATATATGAATTTGTAACTATTTCAGAGCCTCCTGGTCCTCCTGGTAGTCTGAAAGTTGTGGACAGTACAAAGACATCAGTTACACTTGGTTGGTCCAAGCCAGTGTATGATGGTGGCGCACCAATCATTGGATATTTGGTTGAAATGAGAGAGAAGATTGAAATGGAAGGTGAACAAGAGCGAGATCCAGAAGAAGGCTGGTCAAAATGCAATACTACTGCGCAGCTTGTTCTTACTGAATTCACAATGCTCAATTTGGATGAGAGGAAGCAATATGAATTCCGTGTCTCTGCACAAAATCAAGTTGGAATGGGTCGTCCAGCAAAACTTAAAGATGCTGTAACACCAAAAGAAATACATGGTAAGATGAATTCTCTTCTTCTTCTATGTAAGTAAACATTTATATATAACACATGTACATTGAACTTAAATTATTTGCATATTTTTACTATAGAATTGCCAGAGATTGATCTGGATGCCAGTTTGAGAAAGGGACTCAGTGTAAGAGCAGGTTGTCCCATAAGACTGTTTGCTACAATCAGAGGAAGGCCATCACCCAAAGTGACCTGGAAACGCATTGGTATTGACAATGTTGTCAGGAGAGGTCATGTGGATCACATTGATACAATGACCTTTCTTGTTATTCCTGAGAGCACACGTGAAGACTCTGGAAGATACTCTCTGACACTCTCAAATCCTTCAGGAGAGAAAGCCGTATTTGTTCGTGTTAAGGTCTTGGGTACGTTAAATAATACTTAAAATTTAATATCTAATTACAAGTGAGTAAGTCATTTATACATAGCTAAACAATAGGATTATTAATCATATGACTAAAGGATAAAATGAAGGATAAAACATATGCTTTTTCTTTATCCATTTTAGTTTTATTCTTATTTCTTTAGGAAATAAAAAATTAGAACAGGTAATAACATTAACATGTTACTTTAAACAGATACTCCTGGACCTGTTGGCGAACTGGACGCAAGCAATGTCACAAAGACATCTTGCCAACTCTCCTGGTTACCTCCAGAAAATGATGGTGGCAGTCCAATCCTTAACTACATTGTTGAAAAGCGTGAAGTAGATAGGAAGACATGGACAAATTGCACCAATGACTTAAAGAAAACAAGCTTTAAAATCACAAACCTAACTCCAGGAACTGAATACTACTTCAGGGTAATTGCAGTCAACAAGTATGGTATTGGGGTGCCAAAAGATTCTCCAAAATCCTACATGGCTGTCGATCCCATAAGTAAGTACAATATAGCTTACTGTACTGTATATTGTTCCTGTTTATACAACAGTATATGTAATTAATTATGTTTCATTCATTTTTACTTAAAGGTGAACCAGATCCACCCAAAAAGATGGATGTCTTGGAGATTTCAAAGAACAGTGCAACACTTGGATGGCTAAAACCACTGAGAGATGGAGGATCTAAGATTAATGGCTATATAGTTGATTACCAGGAGGCTGGTCAACCTGAAGACAAATGGACATCATACTCAGTTGTAAAAGACTTGAGCATTGTGGTTGTCGGTCTGAAAGAAAACACAAAGTATAGATTCAGGGTTGCTGCAAGAAACTCTGTTGGATGCAGTCTGCCAAGAGAGGCTGAAGGAATTTTTGAAGTCAAAGAGCAGCTGAGTATGTATCTTAATATTTTTATAGATACATTTTGAATGTAGGTTTTATAAACATTACATTATATATATATATATATATTATACACTGTGTTTACAACCATTATGTCTTTGTCATGCATTATATATACAGTATATATATATAATGCATAACAATATCTATCTATCTATCTATCTATCTATCTATCTAT
>JAOVYU010000060.1:3599364-3653724 GCA_025674565.1 Synodontis membranacea | reverse complement strand
CCGGAGGGACCCCTGGAAATTCTTGAGGCGGACATTGATGCCTGCACTCTTGCATGGAACTCACCAACTGAGGATGGCGGTAGCAACATTACTAATTATGTTGTTGAAAAATGTGATGTCAGCAGAGGTGACTGGGTTCCTGCTGTAGCCTCTTGCACCAAGACCAGTTGCAGAGTGGTAAAACTTATCCCAGGCAAGGAATACGGTTTCCGAGTGCGTGCTGAAAATCGCTTTGGAATTTCAGAGCCAATCTACTCTGAAAAAATGATGGCCAGATATCCATTTGGTAGGTGTAAGATAATTCTAAAAAAAAAAAAAAAAAAAAAACTGTTACAAAAGCTGCATTTTAGGGAACTTTCACCTATGTACTCTTTTTGAAATAAAACTCTGGAATGTCTCCTCATTGTGGAGATCCATTTCAGGTAGGCATGTACAGTAGTTGAATTTACAAAATGGACCAAACCAATTAGAGTAAGAACATTTAAGGTCTACATTTAAGTCAAGGAAGTATGATGCATACTACGGACTGTTGTCAGGTATCTTTTGACTGATGAATTACATGTAGTACAATATATGCTGGACATCTAGGCTAAAGAACACTGCATTTATTTAACCAAATTAGATCAAAATTAAAATTCAAGGAAAAAAAAGTGATGAGAAAAATATATGAGATACATTAATAAATATGGGTCTGATTTTCATAACATTTTTTATGTGTTATTTCAGATCCACCCAGTGAACCAAGGAACTGTTGTGTCAATAAAATCAACAAGGACTTTGTTGCTTTGTCTTGGGAGAGACCAGTAACTGATGGTGGTAGTCCTATTTTAGGATACTTGATTGAGCGTAAAGAAAGAAACAGCCTTTTATGGGTCAAGGCAAATGAGACACTTGTTCGTCCAACTGAATACACCTGCTCTGGCCTAATTGAGGGTCTGGAATACACATTCAGAGTATCTGCTGTAAATAAAGCAGGCCAAAGCAAACCAAGTAAACCTACTGAGATCATTACAGCAAGGTCTCCAGTTGGTAAGTGGTAGAGAAGATATTTTACTAAAAATACTGTATTAAAATGTGAAATCTAATGTCATTTTTTTTTTTTTTTAACCAGATCCACCTGGTAAACCGGAGGTTCTTGATGTAACAAGAAACTCAGTTTCTCTTGTTTGGAACCGTCCAAAACATGATGGTGGTAGCAAACTTATTGGTTATTTTGTTGAGTCTTTGAAGCTTCCAGGTGACAAGTGGGTGCGTATAAATGCAAATTGCCAAAATGTGCCAAAAGAGGACTACATTGTCACTGGACTTGAAGAGGGAGCCCAATACAAGTTCAGAATTATTGCAAAGACAGCAATTAACATCAGCGGGCCTTCGGAAGAGTCTGATGCAATCACAGTCATTGCAGAGCATGGTAACTCCTACTTTACGTAAATAATTTGATGTAATTATCCAAGCCTTTATTAAGATTTAAATCTTTGCTTTTTCTGTCATATTTCAGTTCCACCCAGGGTTGAGATCAGTCTTGAAATGAAGAACCTTATCACTGTCAAAGCTGGAGCAAATGTTTGCCTTTATGCTGAGGTGTATGGAAAACCATTACCAAAAGTTACATGGAAGAGAGAAGGTGTGCCATTGTCACTTGTTGAGGGCATGAAGATGTCTCAGAAGAGGCACCTCTTCCTCTTAGAATTGTTCTCTGTGACAAGAAAAGAAACTGGAGAGTATACTATTGTTGCTGAGAACCCTAGCGGCACTAAATCTGGCAACATTAAGCTGAAAGTTCTTGGTAAGTTGTCCACCAGCACATCAGCCCATTTACACATTGAATGGAAATGCACTTTGTTTTGAATTTGTATATGCGGAATGCTGACTTTAACTGAAGTAGACAGTATTTAGTATTTAAATTCCAAATAAGCCTTTGTAGTTTGTAATTTACAAATGGCTATGGACACTAAGGGTCAAACAGTCCCCATTTAATGAGCAACACATTTGAAAGGTGATAATATCTGCATTTGTTAATGTCTGAATTTACAAAAGTAATGTTAATTTACTCACATTAGATTTAAGTCAGGCAGCATAACATACAGATTTTAAAGGCTCAGTTATCATGTTCTAGCTATACGTATTATACTAAAAGTGGTCATTTGCGTTAAAGAGTTCATTTAAGCTAAATATGGCTGTATTTATCTATTTACAACTAATGAAAAATTTTCCTTAATCTGATAACCTGTAGAGCTAAAAAAATAAATAAATAAATAATAAACTTCCTCCCTGAAAGCTAGAGCAAATTTTCAACTGGATTCAGAATGGGACGAACTGGGGGCTGATGACATTATATATAAGTAATTAGTTAAAAGAAATGCACTTTCTTTTTTATATAGAGCAACTTCCATACATCATATTTTATACAACTGAGCAGTTAAGGCTTAAGGGCCTTGCTCAAGGGCCCAGCAGTGGCAGCATGGGATTTGAACCTATGACCTCCTGATCAATAGCCCAATGTTTTAACCACTGAGCTACCACTACCCCACTACTTTAAACAACAATGTGATTTTGAAACTTTGATCAGACATATAAGCACAAGTGCAAAATTATATTATTGGATTGTTTCACACATATTCTTTATTAGATACAGATCTCAGAGGACACTGTAAATGTTGTCATTCTTTCCTTTTCTTTTGCTCTTAATTTTGAGCCAATTGATGGATTGCTCATTTACGTTTACATTTAAGGCATTTAGCAGATGCTTTTATCCAGAGCGACGTACAAAGTGCTTTGTAGTCAAGAACATTTCCACGCTCATCTTGTTCCCATGAAAAAAAACATATAGACAGTCTAGATGGATGGATGGATGGAAGCAGCAGACTTGAGTGAAATTAAAAATCTCATTTTTATCTTTTCTCAGATAAACCTGGACCACCAGCGTCAGTAAAGATCAGCCATGTCTTTGCTGACCGGGTCAAACTGCGTTGGGAGCCACCTCTTTCAGATGGTGGCGCTGAAATAACCAACTACATTATTGATAAACGTGAAACAAGCAGAGCTAACTGGGCTCAGGTTACTTCCAACATTAATGGCCAGATTACAAACTGCTCAGTAGAGAAACTGATTGAGGGTCATGAATACGAGTTCCGTATCAGTGCTGAAAACAAGTATGGTGTTGGTGACCCAATTGTCACTACCTCTGTGATTGCTAAGAATCCATTTGGTAAGTATCTTAGAATTAATGTTATCCTGAAGGATCCCAGCTCAAATGTATAAACTATCCATTCATGTTCACAATCTTATCCCCAAAACCAGATGTTCCTGGACCTTGCGACCCACCTGTTATTACCAATGTTACCAAAGACCATATGACTGTAAGCTGGAAGGCCCCTGCTGATGATGGCAGATCTCCAATTCTTGGATACATGGTTGAAAAACGTGAAATTCAGGAACTAACTTGGTCTAAAATAAACAGAAAGCCTGTTATTGATAGAACCATCAAAGCTGGAGGTCTCACTGAGGGTTCTGAGTATGAATTCAGAGTTATTGCTCTCAATAAGGCTGGTCTTGGCAAACCAAGTGATCCTTCTAAAGCTGCTCTTGCAGTGGACCCACTATGTAAGTGAAGTTTACAATTTGTTTTCTTTTCAGTTTTCCTTATTTTATTTTTAAGATTTTTTTTTTTATTGTTTTGAGACACTTGCATTAATCTTCTGTTACTATAGATCCTCCAGGGCCACCTGCTTTCCCCAAGGTTGTTGACTCTACGCACAGCTCAGTCAGTCTATCCTGGACTAAGCCTGCCTATGATGGTGGCTGTGAAATTTTGGGCTACCTGGTTGAAGTAAAGAGGGCAGATTCACAGGACTGGTTAAAGTGCAATATACCAAAAAATCTCCAAAACACAAAATTCCTTGTCACTGGGCTCCTTGATAACACAGAGTATCAATTCCGTGTGATTGCTGTGAATAAGATCGGATTTAGTGAGCCAAGTGAAGTTCCTGGGAAACATATGGCACAAGACATTTTAAGTATGTAAAATGTCTGTTTTTTTGTGATCATTTAAATATTACATATTTAGATGCTTGAAACTTTATTTTTTCTATTTTTATTTTCTTATAGTTGCTCCTGAGGCAGAACTTGATGCAGATCTTAGGAAAGCACTTGTACTGCGTGCTGGAGTCACATTGAGAATCTACGTGCCAATTAGAGGCCGTCCTGCACCAAAGGCGACATGGAGCAAGGTCAATGCCAACTTGAAGGAGAGACAAGGTCTTATGATTAACACAACTGAATGGGACAGTTTTGTATACTGTGAAAACATCAACAGATATGATGCTGGCAAATATGTGCTTACCCTTGAAAACAGCAGTGGATCCAAGTCCTACACCATTGTTGTCAAAGTGTTAGGTATTATTTTATTTTATAATATTTGTGCTATATTATTTTAATCTTAAAATAGCTTTGTTATAAGTTTCTAATTAGATATATAAGTTACACTGTTCACTCCATATTATGTATCCTGCTTAGATACACCTGGACCACCACTCAACCTGACCGTAAAAGAAACATCAAGAAATCATGCATCCATCACTTGGGATCCTCCAGTAATTGATGGTGGAAGTCCAGTAAAGAGCTACGTTGTGGAAAAACGTCTGGCAGAACGGAAGGCATGGACCTGTGTTGCTACCGAGTGCCCCAAAACATCTTTCAGAATTACTAACTTAGATGCTGGAAAAGCCTACTGTTTCAGAGTCTCAGCTGAAAATGTGTATGGTATTGGTGAAGGCTGCGAGACAGCTGGACCAGTTAAAGCCTCAGGTTAGAGTTATTATATATTATATAGTGCCAATCAAAGGTTTGGACACACCCTTTAATTCAGTGGTTGTCTTATTTTTTTATTACTAAAAAGACACTTCATGCTTAAACTAATGATGAACTGCCATTTTTACTTAGTTGAGCGATTGTTGATATAATATGGATCACTACAGTTGTCAAATAGGACTATTTACTGTATACCAACACTGCCTCAACACAACACAACTGACAGCCTCAAATGCATTAAGAAAGCAAGAAATTCCACCAATTAGCTTTTTAACAAGATACACCTGTTAATTGAAAAGCATTCCATTTGAATACCCCATAAGATAATGACAATAATTTACAAAGCTGTCATCAAGATAAACAGTAAAAGGTAAACAGTGGCTAAAATAAATAAACATATTCTGTTTTTAACCCCTTTTTTTCGTTCACCATATAATTCCATATATAATTCATGTCATTTCACAGTTTGTTGATGTCTTCAGTATTGTTCTACAACGTTAAAAATAGCCAAAATAAAGAAATACCTAGGAATGAATAGGTGTGTCCAAACTTTTGACCGGTACTGTACTTTTGTACTCACTTGATCTTTACTTAATTATGTAATATGATTATGTTAAGTAATGTGCCTAAATCAAATGCTAAAATGAATTAAATTAATTGAATTAAATCCTAATAATCTTCAATTGCAGAGCAACCTGGACCAGTTACAGACTTCAAACCATCACTGGTCACCAAGGATTCTTGCATTCTTATTTGGAAAAAGCCTATCAGTGATGGTGGAAGCCATATTGTTGCATATGCGTTAGAAATCAGTGAAGGCGAAGACAAATGGAGGCAGCTAATGAAGGCCAAACACCTGCAATACACAGTAAAGGACCTACAAGAAGGAAAACAATACTCTTTCAGAGTTAAGGCTTTTAATGAGTCCGCTGAAGGCCCCATTACTGAACTGACTCTGGTGGCTAAGGATCAAATTGGTATGCGTTTAATTATATTTAGCATATTAGAAAACACAAAGCATTGTTAATTTTTTTCAATGTTGTTTTTTTTTTATGTTTTAAAACAATGTTGTTGTGGTTGTCTAGTATATCTGGATTTATATTTACACATTTACTCTGCAGTTCTCCCAGGCTGTGACCTTAAGGATTTGCCAGACTCATGTTATGTGGCAAAGGAGGGAAGCACTGTTCGCCTCACAATCCCAATAACTGGTATTCCTGCTCCAACAGTCATGTGGAAGAAGGGTGGTGCTGCTCTGGGAGATAGTGGAAGAGTCTCTGTTGAATCCACAGTGACAAACACAACCTTGCTGATACGTGACTGTCAGAGAGGTGATGCAGATAAATACTGTCTAACTTTGAAAAACGTTGCAGGAACCAAGGAATGCACCATAGACATCAGGGTAGTTGGGAAGCCTGGAATTTGCACGGCACCCATCAAATTTGATGAAATTACAGCTGATGGAATTACTTTGGAATGGGGTCCACCTAAGGACGATGGTGGATCAGAAATTTCCAACTACATCGTAGAGAAGAGGCAGTCCACAAATAACAAGTGGGTCACCGTTGCTTCAGCTATTCAGAAGAACACCATGAGAGTAACCAGACTCCATGATGGAACAGAGTACCTATTTAGAGTATGTGCTGAAAACAAATACGGTGTTGGAGACTTCCTGAGATCTGATCCAGTGGTGGCTAAACATCCATTCAGTAAGTGTTAATAAAGATCTTCAAGATGTTACACAAACTATTTTTCTCTTCTCAAGATTTTCTCTTCACCACATCTGGCTTAAAATAATAAAAGCAGCTTAAAAGCTGTTCAGATAAAAATCAGGCATTCACTTGAATTGAGATAATTTAATAGTATATTAAATTTATTGAACAAACTTTATTTATTGAATAAAACTCAGGTAATTAAATATTGAGATTAAAAAATATAGATTTAAAAGAGATGTGGCAGGTAGGTGTAGTTATATACTAAATTTTGTTAAAAAAAAACAAAAAAAAAACGTTTTTTTATTTTTCAAAAGATGCGCCTGAGGCTCCGGCTCCACCAGAGGTCTTGGCTATTCGCCATGAGTCTGCTATTGTGTCATGGTCAGATCCAAAGGATACTGGAGGTTCTCCTATTACAGGTTTGATTTTCATTCCTACGGTTTCTGTTAATTTCCTTCAGTTTATTTATTGTGTGTTATCTGATCATATAAAACCATTTACATGTTTTTAATTTTGATTTTAGGATACCATGTGGAATTTAAAGATAGGAACAGCTTATTATGGAAGAGAGCCAGCAAGACACCTATGAGAGTGAAGGAGTGTAGAGTGACTGGTTTAGATGAGGGTCTTGAGTATGAATTCAGAGTTATGGCTATAAATATGGCTGGACTGGGAAAACCAAGCAAACCAACTGAAGCATTTGTTGCCCTTGATCCAATTGGTAAATTATTGGTAGATTTTTTTTTTTTTTTTTTACATTTACATTGAAATAACACATACTTTATTGATTTTACATCTAATGTCATATTGCTGTTCTTTAGATCCTCCAGGCAAGCCTGATGTAATCAGCATTACAAGGAACAGTGTAACACTAATTTGGACTGCGCCTAAATATGATGGAGGTCACAGACTGACTGGCTATATTGTTGAAAAACAAGAGCATCCAGTAAAGGTCTGGATGAAGGCCAACCATGTCAATGTCCAGAGTTGTGCTTTCACAGTAACAGATTTGCAAGAAGGCTGTATGTATGATTTTAGAATTAGGGCAAAGAATGCAGCTGGTGCCATCAGTGCTCCCTCAGAGAAAACTGACACCCTTGTCTGCAAAGATGAATATGGTAGGTTTTACTAACTGAGCTTGATATATAGTACTTTTTAATAGAATGTATAGGACATTTTGATATAAAAACTTATAATCTATATTATACCATTTTACAGAGCCACCAAGTATTACAATTGACCCTGAAATGAAGGATGGTGTCACTGTCAGGGCTGGAGAAACAATTGTGATTTCTGCATCAAGTATCCTTGGCAAACCTCCACCTACAGCTGTATGGTCTAAGGAAGGAAGAGAATTCAAGCCATCAGATGTTGTTCAGATTACAAGCACTCCCACATCCTCAACTCTGTCAATTAAATATGCCAGCAGAAAAAACACTGGGGAGTATGCAATTACTGCCAGCAACCCATTTGGTATTAAGGAAGAAAGAGTAAAAGTAAAAGTTCTAGATGTGCCTGGTCCACCTGGTCCTATTGAGGTCAGCAGTGTCTCTGCTGAAAAATGTACGCTAACGTGGTTACCACCACAGGAGGATGGAGGCTCTGCTATCAAGTCATATATCCTTGAAAAGAGAGAAACTAGCCGCCTACTTTGGACAAAGCTTGCTGAAAATGTAATGGATTGCCGTTATGTGGCCTGCAAGTTGATTAAAGGCAATGAATACATCTTCCGTGTTTCAGCGGTCAATCAGTACGGGACAGGTGATGCTACCCCGTCTGGTCCAGTCAAAATGGTTGACAGTTTTGGTAGGTTTATTTTCTTATGTGCCTGTATTTCTTTTCATGGCGTACTGTGATATGTTATTACTTACATGATGTTATATTTGTCAGGACCACCTGGGCCACCATCAAAACCAGAAATTGATAATGTCAGCAGAACTGCTGTAACTATTTCCTGGAAGAGACCAGTGGTGGATGGAGGAAGTGATATTAGGGGATACTGTGTTGAGAGAAAGGAGAGGAGAGGTATGAGATGGGTAAGGGCTTCAAAGAAGGCCATCTCCGATCTACGTTACAAAGTATCAGGCCTTTCTGAAGAAGTTGAATATGAGTTCCGTGTAACTGCTGAGAACAAAGCTGGTTTTGGAGAGCCCAGTGAGCCATCCCAACCAGTGCTGACAAAGGACCTTGCATGTAAGTAAACAAAACATAATAATAATATCCTGTAGTTTCAAATATAATTTCCTGTAATTCTAAATGTCTCACCTTTTCATTTATATTTTAATGTACGTTTATCATATTCAGATCCACCTGGACCTCCATCCAACCCAAGAATAACTGATACCACCAAAACAACAGCAACATTTAACTGGGGAAGACCCTTTTATGATGGTGGCCTTGATGTGACAGGTTATATCGTTGAGCACAAAAAAGAAGGAGAAGACGATTGGATTTGTGACACAGCTTCTCCCTTGAGAATCACTGAGTTTGTTGTTCCAAACCTACAAGCAGGGGGCAAATACAATTTCAGAGTCCATGCAATTAATTCAGAAGGATGTGGGGAGCCTGCCGAAGTTGAAAAAATTGTGGAACTTGTTGACCGTGAAGAGGTTCCTGACTTTGAACTTGATGCAGAACTGAGAAGAACACTTATTGTCCGAGCAGGTGCCTCCATCCGCATATTTGTACCAATAAAGGGCCGTCCAACACCTGATGTTACATGGATGAAAGATAACATTGCTCTCAAAGGTAGAGCTCACATTGACAGTACTGAGTCATACACTCTATTGGTCGTCCCTGAGTGTACAAGATATGATGCTGGAAAATACATTTTGACTTTAGAAAATGTTGCTGGAAAAAAGACAGGATTTGTTAATGTCCGAGTCGTGGACACACCTGGACCTCCAGTCAATTTGAAACCAAGGGAAATCACCAAAAACAGTATTACACTTCAGTGGGAAATTCCAATTATTGATGGAGGATCAAAGATAATAAATTACATAATTGAGAAGCGTGATGCAACTAGAAAGGCCTTCACAACAATCAATACAAATTGGCAGAAATGTTCATACAAGGTTAAAGATTTGGAAGAGGGAGCTGAATATTACTTCAGAGTTTCAGCTGAAAATGAACAAGGTATTGGTGAGGCAGCAGAGACACCTGAACCAATCAGAGCTTCCCAGGCTCCATCTTCGCCAGACAATTTAGTAGTTACAGATGTGACAAAGGATACAGCAACTCTTGCATGGACAAAACCAACTTATGATGGGGGTAGCAGAATCACTGGCTATGTGATTGAGGCTCAGAAGAAGGATTCTGATCAGTGGCTACATGTCACAACAATAAAGGCTTTGGACTATACTGTATCAGACTTAACAGAAAATGCAGAGTATGTATTCCGTATCTTTGCAGTGAACAGCTCAGGTAGAAGTGAACCTCGTGAAAGCCGGCCAGTTGAAATCAAGGAGCAGACTACAGCACCAGGATTTGATCTCAGATCTGTCTATCAGAAGTTGGTAGTAGCCAAAGCAGGTGATAATGTGAAGGTTGAGATCCCTGTTTTTGGTCGTCCTAGACCATCAGTTGTCTGGAAGAAAGAAGATCATGAACTTAAACAGACACAAAGGATCAACACTGACAACACAACAACCTCAACAATTCTTAACATACGAGAAATCAAGAGGAAAGATGGAGGACAATATTCAATGATAGGGAGGAATATATTAGGAACAGTGACAGAAACAATTACTGTACAAGTGCATGATATCCCAGGACCTCCAACAGGACCAGTTAAAGTGGATGAAGTGTCATGTGATTTTGTAGTTATATCATGGGATGTTCCAGAGCATGATGGAGGAGTTCCTATCAACAATTATATTGTTGAGATGAGAGAGACAACTGGCACAAACTGGGTTGAGTTAGCAGCTACTGTCATTCGCACAACATTCAAAGCTGCTCGTCTTACAACAGGAATTGAATATCAGTTCCGTGTAAAAGCTCAGAACAGATATGGTGTTGGTCCCTACATAACATCTGAACCCATCGTTGCTGCTTATCCTTTTGAGGTACCAGGCCAACCAGGTACTCCACAAGTTGTTGCCTTCACAAAAGATTCTATTACAATTAGCTGGAATGAACCTTCCACAGATGGAGGAAGCCCAATTTTGGGATATAATATTGAGAGGAAAGAGAAAAACAGCATCCTGTGGCAGAGGATCAGCAAAGCCCTTGTAGTTGGGAATATTTTTAAGTCATCTGGCCTGATAGATGCTATTGCATACGAATTCCGTGTTATTGCTGAAAACATGGCTGGTCTTAGCAAGCCAAGCAAGGCTTCTGAGATGACATTTGCACTTGATCCAGTGGACCCTCCCAGTCAACCAGTGGCACTTAATATAACTAGACATGAGGTTACCCTTCAATGGATGAAGCCACAGAGTGATGGTGGTTTCCCAATCACTGGATACACTGTGGAAAAAAGAGAACTACCAAATGGTCGCTGGCTCAAAGCCAATTTTAGCAATATCCTTGAGACAAGCTTCACTGTAAGTGGACTGACAGAAAATTCTTCATATGAGTTCCGTATCTTTGCCAGAAATTCAGCAGGAGCTGTCAGCAAGCCTTCAAAACCATCTGAAGTCATAATCTGCAGAGATGATATTGAGGAGCCAAAGCTTGATGTTGATGCAAGCTTTAGCAGTACTGTGGTAGTTAAGGCAGGTGATGTCTTCAAACTAGATGCAAATGTTACTGGTAGACCAATCCCGTCTTTGGTATGGACAAAAGATGGGAAAGAACTTGAAGACACAGGAAAAATTGAGATCAAAACAGCAGATTTCTACACATGTTTAATCAACAAAGATTCATCACGAAGGGATGGTGGTGCATTCACTCTAACTGCCAGCAACCCTGGAGGATTTGCCAAGTTTGTTTTCAATGTTAAGGTCCTTGATAGGCCTGGGCCTCCTGAAGGACCTCTTCACGTTACAGACATGACAACTGAGAAATGTATTTTGTCTTGGCTACCACCACTTGAAGATGGAGGAGCAAAGGTTGAATATTATATAATTCAGAGACGTGAAACAAGCAGACTTGCATGGACAAATGTGGCCACAGATTTACAAGTTAACCGTTATAAAGTTACCAAATTGCTGAAAGGAAATGAATATGTCTTCAGAGTTATGGCTGTGAATAAATTCGGTGTTGGTGAGGCCTTGGAGTCAGAACCTGCAGTTGCCACCAACCCATATGTACCCTCTGATCCACCACAAGCTCCTGAAGTAACAACAATTACAAAAGACTCCATGGTGGTTTGCTGGGGACATCCTGAAAACAATGGAGGAAGTGCCATAAATACTTATATAATTGAAAGAAGGGATAAAACTGGCCTCCGATGGGTCAAATGCAATAAGAGGTCAGTAACTGATTTGCGCTTTAAAGTGTCTGGACTTACACCAGGGCATGAATATGAATACAGGATCCTTGCTGAAAATGCTGCTGGTTTAAGTGCTCCAAGCCCTTCCAGTCCATTTTATAAGGCATGTGACACAATATTCAAGCCTGGACCTCCAGGGAATCCAAGAATCTTGGATACAACAAAGTCATCCATTACTGTTGCATGGAACAAACCAGTTTATGATGGTGGTTCAGACATTACAGGATATAATGTTGAAACCTGCCTGCCAGAAGAAGATGAATGGACAGTTGTCACTCCAAAGGAGGGTCTTATAGGAACATCATTAACCATAGTTAATTTAAAAGAAAACCAAGAATATAAGATCAACATTTCTGCCCTGAACTGTGAGGGAGTTGGAGAACCTGCATCAGTACCTGGTTCACCAAAAGCAGAGGACAGATATATTCCACCTGAAATCGAGCTTGATTCAGATCTTCGAAAACTGGTGAACATTAGAGCTTGCAGCACACTTAGACTGTTTGTACCAATTAAAGGGAGACCTGCACCAGAAGTTAAATGGTCAAGGGAGAATGGTGAACCACTTGATAAAGCATCTATCGAGACCACAACATCATTTACATCACTTGTTATTGAGAATGTTAACAGGTTTGATGGTGGAAAGTATTTGCTAACAGTGGAAAACAGCTCTGGGAGTAAAACAGCATTTGTGAACGTCAGGGTACTTGACACTCCAGGAGCACCACAAAATCTCACAATTAAGGAAATCACAAAAGATTCTGTCTCACTTATCTGGGATCCTCCCATTATTGATGGTGGATCAAGAGTCAGGCATTACCTTGTAGAAAAACGTGAATCCACAAGAAAGGCATATTCCATTGTAAATGCTTCCTGCCCCAAAACAAGCTGGAGAATTGGTGATCTGCAGGAGGGAAGTTTGTATTTCTTCAGAATTTTGGCTGAAAATGAATATGGTATTGGCCTCCCAGTGGAAACTGCTGAACCAGTCAAGATTTCTGAAAAGCCTTTACCTCCTGGTAAAGTGACTCTTAAAGAGGTAACTGGCAGCAGTGTAACTCTGTCCTGGGAGAAGCCAGATCATGATGGTGGAAGCAGGATCACAGGATATGTTGTAGAAATGCAAGGAAAGGGCAGTGACAAATGGACTCAGGTAATGACTGTTAAGGTAACTGAGGCAGTTATTGCCGGTCTGACTCAAGGTGAAGAGTACTCATTCCGTATATCAGCTACAAATGAAAAAGGCACAAGTGACCCACGTCTACTCGGTGTGCCCGTTGTGGCAAGGGATCTTGTCATCCCACCTGCGTTCAAGCTCTTATTTAATACATTCAGTGTGCTGGCAAGTGATGACCTCAAGATAGACGTACCTTATGTTGCTCAGCCCAAGGCAGCAGTTGCTTGGTTTAAAGATGGCACTGTTCTCAAAGAGACAACACGGGTAAATTCTGAAGTTACTGACAGTCATCTATACCTTGTAATCAAGGAAGCAACACGTGATGATGTGGGTAAATATACTATCAAGATTACAAACTTAGCTGGAGAAGCTACAGCTGACATCACTGTAGTTGTACTTGATAAACCTGGTCCTCCTACTGGACCTATCAAAATAGATGAAGTAACTGCAGACAGTGTAACTTTGTCATGGCAACCACCAGAGTATGAAGGTGGTTGTGCAATTAATAATTATATTGTAGAAAAAAGAGACACATCCACCACAAACTGGCAGATTGTGTCAGCTACAGTTGCTAGAACAACCACCAAAGCTTCAAGACTGAAAACTGGCTGTGAGTATCAATTCAGGATTGCAGCTGAAAATAGATATGGTAAGAGTTCTTTTCTACTGTCTGAACCTGTAATTGCACAGTATCCATTTGAGGTGCCAAGTGCACCAGGGACTCCCACTGTTCAGTCTGTTACCAAAGAATCCATGGTCATTGTTTGGAACAAGCCTAGCAATGATGGTGGAAGCAAGATTATTGGCTATCATCTTGAGAGTAAGGAAAAAAATAGCCTCCTGTGGGTGAAACAAAATAAAACCATCATTCCAGACACAAGATTCAAGGTTAGTAATCTCGAAGAAGGCATTGAATATGAGTTCAGAGTTTATGCTGAGAATATTGTTGGACTGAGCAAAGCCAGTAAAGTGTCAGAAATACAGGTAGCAAGAGATCCCTGTGACCCTCCAGGCAAACCAGAAGCAGTAATTGTCACTAGAAGCTCTATAACATTGCGATGGACAGCACCAGAGTTTGATGGTGGCAGCCGAATAACTGGCTATGTAGTTGAGAAGAAAGAATTGCCTAATGGCCGCTGGATGAAGGCTAGTTTCACTAATATCATAGAAACTGAATTTGTTGTCGGTGGCTTGGTGGAAGAACAACGATATGAATTCCGAGTCATTGCAAAAAATGCAGCTGGTGTAAATAGTGTGCCATCAGGGAGTACTGGTGCAATAACTGCAAAGGATGAAGTAGAGCCACCTATGATTGACTTGGATTCTAAATATGCTCAAACCATTATTGTTAATGCTGGAGAATCATTTAAGATTGATGCCAGAATATCTGGCAAGCCTATACCATCAGCTCATTGGATAAAATATGGTGAGGAACTTGTTAATACAGCTAGACTTGAGATCAAAAATACTGATTTCACAGCCTCTTTGAGTGTAAAAGAAGCTATTCGTGTTGATGGAGGCCAGTACACTCTGCTATTGAAAAATGTTGGTGGTGAGAAATCTGTAAACATCAATATCAAAGTTCTAGACAGGCCTGGGCCACCAGATGGGCCTATTTCTATATATGGGGTTACAAGTGAGAAATGTTGCATAGCATGGAAAACACCTTTACATGACGGTGGTGCTGAGGTATCTCATTATATTGTTGAAAGAAGGGAAACCAGCCGATTAGTTTGGACTGTTGTGGAGTCTAAGGTGCAAACCCTTAATCTGAAGATTACCAAGCTCCTTCCTGGAAATGAGTACATTTTCAGAGTGATGCCTGTCAACAAATATGGAATTGGTGAACCTCTGGAATCTGATCCAGTCATTGCCAGAAATCCATTTGTCATACCCGATCCACCAACTGGGGTGGAGATATCCAATATAACAAAGGACTCCATGGTTGTTACTTGGGAAAGACCTGTTAATGATGGAGGTAATTCAATTACAGGATATGTAATTGAAAAGAGAGACAAAGAAGGTGTCAGATGGACAAGATGCAATAAGCGTTTAGTTAGTGAACTACGCTTTAGAGTGACAGGCCTTCTTGAAAACCGCAGTTATGAATTCCGTGTGTCTGCTGAAAATGCAGCTGGAATTGGTAAACCAAGTGCCCCTACTGTATACTTCAAGGCTTTGGATCCAGTCTTCAGGCCAGGTCCACCAAACAATCCTAGGGTTACTGATATCTCAAGGTCATCTGTTGTACTTCATTGGAGCAAACCTATTTATGATGGTGGATGTGAGATTCAAGGTTATATTGTTGAAGTCTGTGAAGGTATAACAGATGAATGGACAATGTGCACACCTCCCACAGGAATTACAGAAACAACATTTGAAGTTCAAAAACTGCTTGAAAAACATGAATACAAATTCAGAATTTGTGCGATAAATAAGGTTGGAGTTGGAGAACATGCAGATATCAAAGAATCCATTCTCATAGAGGACAAACTGGAGGCACCAGATATTGATCTTGATGCTGACCTAAGAAAGATGATCACAGTTAGAGCTGGAGGAGCCCTTAGGTTGTTTGTTCCAATAAGAGGCCGACCAGCTCCTGAGGTTAAATGGGGAAAAGCTGAAGGTGAAATTAATGAGACAGCACAGATTGATGTCACAAGCAGTTATACTTCCCTTGTAATTGAAAACATTAACAGATTTGACAGTGGAAAATACACTTTGTCTTTGGAAAATGTAAGTGGTACAAAATCTGCATTTATTAGTGTCAGAGTACTTGACACACCTGATGCACCTGCAAATTTCCATGTGAAGGAAATTACAAAGAATTCCATTACCCTCACATGGGAGCCACCTTTGCTGGATGGTGGAGCTAAAATAAAAAATTATATTGTTGAAAAGCGTGAAAGTACAAGGAAGGTTTACTCTACTGTTGCCTCCTGCAACAAGATGACATATAAGATTGAGCAGCTCCAAGAAGGCAGCAACTACTTCTTCAGAGTTCTTGCTGAAAATGAATATGGAATTGGTTTACCCGCTGAAACACTAGAACCACTAAAAATCTCAGAAGTGCCACAACCTCCTGGAAAAATCTCTGTAGTGGATGTTACACGCAAGAGCATCTCTCTGTCCTGGGAAAAACCAGAACATGATGGGGGTAGTAGAATCACTCACTATGAAGTTGAGATGCAAGCAAAAGACAGTGATAAGTGGTCTTTGTGTGCACAAGTTAAATCACTTGACACCATTATTACCAATTTAGTCCAAGGTGCAGAGTACAATTTTAGGGTAGTTGCAGTTAATGATAAAGGAAAGAGTGATCCCAGAAATCTAGCACACCCTGTTCTTGCAAAAGACCTTGTAATTGAGCCATCTGTAAGGACAAAACTTAGCACATACAGTGTACAAGTTGGCTATGACTTGAAAATTGAAGCAAATATCACTGGTCATCCAAAGCCAACCATTACATGGACTAAAGATGGTACAGAACTGAAACAGACCACAAGAGTTAATGTTGCAGACACTGCCCACCATACAACATTATCAATTAAAGATGCAACAAGAGATGATGGTGGTATGTACAGCATTACAGTAGCTAATGTACTAGGACAAAAGGAGGCCACTGTTGAAATAATTATACTTGACAAACCTGGTCCACCATCAGGGCCAGTGAGGATAGATGAAATAAGTGCAGAAAGTATTACACTGTCATGGGATCCTCCAACCTACACAGGAGGCTGCCAAATTTCAAATTACATTGTGCAAAAGAGAGATACTACCACAACTAACTGGGCAGTTGTTTCAGCTACAATAGCAAGAACTACACTCAAAGTTGGAAATTTGAAAACTGGAGCTGAGTACCAGTTCAGAATCTTTGCAGAAAATAGATATGGGAAAAGCTATGCTATTGACTCTGAGCCAGTTGTTGCTCAGTATCCTTTCAAAGAGCCAGGGCCCCCTGGAACACCATTTGTGTCTGCCTTTACAAAAGAATCTATGGTAGTTGAATGGCACAAACCAGTTTCGGATGGTGGCAGTGCAATTCTTGGATATCATCTTGAAAGAAAAGAAAAGAACAGTATACTCTGGACAAAAATAAATAAAATGCTAATTCAAGACACCCGATTTAAAACATCTCCTTTGGAAGAAGGCATAGAATATGAGTTTAGAGTTTCTGCTGAAAATATTGTTGGAATTGGTAAATGCAGCAAAGTTTCTGAAGGTTGTGTGGCCCGTGATCCATGTGATCCTCCTGGCACACCTGTGCCAGTAATTGTGACAAGGCACTCAGTGATGCTGAGATGGACACCACCAGAATATGATGGAGGCAGTCTTGTCACTGGATATGTTGTGGAGAAACGGGACCTCCCAGATGGCCGTTGGATGAAAGCAAGCTTTACAAACATCCTTGAAACTGAATTTATAGTCACAGGTCTGACAGAGGATTCAAAATATGATTTCAGGGTCATTGCTAGAAATGGTGCTGGATCAGTCAGCAAGCCTTCTGCATGCACAGGGCCAATCACAGCTAAAGATAAGGTTGAGCCACCGACCTATGAGATTGACACACAATACAGCCAAGTATTGATTGTAAATGCTGGAGATACATTTGTACTACAAGCATCTGTATTGGGGAAGCCTGTTCCAACAATGCAGTGGATCAAAGGTGATGTGGAAGTTGAAAATTCTGCAAGAGCTGAGTCCAAGAACACAGACTTCAAAGCAGTCCTTGTTATCAAAGATGCTATTAGAGTTGATGGAGGACAGTACACTTTGCAGCTCACGAATGTTGGGGGAACTAAATCTGTGCCCTTTAATGTAAAAGTGCTTGATAGACCTGGGCCACCAGCTGGACCTATGACGGTTTCAAATGTAACAAGTGAGAAGTGCTCTTTGTCATGGCTTCCTCCTGTACATGATGGTGGTAGCAGTATTTCTCATTACGTCATTGAAAAAAGGGAAACCAGCCGTCTTACTTGGACTGTAGTGTCTAGTGACTGTGGAGCAACTATGTTCAAGGTCACTAAGCTTCTAAAAGGAAATGAATACATCTTCCGTGTCATGGCTGTTAACAAATATGGTGTCGGTGAACCTTTAGAGTCTGTACCAGTAATAATGAGAAATCCATTTATTCCTCCTGGACCACCTAAAGATCTAGAAATAACAAATATTTCAAGAGATTCTATGACTGTATGTTGGACTCGCCCAGAGAATGATGGTGGAAGTGAAATTGTTGGGTACATTGTAGAAAAGAGAGACAGAGCTGGAGTCAGATGGACAAAATGTAACAAACGTAGAATTACAGACCTCCGCTTCAGAGTGACAGGTCTCACAGAGGACCATGAATATGAATTTAGATTAACTGCAGAAAATGCTGCAGGAGTAGGTCAACCAAGTCCACCAACTCTGTATTACAAAGCATGTGATCCAACATTTAAACCTGCTCCACCAACTAATGCACACCTTACTGATACCACAAAGGACTCAGTGACTATTGAATGGAGTAGACCAATCTATGATGGTGGCTTAGACATCCAGGGCTATATTGTAGAGATCTGCAAAGCTGATGAAGAGGAATGGATAACATGTACCCCACCTACTGGACTGAATGATACTAAATTCACAATTGCTAAACTCATAGAACATCAAGAATACAAGGTTCGAATATGTGCTGTTAATAAACTAGGTGTTGGTGAGCCAGTCACCATTACTGGTACAGTAAAGCCTGTCGATAAAATGGAATCTCCTGAAATTGAACTTGATTCTGAGTTAAGAAAGGGAATTGTTGTCCGTGCTGGAGGAAGCATGAGAATTAACATTCCCTTCAAAGGCCGTCCCACTCCAGAGATAAACTGGAGTAAGGATGATGGTGATCTACCAAGTAAAGCTCAAATTGAAAAAGGTCTAGATTACACCCAGCTCTCAATTGACATATGTGATAGGAATGATGCAGGAAAATATACTCTGACTCTAGAGAACAGTAGTGGTACCAAGTCAGCATTTGTTTCAGTGAAAGTACTGGATACACCAGGTGCTCCACTAAACCTAACTGTTAAAGATATCACAAGAAATTATGTAACTCTTGTTTGGGAGCCTCCACTTATTGATGGTGGGGCGAAGATAAAGAATTATATTGTGGACAAACGTGAATCAACTAGACCTGCTTTCTCTAATATTACTACAAAATGCACAAAGACTAGCTTACGTGTTGGCGATCTTAATGATGGTGGCATTTATTACTTCAGAGTCATGGCTGAGAATGAGTTTGGAGTTGGTCTGCCTATAGAAACAGAAGAATCTGTGAAGACAGCAGATCCACCTCTGTCTGTGGGTAAGGTCACACTGATTGATGTGACTAAAACATCTGCATCACTGTCATGGGAGAAACCAGACCATGATGGCGGTAGTAGGATTCTAGGATATTATATTGAAATGCAGCCAAAAGGGTCAGAAGACTGGGTAGTAGCAACTACTACCAAAACCTGTGAAGGAACAGTCACAGGACTTAGCGCTGGCCGAGAGTACCTCTTCAGGATATTGGCCTACAATGATAAAGGAAAGAGTGATCCAAGGCCACTAGCAGCTCCAGTCATAGCTAATGATATAACAATTGCACCAGCGCTCAAAATGACTTTCAATACATACAGTGTGCAATATGGTGGAGAACTGAAAGTAGAAATTCCAGTAAAAGGTCGTCCAACACCAAAGGTCACATGGACTAAAGATGGCCACTCATTAAAAGAGACAACTAGATTAAATGTCTCAAGCACAGCAACATCAACAGTTCTTAGCATCAAAGATGCCAGTAGAGAGGATTCCGGCAAATATATAGTAACAGCTGTAAACAATATAGGATCAGTCTCAGAGGAAATTGGTGTAATCATCTTAGACAAGCCTGGTCCACCTGTTGGCCCAGTTAAAATTGATGAAGTAAGTGCCAACTATGTAACAATTTCGTGGGAACCACCTGTGTACACTGGTGGTTGTCAGATAAACAATTACATTGTAGAGAAACGAGACACAACTACGACAGCCTGGCAGATTGTATCAGCAACCATTGCACGTACAACAATCAAAATCTCTAAGCTGAAAACTGGCTCAGAATATCAGTTTAGAGTGTTTGCTGAAAACAGATATGGGAAGAGTTCATCTTTAGACTCAGCACCTGTTGTTGTTAGCTATCCTTTCAGTGAACCTGCTGCACCTGGTACACCATTTGTTTCCTCAGTGACAAAAGATCACATGACAGTTGAATGGAAGCCACCTAATAATAATGGAGGCAGTCCAATTATTGGGTATCACATTGAGCGCAAAGAGAAGAATAGCATTCTCTGGACAAAACTTAACAAGCTCCTTGTTACTGATACTCATTTCAAAACAAATGGTCTTGAGGAGGGTATTGAGTATGAATATAGAGTATTTGCTGAAAATATTGCAGGAATAAGTCCATCTAGTAAAGTTTCTGAAAGTGTTGTGGCACGTGATCCATGTGATCCACCTGGAACTCCAGAGGCTATCGTTATCACTAGAAACCTTGTAACACTTCAATGGACAAGGCCTCAATATGATGGAGGAAGCATAGTCACAGGTTATATTGTTGAGAGGAAAAAGCTGCCTGATGGTCGTTGGATGAAGGCTAGCTTTACAAATATAATTGAGACTCAATTTACAATTACAGAATTGACAGAAGGAGACTGTTATGAATTCAGAGTAATTGCAAGAAACGCAGCTGGTATATTAAGTGAGCCTTCTGACAGCACTGGACCAATTACTGCACAGGATGAGATTGAAGCACCTTCAGTTTCCATGGACTCAAAATTCAAGGATGTCATTATTGTGAATGCTGGTGAAACATTTACTATCGATGCTGATATTGCAGGCAAACCACTCCCAGACATAAGATGGCTAAAGGATGGAAAAGAAATTGACAGTGCCACTCCAAGAATGGAAATTAAATCCACTATTACACATACTGTCTTAACCGTTAAAGACTGCATAAGAGTAGATGGTGGACATTTTGTCCTAAGCCTCAGCAATGTGGGTGGAACAAAACTGGTCCCTGTAAATGTCAAGGTTCTAGATAGACCTGGTCCACCGGATGGACCTCTGAAGGTAACTGGTGTCAGAGCAGAGAAATGTTACCTACACTGGAGCCATCCAACACATGATGGTGGAGCTGGTGTTTTGCATTACATTGTTGAAAAGAGGGAGACAAGCAGACTGTCTTGGACAGTAGTAGAACCCAAAATTGAAGCTATCAGTTGTAAAGTCACCAAACTCTTGCCAGGTAATGAGTATATCTTTAGAGTCATGGCAGTAAACAAGTATGGTATTGGCGAACCACTTGAATCTGAACCAGTTATTGCAAGAAATCCTTTTAAAAATCCTGGCCCACCTTCAACTCCAGAAGCAAGTGCAATCACTAGAGACTCAATGGTCCTCACATGGGACCGTCCAGAGGATGATGGTGGTTCTCAAATCGAGGGCTATATCCTGGAGAAGCGTGATAAAGAGGGTGTCCGATGGACAAAATGCAACAGGAAAAGACTAAGTGATCTGCGTTTCAGAGTCACTGGATTAACAGATGGACACTCTTATGAATTCAGAGTGTCTGCCGAAAATGCTGCAGGTGTTGGCGCACCAAGTGAACCATCTGAATATTACAAAGCCTGTGATGCAACCTATCCTCCAGGCCCTCCAAACAATCCAAAAGTGACAGACCATTCGAGTACAACTGTTTCCCTTGCATGGAGTAGGCCTATTTATGATGGTGGTGCACCAATCTCTGGATATATTGTTGAGATGAAAGAAGTCTTTGATGATGAATGGACATTATGTACACCAAACACTGGTGTACAAACAACTCACTTTACAGTGAAAAACCTGAAGGAAAATGCAGAATACAACTTCCGTATTTGTGCCATTAACATTGAAGGTGCCGGAGACCATGTTGATTTTCAAGGCCCTGTAATTGCAGCTGAGAAACTTGAAGCCCCAGAAGTAGAGCTAGATGCTGATCTGAGGAAAATTGTGACAGTTCGTGCAAGTGCAACACTCCGCTTGTTTGTTACCATCAGGGGAAGGCCTGAGCCTGAAGTTAAATGGACAAAGGCTGAGGGTCCCCTAACAGAGCGTGCCCAAGTTGAAGTCACTAGCTCTTACACCATGCTTGTTATTGACAACGTTGACAGATTTGACAGTGGCAAATATGTTTTAACTCTTGAAAACAACAGTGGTACCAAATCTGCATTTGTAAATGTCAGAGTCCTGGACTCCCCAAGTGCTCCTGTGAACTTTGTTGTTAAAGATATTAAAAGAGACTCAGTCCAGCTGCAGTGGGACCCTCCACATATTGATGGCGGTGCCAAGATTACTCATTACATCGTGGAGAAACGTGAATCTAAAAGAATGGCGTTCACATCTGTGACAAATAACTGTGTCAGGAATTCATTCAGGGTTGATGATCTCCAAGAGGGAGGTGTTTATCACTTCCGTGTACTTGCAGTGAACGAACTTGGTGTTGGTTTGCCAGCAACCACAACCGAGCCAGTCAAAGTGTCCCAAGAACCTCTACCACCAGGTAAGGTTACACTTGTTGATGTAACTCGGCACAGTGTGAGTCTTTCTTGGGAAAAGCCAGAGCATGATGGTGGTAGCAAGATAACAGGCTACATAGTAGAGATGTTGACTAAAAGATCAGATAAATGGACTGTATGTGCAACAGTAAGAATGCCTGAAGCTACAATTGAAGGACTTACAACAGGGGAGGAATATTCGTTCAGAATTTCTGCCATGAATGAGAAGGGAAAAAGTGATCCTAAACCACTGGGAGCACCTGTGGTTGCCAAGGATATCACTATTGAACCTGTTATTGACCTGCTATTTAACACATACAGTGTTAAATGTGGAGAAGATCTCAAAATTGATGTTCCATTTAGAGGTAGACCTATTCCAGAAGTGACATGGAAGAAGGATGGCCACAGCCTGAAGCAAACTACCAGAGTAAATGTTCTTACATCTAAAAGGTCTTCAAAGATTGTTATCAAAGATGCAACCAGGGAAGATGCTGGAAAGTACGAAATTACACTGACTAATTCAATTGGTGTAAAATCAGCAGAAATAACAGTTATCATTCTTGACAAACCAGGTCCACCAATTGCAGTCAGAGTAGATGAAGTAAGTGCAGATTACATTTCATTATCATGGGATCCTCCAGTTTATGATGGTGGGTGTCAAATCAATAATTATGTTGTTGAGAAGAGAGATACGACCACTACAACATGGCAAATTGTTTCTGCTACAGTTGCAAGGACATCAATTAAGGTATCCCATTTGACTCAGGGAACTGAATATCAATTCCGTATCGCTGCTGAAAATCGTTATGGCAAGAGCCATGCTGTTGACTCTGCACTGATTGTTGCACAATACCCCTTCACACCACCTGGCCCTCCAAATGACCTTCAAGTTGTTCATGCTACAAAGTCAGGCATGTTGGTGACATGGAAAAAACCAGCCAGTGATGGTGGTAGTCCAGTCATTGGATTTCACTTAGAATGCAAGGGCCAAAACAGCATTCTCTGGACTAAAATTGCTAGGGGTCTTGTTTCTGATACACAGTTTAAAGTGACTGGCCTTGAAGAGGGACTTCTCTATCAGTACAGAGTATATGCAGAGAACATTGCAGGAATTGGACCTTGCACAAAAGCCTGTGAACCTGTTGCTGCAAGAGATCCATGTGATCCTCCAGGTCAGCCAGTTGTTACTAACATAACAAGAACTTCTGTTTCTCTCCTCTGGGCAAAACCTGAGAGTGATGGTGGTGCCAAGGTGACTGGTTACATTGTAGAGCGAAGAGAACTACCAGATGGTCGTTGGTTGAAATGTAATTTCACAAATCTCCAAGAAACATTCTTTGATGTGACAGGCCTGACTGAAGATCAAAGATATGATTTCCATGTACTTGCAAGGAATGCAGCTGGTTTACTTAGTCAGCCATCAGAGTGTACAGGCCCAGTTACAGTGAAAGATGATGTTGATCCACCACGCATTACAATTGACGAAAAACTCAGACAACTAGTTGTAATCAAAGCAGGGGATATACTAAGAATTGATGCTGAAATTTGTGGTCGCCCAGCTCCTGTAATTTCATGGGCAAAGGATGGAAAAGAAATTGATTCTAAAGGAAGAGTTGAAATATCTTCAACATTCACAACTACAACACTAATTGTTAAAGACACCATCAGAAGAGACTCTGGACAGTATGTTCTCACGTTACAGAATGTTGGTGGTACTAGATCTTTAGCAGTGAACTGTAAAGTCCTTGATAGACCTGGACCATCATCTGGACCATTGGAAGTAACTGGCATGACAGCAGAAAAATGCACTTTAACTTGGGGGCCACCCCAAGAAAATGGTGGTGCTGAAATTCAACACTACATTGTTGAGAAGCGTGAAACAAGCCGTCTTGCCTGGACATTAGTCTATGCAGACATGAAGGCCACAACATGCAAAGTTACAAAACTTCTTAAGGGCAATGAATACATTTTCAGAGTTCGAGGAGTAAATAAATATGGAACAGGGGAAGCTCTGGAGAGTGATCCCATGAAGGCCCTAGATCCATTTACAGTGCCTGCTGCACCAACAAATGTTGAAGTAACAAGTGTTACAAGTGAAGCTATGACAATCTGTTGGGAAAGGCCTGTTTCTGATGGTGGTAATAGTATTAGTGGCTATGTAATAGAAAAACGTGAAAAATCAGGTCTGCGTTGGGTCCGCGTCAACAAAAAACCTGTTTATGACTTGAGGGTCAAAGCCTCCAATCTCCATGAAGGATTTGAATATGAATACCGTGTATATGCAGAGAATGCTGCAGGTTTGAGTGCACCAAGCCTTCCTTGCCCATTGACAAAGGCAGAGGATCCATTATTCTTGCCATCTCCACCAGGGAAACCAAAGGTAATCGATTCTACCAAGTCCACAGTAACACTCTCTTGGAACAAGCCATTGTTTGATGGTGGATCTCCAGTCACAGGATACACTGTTGAATATAGGAAAACCAATGATGAGGACTGGATTATCGGGGTGCAGCACACTAATAGCACTGAGTTTACAGTTGTAGGTTTGACATCAGGAGCAGAATATGTCTTTGTGGTTAGGTCAATTAATAAAATTGGTCCAAGTGATCCAAGCCCTGAGACTGATCCACAGGTAGCAAAGGACAGAGAAGATGAGCCTGTTTTCCTTATAAGTAATGAAATGCGAAAAACACTGATAGTCAAAGATGGCAGCTCATTCACCCTAAGAGTCCCCTTCAAGGGGAAGCCTGTGCCAAATGTAATGTGGAACAAGCCTGATGTTGATCTTAGAGTTCGGGCAGCAATTGATACTACAGACACTTGCACATCTATCACAATAGAGCAAGCTACAAGAAATGACTCAGGCAAATACACTGTAACTCTACAAAATGTTGCTGGAACATCCACACTAACATTAAATGTGAAAGTGCTTGATTCACCTGGGCCACCTGCCAGTCTTTCAGTTAAGGATGTGACCAAAAACTCTGCAACAATAACATGGGACACACCAGAGAATGAAGGCGGTGCTCCTGTCAAGAATTACCTTATTGATCTGCGTGAGGCAAGCAAAAAAGGATGGACAAGAGTGACAGAAAGTTGTCCCAGACTTACCTACAAAGTAACTGACCTTCAAGAGGGAGGCGTTTATTATTTCAGAGTCACTGGTGAAAATGAATATGGAGTTGGAGTACCACTTGAAACTAAAGAGGGAACTAAGATTACAGGTATGATATTATAATTATCTGTTGAATGATTACTAGCTAAAATAATTGTATTGTGTTTGGATTTTGATGTAATAAACGCTTATGTAACTAACTCTCGAATGAACATTCATTTCAGAAAAACCAAGTCCGCCAGCAAAGCTTGGAGTAACTGATGTTACAAAAGATACTGTATCATTAGCTTGGAGTAAACCTGAGCATGATGGAGGTAGTAGAATTACCAATTACCAGGTGGATGCTCTGGAGAAAGGACAACAAAAGTGGATAAAATGTGGTGTCACCAAATCAACTCACTTTGTTGTCTATGGGTTAAGAGAGAATGGTGAATACTTCTTTAGAGTCCGTGCTGAAAATCATGCTGGATTTAGTGATCCTAAAGACCTGGTTCTGCCTGTGCTTGTTAAAGATCATCTAGGTAAATAATTTGACCTGCTTATAATTAATATGTTGATGTAGCTTAACATTTTACATGACAGGTCATTTGATAATTAACCTGATGTTTTTTTCCCCTCTCTTCTATCAACAGAGGCACCTGAAATTAACCTGAAAGATTTTCAACACAATACAGTCTATGTAAAGGCAGGTTCGAATCTTAAAGTAGAGATCCCACTTACTGGTAAACCCTTACCAAAAGTATCGCTCTCAAAGGATGATCAGGTTCTGAAATCAACCATGAGGTTCAATTCTGAAGTAACAGCGGACTGCCTTATCATCACCCTGCGTGACAGTGTTGCTCATGATGCAGGCAGATATGACATTACAGCCTCAAACTCAAGTGGAACCACCAAGTCCTTTATCAATATTGTTGTCCTGGACAGACCAAGTCCACCTGTTGGTCCAGTTGAGTTGTGTGATATTACAGAGGACAGTGTAAGTCTGAAATGGCTCCCTCCTGCATATGATGGTGGCAGCCCAATCACCAACTATATTGTTCTAAAACGTGAAACAACAACAGCAAACTGGGTTGAAGTTTCATCTGCAGTCGCAAGATGCACGATTAAGATCATGAAACTAACTACTGGAGTTGAGTATCAATTCAGAGTTAGGGCTGAAAATCGCTTTGGCATCAGTGATCACATCGATTCTCCAACCGTCACAGTCAATCTGCCATATAGTAAGTAACATATTTTGTGCTAGTATTTTTCATTTTGATTTGGCTAAATGAAAAATATCAACATTGCTTTCTCTCTGTTACAGCAATTCCTGAGGCACCTTCAGCACCATGGGTATCTGTTGTCACTAGAGAGAGTATCACTGTCAACTGGAAAGAACCTTCTTCTGATGGAGGAAGTCATATATTTGGATACCACCTTCAAATGAAAGACAAAAATAGTATTTTGTGGAAGAAAGTCAACAAAACTCTTATCCGTGCCACACATTTCAAAGTGGCAAACATCGCTCCAGGCCTTATCTATGAGTTTAAGGTTGCAGCAGAAAATGCTGCTGGCATTGGTCCTGTCAGCAAAATTTCAGATGCTGTACTGGCAACTGATGCTTGTGGTAAGGATATTATAAAATGTGAATTGTTTTGGGGAAAAATGTAAAGTTTGCTTATAGGTAATTCTGGTTTTATTTATGATAATGTTTTCCAGAACCACCAACTGATGTCCGTGTCACTGATATCACAAAGAGTTCAATAAGCCTTGCATGGAGTAAACCTTCCTATGATGGTGGAAGCAAAGTGACAGGGTACATAATTGAGAAGAAAGATGGTCCAAAAGGCAAATGGTTCAAAGTTAATTTATCAAAGGTTTCTGACACCAAGTTCACCGTATCCGGCCTCATTCAAAATGAATCATATGAATTTAGAGTCTTCGCCCAAAATGCTGTCGGCTCTGTCAGTAACCCATCTGCTACTGTTGGACCAGTTACATGTATAGATACCTTTGGTGCTCCTGAAATTGAACTTCCCCAGGAATACCTGGATGTTGTGAAATACAGAGCAGGAGCAACCGTCCAGCTTAGAATTGGTATTATTGCTAAACCTCAGCCAACAATTGAATGGTACAAAGATGGAAAAGAGCTGGAATCTGGACCTCAGGTCATGATTTCAAACACCACTGATTCTGCATGCATCTCAATAAAAGATGCCACGCGTATAAACACAGGAACATATGAACTCAAGATCAAGAATTCTTTGGGCTCAGCATATGCTGCAATCAGAGTACTTATTCAAGGTATGCTATTAATTATTTTTGTATTATTAAGTTAAATATATGTTTATGCCTTTTTTTTTGTAGTAATTACTTGCTTTTATCTGTTAGACAAACCTGGGCCTCCTGCAGGAGAAATTCAGTTCAAGAAGATCAGAGCAGATAATATAACCATCATGTGGGATCCTCCAGCTGATGAGGGTGGTGCAATGGTTACCCATTACATTGTGGAGAAACGCGAGAGTAGCAGAATCATGTGGTCCATAATATCTGAGAAACTGGAAGACTGCATTATCTCTGTTTCAAGGCTGATCAAAGGAAATGAGTACATCTTCCGTGTCCGTGGGGTGAACAAATATGGCGTTGGAGATCCTTTAGAATCTGAGCCTGTCATAGCGCAGAACTCATTTGGTAATTTTATTTTTTTTCAATCATGCTTGAACAGTGTTAATATTTTTTGTCTCATGTTCAAAGTATACTCACTATTGCTATTTTTTTTATGCAGTACCTCCCAGCCAACCTTCCAAACCTCAGGTCACCATGATTACTAAATCAACAATGACTGTCATATGGGAAAGACCAAGTGTAGATGGTGGCAGTGATATTGATGGATATTATCTGGAGAAGAGAGAAATGAAAAGCCTGCAGTGGTTCAAGGTCATCAAAGATCCAATACGTGATACAAGGCAAAAAGTCAGCAATCTCACAGAGGGAAATGAGTATCAGTATCGTGTTTGTGCAATTAATAAAGCTGGTGCTGGTCAATACTCTGATGCATCCATCTTCTATAAAGCATATGATCCCATTGGTAAGATTTTGTACTAGTTTTATGTTTATGTATGATATTCATAAATCATATATAAAAAGAATTACATAGTCATGGAACATTATGTTATGTTTTATACAAAAATGTTTAGACAACATATTTTTATACATTTTTAGATCCACCAAGTGAACCAACAAAACTTAAAGTTGTTGATTCAACCAAGACTTCAATTACGCTTGGATGGGTGAAGCCTGTGTATGATGGTGGCAGTGAAATCACAAGCTATGTAGTTGAGCAGAGGACAGCTGATGAGAAGGAGTGGGTCTCTATTAGCTCCAAGGGTGAAGTGAAAACCACAGAGTATGTGGTGTCCCATTTAAAACCTGGATTGTACTATTACTTCCGTATCTCTGCTGTTAACTGTGCTGGAGTTGGACGTCCAATTGAAATGATTCAGCCAGTACAAGCTAAGGATATTCTGGGTTTGTGGTTTTTTTTTTTCTGTGCCTAAAAATCTTGAATTTCCATAGAGTATTTTCATGCTTGGTTGGTATAATTCTTATAATTGATGTATTACTCTTTATCCCAACAGAGGAGGCTGATGTTGATCTTGATATTTCAATGTCAACTCAATATACAGCAAAGGCCGGAAGAGATGTGGAAATCATGATTCCTCTAAAAGGCAGACCTGCACCGAATGTCACATGGCGAAGAGGAGACAGGAATATTGCTGGAGATGCAAAATACACAATTAATAACACAGAGTATTCAACAACACTTATCATTCCGAAGGTCACTCGGGATGATTCAGGGAAATATCTCCTTGAGATTGAAAATGGAGTTGGTGAACCAAAGAATATTACTATCTCTGTGAAGGTATTAGACTCACCATCCGCCTGTAGTAAGCTGGTAGTGAAAAATGTTACCCGTGGTAAACTCACTCTGAGCTGGGATCCTCCTCTTATTGATGGTGGATCTCCAGTTACAAATTACATCATTGAGAAGAAGGATGCTAAACTCAAGGCTTACTCCATAGTTACAACAGAATGCGCCAACACATCATACAAGGTTGAAGGCCTGTCAGAAGAGATTGCCTATTTCTTCCGCGTGTCTGCTGAAAATGAAAACGGTACTGGTGATACTTGTGAGACCGTAGAACCTGTTAGAGCAACTGAGACACCTGGTCCTGTAAAGAACCTTGTCCTGGTTGACTCAACTAATACATCTGTAACTATTGCATGGACAAAGCCTGATCATGATGGTGGCAGCCACATTTCTGAGTATATAATTGAAAAGATGACAGATTATGCTGTGAATTGGACCCTTTGTGGTACCTGCAGAATTTGCAAGTATGAGATAACAAATCTCAATGAACTCTCAGAGGTTTCCTTCAGAGTGTATGCCAAGAATGAGAAGGGTTGCAGTGACTTCTCTCAAATAGGACCCATTACTGTACAAGAATTCCTTATTCCACCTGAAGCGAACCTTATTGACTATCCTAATGGAGAATTATGTGTCAGAATTGGACAAAATGTGAACATCGAATTGCCATACAAGGGTAAACCCAAACCTGCAATTCAGTGGATGAAAGATGATGTTCCACTGAAGGAAAGCGAACAGGTTCGCTTCAGACAGACAGAGAATAAAGCTAGTCTAATTGTGAGAAATGCAAGAAAGGACAATGCAGGAAAATACACTCTGGTCCTTGACAATAGACTTGTCAAGAACTTCTTTGACATCCAGGTCATCACTCTTGGGCCACCATCTGCACCAGTGGGCCCAGTCCGGTTCGATGAAGTCAAAGCACAGAGCATTATTATCTCATGGAATGAGCCACAGGAAGATGGTGGTGGAGAAATCACTTGCTACAGTGTGGAAAAAAGAGAGGCTTCTCAAGCAGCTTGGAAAATTGTTTGTTCAAGTGTTGTCAGGACCACATTCAAGATACCCAATCTGGTTAAGGGTACTGAATACCAATTCAGGGTACGTGCAGAGAACAAATATGGAGTAAGTGATCCTCTCAACTCAGTGCTCGTTGTTGCTCAACACCAGTATAAGCCGCCAGGTCCACCAGGAAAACCTGTTGTATTTAATGTTACAAGTGATGGCATGACTGTGTCATGGGATGCACCAAGCTTTGATGGCGGTTCTCCTATTACTGGCTACCATCTTGAGAAGAAAGACAGAAACAGTCTCCTGTGGATGAAAGTGAATTCCAATGTAATCTCTGGAAGAGAGTACAGGGCCATTGGTCTCATTGAAGGGCTGGAATATTCATTCAGAGTGTATGCTCAGAATAATGCTGGCATGAGTCCAGTCAGTGAGCAAAGCAAGCACAAACTTGCTATTTCTCCTGTTGGTGAGTATAATTTTTCCTGTTTACTATCAACTTCCATCGGTGCATGAGAAATACAATGACAATGACAATTTTTCATATATTTCATACATTTAGATCCTCCCGGCACACCCAACTGTATTGATGTTACAAGAGATTCTGTCACACTTCAGTGGGAGCCACCTAAACGTGATGGAGGCAGTAGGATTGTGGCATACAGTGTTGAGAGGCGCCAAGGAAGGGCACGCTGGCTGAGATGCAATTTTATTGATATCAGTGAATGCCAATTTACAGTGACAGGACTTGCTTGTGGTGACCGATTTGAATTTAGAGTAATTGCCAGAAATGCTGTTGGAACAGTCAGTCCACCATCACAGTCATCTGGCTACATCATGACCAAGGATGAAAGTGGTATGTATATTATTTACAAGGCAAGAAAAATAGACCCCAGAATTATTGCCAGTCTTGCCTAATTGTACAGATCAGCATCATTTTTGTATGTGCTAAAAGCTATTTGGCAGTGGCAATGAACAACAAAGGGTTTTACATTTGTTCAATATCATACATTGTCAGAAACAACAATATAAATGGCAAAAGGCAAAATAGGTACTAAGAACAATTAAACAATGTTTTACTATAAAGAGTGCTTTTTATATACATTTTTGGAGAAAAAGTACATTTTAAAAGTTCTGATGATTTTTAGGAAAGGAAAGTAGTTCAGGTGTGAAAAGAATAATTAAAGGAAAGATTAATAATGTTATATAGATTATATTATTATTGCTCATTCTCTAAAAGGCGCTAATATAGCACTGCATGTATTATTCAATACATTTTGAGATGTAATCAAATTGACAGTGCAATATTTGGTTTTATATTTCAGTTATCCCTGAGATTCAGTTTGGTGCTGAAAAGACTCTAACAATCAAGGCTGGTGAAAACATCAAACTGAGTTGCACTATTAGTGGGCGTCCTGTGCCTCAGGTTACATGGTATAAGGATGGGACACCACTTGACAAAATGCTTGTTGATATCACAACCAGTATTGGATCAAGTTCACTGTTTATTAGAGATGCTGATCGTAGTGACCGTGGAATCTACACTGTTGAAGCCAAAAACAGCTCTGGAACAACGAAGGAGGATGTTCTTGTCAGAGTACAAGGTTCGTTAGAAAATGATAGTTTTTGAAATGAGTAGACTGACTTTTGAATACTTTGAATCATATCTGTCTGTGTTTGATTCAGATACTCCTGGACCACCCGAGGGCCCAATTCGCTTCACAAATATCTCTGCTGAGAAGGCAACTCTTTGGTGGAGTCCCCCAGAAAATGATGGCTGTGCAGCTATCACTCATTACGTGATTGAAAAGCGTGAGACCTCCCGTATTTCTTGGGCACTTATTACATCTAAGTGTGAAGCCTGCTCTTTTAGTGTCACCAAGCTGATCAAGGGCAATGAGTATCAGTTCCGTGTGTCTGCTGTCAACAATTTTGGTGTTGGCAAAACACTGGAATCAGATCCAATTGTTGCAAAAATGCAGTTCAGTAAGTAATATTTAACCTTTTAGCCAAACATATCCAAAATATTTCAACACAATTGTAATATAAATTGTGTTATAAAAATTTTACAGCTGTACCAGATGCTCCAGGAACACCTGACTGCACGCATGTGACAGGAAACAGTCTTACAATCTGCTGGACAAGACCAAGGCTTGATGGTGGAAATGAGATAAAGCACTATATCCTTGAAAGAAGAGAAAGGAAAAGTTTACAGTGGGTAAAAGTTTCAGCAAAAAGACCAATCACAGAGCTCAGACACAGAGTTACAAACTTGACTGAAGGAAATGAATATGAATTCCGTGTTATGGCTGAAAATGGGGCTGGTGTAGGACCACCAAGTGGAGTATCAAGACTATTTAAGTGCAGAGAACCTACAAGTGCACCTAGTGCACCAACAGTGGTAAAAGTCAGTGACTCAACAAAGACCTCTGTGACTCTGGGATGGACTAAACCAGTCTTTGATGGTGGTATGGAGATCATTGGTTACATTATTGAGATGTGCAAAGCAAGCCTTGAAGAATGGCACAGAGTCAATAGCCAGACTTGTATCCAGACCTCGTACACAGTTACAGATTTAGAACCGGGTGAAGAGTACAAGTTCCGTGTGAGCGCTGTTAATGGTGCTGGAAAGGGAGAGGCATCTGAGATTCCAAATGCAGTGCAGACAGTTGACAGACTGACATCACCAGAGATTGACATTGATGCAGATTTCAAACAGACACATATTGTGAAATGTGGAGGAACAGTTACTCTTAATATCCCTTTCCGTGGAAAACCTACACCCCTGGCTACATGGTCGAAAGCAGATGGAGAAATTGGTGTGATGGTAGATATTAATACTACAGACATTTCCAGCACATTAACAATTGAAAACTGTACCAGATATGATGCTGGCAAATACACACTTTCTCTTGAGAACAACAGTGGTCGTAAATCCATTACATTAACCGTAAAAGTGTTGGACACACCCGGGCCACCAGGTCCTCTCTCATTCAAGGATGTGACAAGAGGAGCTTTGACTCTCATGTGGGATGCTCCATCCAATGATGGAGGTGCTCGCATTCATCATTATATTATTGAAAAACGTGAGGCAAGTCGCTTGAGTTGGCAAGAGGTCAGTCCCAAGTGTACACGACAAATTCTCAGAGTGACCAGTCTTGCAGTTGGTGTAGCATACTTCTTCAGGGTCACAGCTGAAAATCAGTATGGTATAGGTGAGCCTTATGAAATGTCAGAACCTATTATTGCCACTGAGGAGCCTGCCCCACCAAAGAGGCTGGATATTATCGATACTACATCTTCAACAGCCACTTTAGTATGGATGAAGCCTGAGCATGATGGTGGCAGCCGCATCACAGGATACATTGTTGAGACCAGAAAGAAAGGTTCTGATCACTGGGTTGTTGGTGGTCAAACAAAATCTTTGAAGATGGTCCTGGAGGGCTTGGTTGAGAACACAGAATATGAATTCCGCGTCAAAGCACAAAATGATACTGGGGTCAGTTATCCAAGAGATGCTCTCACCTCTGTCATCATCAAAGAGCCTCGCATTGAGCCAACTGCAGACCTTAGTGCAATCAGCAAACAGCTTATTACCTGCAAAACTGGCAATTCTTTTGCCATTGAGATTCCAATTAGTGGTAGACCAGCTCCAAAAGTAACGTGGAAGCTTGAGGAAATAAAACTAAAGGAAACAGAAAGAATCTCTATTAAAACCTCTAATGTGAAAACCACCCTAATGGTTAAGGATGCCAAGAGAGGGGACAGTGGAAAATATTACCTTACTCTAGAGAATGCAGCTGGGGCAAAGACCTTCAGTATTGCTGTAATTGTCTTTGGCAGGCCAAGCCCACCCACTGGCCCAGTAGATATCTCAGGAATCACATCAGAATCCTGTGTGTTGGCATGGGCTGAGCCTATAGATGATGGTGGATCAGACGTAACTAACTATATAGTTGAGAAACGTGAATCTGGTCAAACTTCTTGGCAAGTTGTGAATTCAAGTGTGAAACGACCAACCATTAAAGTCACCCACTTGACAAAATACATGGAGTACACATTCCGTGTATGTGCAGAGAACAAGTTTGGTGTTAGCAAACCAATTGAGTCTCAAGCTATCGTGGCAGAACATCCATTTGGTAAGTACAATTACTTTTGTTGATTTATATTTAAATATACTCTTTTAGTATTCTGTAAATTATAATCAATGTTCCATTTTTCCAGTACCACCAAGTCCACCTACACGTCCAGATGTGGTATTCGTGTCTGCTAATGGCATTTCCATTAAATGGGATGTTCCATATCATGATGGTGGAAGCATGGTGACTGGATATTGGATTGAGAAAAAAGAACGCAACACCATTTTATGGACACGGGAAAATAAAATCCCATGCACTGAGTGTCATTATAAGGTCTCCAATCTTGTTGAAGGCCTTGAATATCAGTTCCGTGTGTATGCCATGAACATTGCTGGTCTAAGCAAAGCCAGTGAAGCTTCAAGACCAGTGCTGGCTTTGAATCCAGTTGGTATGTATTGGGATACATGTTTTAATATCTTTCCTCACTGTTGTTTATTAGTGACCGAGTAGTTACAGGGTGATCATTTTTCTTTTAGACCCACCTGGCAATCTGGAAGTATATGACATTACAAGATCTTCAGTTTCTATGAAATGGTCTGTACCACTTAATGATGGTGGCAGCAAACTTGTTGGATATATAGTTGAACGCAAGGCATCCGCTGATGATGATGAAACTCGTTGGTTGAAGTGCAACTACACTACAATCACAGAGAATTTCTTCACTGTAACATCACTTGAGGACGGAGCAGTTTATGAATTCCGTGTCATTGCTAAAAATTGTGCAGGGGTCCACAGTATTCCATCAGAATCAACAGGCCCTATCATATGCAAGGATGAATACAGTAAGATTATTTCCTGAATATTTGAATGAATATTTAACTCGTTATATTAAGTTGGTACTAATCTAATATTCACTATTTCTTTCTTTCAGCACCACCAAAGGCTGAGTTGGACAGCAAACTTGTCGGTGAGACAGTAACTATTCGGGCTGGATCAGACCTTGTTCTTGATGCTGCAATAGGTGGTAAACCCGAACCCAAAGTATGCTGGTCTAAGGGTGATAAGGAGTTGGAGCTTGGTGATAAGTACTCATTGACATACACCAGCACAAGAGCTATGGCAATCATCAAGTCATGTAACAGGAATGATACTGGAAAATATATACTGAGTGTTAAGAATGCCAGTGGAACCAAAACTGCAGCTGTCAATGTTAAAGTTCTTGGTAAGGAAATATAAAATTAAAACAGAGTTCACTCTGAACAAAATATTAAATATCTGGCTGATAATGTGAAACTCTTTTTTTTTTTTTTTTTTCCATTTCAGATACCCCTGGTCCACCAGATGGTAAAGTCACAATAAGCAGGGTCACAGAAGAAAAATGCACTGTTTCTTGGAAAATACCTCTTGAGGATGGGGGAGATTCTGTCTCTCACTACATTGTTGACAGACGTGAGACCAGTAGGCTTAACTGGGTGGTCATGGAAACTGAATGCAAGACCCTTTCTTGTGTCAGTACAAAACTAATCAAGAACAATGAATATATATTCCGTGTCAGGGCTGTTAACAAATACGGAGCTGGTGTACCACTGGAGTCTGAACCAGTTATTGCAAGAAAAGCATATAGTAAGTATTTTGTATAATTTTCAGTAATTCACAGATTCACTGAGCTTTAGAAGCAAGCATTATTAAGTATTCTTGTCTTGTGTATCACAGCTGTTCCAACACCTCCTGGAGCACCAGAAATTACAGCTGTTGGAAAGCAACATGTCATTATTGAGTGGCTGAAGCCAGAGAATGATGGTGGTAGTGAAATAAAAAATTACCTCGTGGATAAACGTGAGAAGAACAGTGTGAGATGGACTAGAGTAAACAAGACATTCACTATCTATGACACAAGACTCAAGATAACAGGTCTATTCGAGGGAAGCGAATACCAATTCCGTGTTGCAGCTGTCAATAATGCTGGCACAAGCTTACCAAGTGAAGCCTCTGAATATGCTCTGTGCAGAGATCCAACATGTCAGTAACTATAACTTCTGTTAATTAAACATAACATCATAATCCCACATATATTTAATTATTAACATTTGCATTATTGTTATTTAAATATTGAAGTAACTGTGTTTTTTATATTACAGATACCCCAGCTCCTCCATCTACTCCTCGCATAATAGATACTAACAAACACAGCATCACTATGACATGGACCAGACCTATGTATGACGGTGGTTCAGATGTTACTGGTTATATTGTTGAGATTCTAGAAGAGGGAACTGAACAGTGGTATAGAGCCACACAGAAGATCCTGACATCTACCGAATATACTGCAGCTGGTTTAACAAGTAACAAGAAGTACAGTTTCAGAGTTGCTGCAGTGAATTCAATGGGCACTGGAGAGTTCAGTGAGGGCAGTGTGGAGACTGCACCCACAGAAAGAGTTGGTAAGTTTTTCCTAGGTCTACCATACATTATTTTTATGATGAGAGGCAATGAGGAATGACTAGTAACAAATGATGGACTAGACTATCTAGTATTTAGACTTTAGTTGTGCGATCAGTGTTCAGCAATATCATATCAGTATTCAATGTATTGTATATACGATATATCACCCTGAAATGTTTTAGACTGTAAATTTACAAAATAATAATAATAATAATAATAATAATAATAATAATAATAATAATAATAATTAATAATACTGTCCCTTTAAAATAAATAAAAGGTTAGTATACAATCCAACAAATAATTGTTTCAATAATACTCTTGAGCTAAGATTCCATGAGTAGTTTTATAAAATAAATTACTTCTTCAGTTTACATTTTCTATTTATGAACTTTTTTGGGCTTAAAGATAAGCATTTGTGTTGCATGAAACATCCCATTCTACTCAAGTGGCAACCTCTGAGTTGTATATTACATGCAGGCATAATTTCCATAATCTGAATGATGCAATCAGAAAATCTAATTAATCAGGTGCTTAGCCCATCTCTGAATATGCATACCTTTGCCTGTGCAACATTTGGACTTACAGTAAATAATAAGTAATCACAATAAGTAATCAACTCTGAATTTAGCCCCAGAGAATATTCAGAGATCTTCTTTTTACAGTAAGCATAATTTGTGGAAATTGACCTTTGGTGTTTTGGGTCTACAAATTTACAAAAATGTACTCTTCTCAGAAATCCCTGATATTGAATTACCCGAAGAACTGAAGAAAACAGTCTGTCTGAGAGCTGGGGGTACTTTACGTCTAAATGCAACTATAACTGGAAGACCATTGCCAGTTGTTACCTGGAGAAAGACTGGTATTGACCTTCAGTCACGGGGATACATTGACACAACAGAGAGCACGACATCTTTAATAGTGGAGAAGGTTCACCGTTATGATGCTGGAAAATACACAATCGAGGCTGAAAATCCATCTGGCAAGAAGGCAATTGCCATTCTTGTCAAGATATATGGTAAGATTAATTAATTTATTCACTAATTTGTTCATTCATTCATTCATTCATTCCCTGACCTACTTACATTTTTTTTTTTAATTATTGCAATTCCAGATTCCCCTGGCCCCTGTGGTGCAGTCAAGGTCAAGGATTACACTAAAGAATCAGTTGTCATTACATGGGATGTCCCTACTATTGATGGAGGGGCTCCTATCAACAATTACATTATTGAAAAACGTGAAGCATCAATGAAATCTTATAAAACAGTGACGATGGAATGCAAGAAGACATTGTACAGAATCACTGGGTTAGAGGAAGGAACACGATACTTCTTTAGAGTACTGCCTGAAAACATATATGGTATTGGAGAACCTTGTGAAACCACTGATTCTGTGCTGGTATGTGAAATTCCATCTGTTCCTCAAGATTTGCAAGTCATTGACATTACAAAGTCCACTGTCATTCTTGGATGGGAGAAACCACTTTACGATGGTGGCAGCAGACTTACTGGTTATGTTATTGAAGCCTGTAAGCAAGGAACTGACCGATGGATGAATGTTGCTACTGTGAGGGCATCAGTGTTTCAACACACCATAGAGTCTCTGATTGAGAATGAGCAATACTTATTTAGAATCAAAGCTGAGAACAACAGGGGAGTCAGTGAACCCAGAGATCTGACAGCACCTGTAACCATTCAAGAACAGAGAGGTATCCCATTAATAACTTGTATTTAACTACTTAATATAGTTAAGCATTAAATGAATAATTACACATTATACATTCTATTAAAATGTTGTATTTATTTTACAGTTATGCCAACGATTGATCTGGCTAGCATTCCTCAAAAGATTGTAAATGTGCATGCTGGCAAGCCAATTGTACTCCATATTCCCATCACTGGAAGACCTGCACCAACTTGTTCATGGTTCTTTGGTGGTATTAAGATGAAAGACAAGCTTGACCGTATTAAAATTGAGACGACTGCTAAGTACACCAAACTAATGGTCCGTGAAACTGCTCTTGATGATACTGGTGACTATACTCTTGAAGTAAAGAACATCACAGGAGTAGCTACAGAGATCATTAAAGTCATTATTCTTGGTGAGAAAGATATTTTATATCATTCTAAATTTGTATCTGTCATTATGGATTTACAGTATTTCCAGCACAACGGAACCTAACATAATATACCCCATTTGCAGATAAACCTGGCATTCCAGTTGGGCCTATGAGAATTGATGAAATTGAAGCCACATCTGTAACATGCAGCTGGGAGCCACCAGCGAAGGATGGAGGTGCCAATATCAGTGGTTATGTAGTTGAGCAACGAGATGCTCATCGGCCTGGTTGGCTGCCTATTTCTGAATCTGTTACAAGACCCACATTCAAATTCACCAGACTTAGTGAGGGAACAGAATATGTGTTCCGTGTGGCTGCAACAAATCGTTTTGGCATTGGTGCATTCCTTCAGTCTGAAGTTGTTGAATGCAAGAGTGCCAAGAGTAAGTTCATATTAGATAATACACACATGCACACACATATTATATTTAAAAATTTGTAGAGAAACAAGGCAAATAATATCCTGTTCTGTTAACTTCTACAGCTGTTCCTGGTGCACCAAGCACACCTGAAATATTTGATGTGTCCCATGATGGTATGACTCTCACTTGGAAACCACCTGAGGATGATGGTGGTTCCTCACTGGCCGGCTACATCATTGAGCGTAAAGAAACTAGATCTGACAGATGGGTGCGCATCAATAAGAATCCAGTGACAATGACAAGATACAGATCAACCGGACTAATCGAAGGTCTTGAATATGAGTACAGAGTGACAGCTATGAACTCTAGAGGCACTGGCAAACCGAGTCTAAGCTCAAAACCAGTGATTGCAATGGATCCTATTGGTATGTGCAAAGGAATAGTCTTACATGGTACTGGTCTGTGAGACTAACATTTGAAAAAGAATTAAACATTTCCTGTTTCTTCTCACACAGAACCTCCAGGTATGCCTTTGAACCCAAGAGTCACAGATACAACCAGGACATCAGTGTCATTGGCCTGGTCTCCCCCAGAGGAAGAGGGCGGTGCCATCATCATTGGTTACCTAATAGAGATGCAGAAGGTTGACCAGACTGAATGGACCAAATGTAATACAACTCCAACAAAGATATGTGAATACACACTGACGCATATGCCCCAAGGTGCTGAGTACAAGTTCCGTGTGATGGCATGTAATGCTGGTGGACCTGGAGAACCAGCTGAGATTCCAGGAGTGGTTAAAGTTGCAGAAATGCTTGGTAAGAATGAAAAAATAGCATTGTAAACTATGTCATATGTTATATGTGACTTACAGTGTGTAAATGCTACCTGCATTAATATTAGGGCAGTGGTGGCTCAAATGGTTAAGCTGGGTTCGTAATAAGAATGTCTGGGGTACAAGCCCCAACTCTGACATGCAGCCACTGTTAGGCATTTGACCAAGACCCTTATCAATTTCTGCTCCAGGGGTGCCGTATCATGACTGGCTCTGCGCCCTAACCCCAACTTGCTCACAAGCTGGGATATGTGGAAATAAAGAATTTCACTGTGCAATAATGGATATGTGACAAATAAAGGCTTTCTTCTCCTTCTATTTCAGTGTATCCTGATTATGAGCTGGATACAAAGTACCAGGAGGGTTATATCGTCAGACAAGGTGGAGTTGTCAGGCTCGCTGTGCCAATTAAGGGAAAACCATATCCAACCTGTAAGTGGACAAAGGAAGGCCGTGATATTTCTCACAGGGCTATGATTGCCTCCAGTGAAGAACGTACAGAGCTGGTGATCAAGGAAGCTCACAGGGATGACACTGGAACATATGATCTTGTTTTGGAGAACAAATGTGGCAAGAAAGCAGTGTACATCAAGGTGAAAGTTATTGGACGCCCAGATCCACCTGAAGGCCCTCTGGAATTTGATGATATTCAAGCTCGTTCTGTAAGAGTGAGCTGGAGACCACCTTCAGATGATGGTGGCTCTGATATTCTTGGCTACGTTGTTGAGAGACGTGAGGTACCAAAGGCAGCATGGTACACTGTGGATTCTCGAGTGGTTGACACTTCGCTAGTGGTCAAAGGACTGAAAGAAAATGTTGAGTACCACTTCAGAGTTTCAGCAGAGAACCAGTTTGGATTTAGTAGATCTCTAAAATCAGATGACTCAGTGATACCAAAGACGCCACTCTGTAAGTATTTTTGACATTTATATAACCTAATCACTCTTATTGTCGCTCATATAATATTAATAATCCTGGTAATTCGTATTGCTTTTGCGTTCTTTACAAAAAGGTCCACCTGAGCCTCCCAGCTTCCCTCCAGAAATTATGGATGTCACTAAAACCACTGTTAGTCTATCTTGGTCAAGACCAAAGGATGATGGTGGCTCTCGTGTCACTGGATACTTTATTGAAAGAAGAGAGATGTCAACTGAAAAATGGGTGCGTCACAACAAGACTCACATCACCACCACAATGTATACTCTCACTGGCCTTATCCCTGATGCAGAGTATCAGTTCCGTGTGATTGCTCAAAATGACATTGGTCAAAGTGAGTCTGGACCTGTATCTGAAGCAGTTGTGTGCAAGGATCCATTTGGTGAGTAACTTGCACCACATCTTTGAAAGAAAATGTACCAAAATCTTGTTTGTGTCTAAGTTCTAATAACTTCATATTCTTACTCTTCTTAGATAAACCGAGTCAACCAGGCGATATTGACATCATCTCAGTTGCCAAGGATTGCATCACCATTCATTGGCTGCGCCCAGAATCTGATGGTGGCAAAGAAATTCTTGGATATTGGATAGAGTTTAGACAAGCAGGTGAAAGTGCCTGGAAAAAATGCAACAAAGAGCGTTCAAAAGACAGGCAGTTTACCATGGGTGGTCTCATGGAGGCAACAGAATATGAATTCCGAGTGTTTGCTGAAAATGAAACTGGACTGAGCAGGCCCCGTAGAACTGCTATGGGCATCAAAACCAAATTGAGTGGTATGTTGAAAAGATAGGCCAAGTATATTATGTTAATGTAGATTTGTACATGTAATTAATTAATTAATTATTATTATTATTATTATTTTTTTTTATTTGACCATTTTATTTCATTTGTTTCTCTTTTCACAGTTGGAGAAGCACCAAGTCTAAAGAAAGAGATGAAAGATACTACCACTAAACTGGGAGAATCTGGAACACTGACTTGCCAGATTATTGGAAGACCTCTTCCAGAAATCAAGTGGTATAGATATGGAAAGGAACTGACTCAGAGTCGTAAATACAAAATGAGCTCTGATGGCAGAAGTCATTCTCTAACAGTTTTAACAGATGAACAAGAAGATGAAGGTCTGTACACTTGCCGAGCCATCAATGAGGCTGGTGAGATTGAAACCAGTGGCAAGCTATTTTTGCAGGCTGCACCCCAATTCCATCCTGGATTCCCTTTGAAAGAGAAATACTATGCAGGCTGTGGAACAAGCCTACGTCTCCATGTTGTCTATATTGGACGACCAATTCCACAAATCATGTGGTTTTATGGCAAGAAACCTCTAAATCCATCAGAGAATGTTATTATCGAAAACACAGAGAATTATACTCACTTGGTTGTCCGAAATGTTCAGCGCAAGACAAACGCTGGCCGTTACAAGGTGCAACTGAGCAACAAATTTGGTTCAATTGATACAGTGCTATGTGTTGAAATCCAGGGTAAGTTAAAGACCAGTTTGTGTTGAGGGGTATAATTTTTTATTAAACAAAACTGAAACTGGAAAGCTGAGGTATATGTTTGTTCAACACTATTACTCTCATTTCAGATAAGCCTTTGATTCCTGAAGGGCCAATTATTGTTGAAGCCCTCTTGAAGAACTCTGTAATCATCAGTTGGAAACCACCGAAGGATGATGGTGGTTCAGTGATCACAAACTATATTGTGGAAAAACGTGAAGCAAAGGAAGGGGAAAAATGGCATCTAGTGTCATCGTCCGTCTCAGGAACCACATGTCGTGTTCCAAATCTAATTGAGAGTGCTGGATATTACTTCCGTGTTTCTGCCCAGAATCAGTATGGTATTAGTGAGTCATTAGAGATTCCTGCTGTTGTCATCATCAAGAGTCCATACGGTAAGTGGGATCAGTTGCCGGCAGCTTCCATTGTATCTGAATCCAAGAACATAACAAAAGAAAGAATAATAAATAATGTACAAACTCACATTTATTTTTTGCAGAAAAACCTGGAATCCCACACCAGCCAATCGTTACTTCATTCACAAAGGACTCCTGTGTCTTGACATGGAAACCCCCATCCAGTGATGGAGGTGCCAGAATTAAAAATTACTATCTGGAGAAGAGAGAAAAGAAACAGAACAAATGGATTGCTGTTACAACTGAAGAAATACACGAGACATGCTATACTGTTACAGGCCTTATTGAAGGCTTTGAGTATGAATTCCGTGTCAAATGTGAGAATATTGGCGGAGAGAGTGACTGGAGTGAGATTTCACTACCTGTTATTCCAAAGTCAGACACAGCTCCTCGTGCTCCCTTCTTTAAAGAGGAGTTGAGAGATATGTGTGTTAAATATAAAGCCACTGCAACCTTTGTTACTAAAGTCATTGGATATCCAAAGCCGATAGTAAAATGGTACAAGAATGGCAAAGAAATTTTACCAGATGGCGAGAAAATCAAGATCCAAGAATTCAAAGGAGGCTACTTCCAACTTGTTGTCAGTAATGCAGATGAGAATGATGTGGCTGTTTACCAAATTAGAGCCACAAATCAGGAAGGATCAATCTCTACAACTGTAACACTCGATGTTGAAGGTATGACAGTCAGTGTTTTCATATGTGTCATTGTAAGACAGTTTACCATGGCCCTCTTCTTTATATCACTAACACTATCAGCTAGTTACAATATATTAATATTGTATTCTCTTTTCTAGTTCCTGCCAAGGTTCACTTGCCATTACATCTACAAGGTATGGGAGCTGTTCACGCTGTTCGTGGTGAGGTGGTCACCATTAAGATTCCAATCAGTGGTAAACCCGATCCTGCAGTCACATGGCAGAAGGGACAAGAAATTTTGAATAACACATTATATCATCAAGTGATTGTAACAAGATCCTTCACATCCCTTGTGTTCCAAAAGGGAGTACAAAAGAAAGATGCTGGCTACTATATAATTTGTGCCAAGAACAGATTTGGTGTTGATAAACAGACAGTTGAACTCGATGTTGCTGATGTACCTGATCCACCTAAGGATGTTAAAGTCAGTGATATTGGAAGAGATACCATCACACTCACATGGACTCCTCCAAATGACGGTGGAAGTGATATCATCAGCTACATAGTAGAGAAGTGCCCAGTATCTGGTGATAGGTGGATTCGTGTTGCCCAGACATCTGAACCACAATATACTGTAATGAGCCTATTTGGTAAGACCGTATACCAGTTCCGTGTTATTGCAGAAAACAGATTTGGTTTGAGCGACCCATCTGTGCCAACTGAACCTGTAACAGCAAGAGAAGACAAGTTAGCTATTAGGAATTATGATGAAGAAGTGGATGAAGAAAGAGAAGTTAAGAAAGAAGAAGCACCTCATTCCAAAGTTAAGACTCTGCCATCTCTTTATAAAATCTCTGAAGAACTAGCACGCTGTGGACACTTTGGTATTGTTCATCGTTGCGTTGAAATTAGCTCCAAGAAGACTTTCCTGGCTAAACTCATTAAGGTGAAAGGGGCTGATAGAGAACTAGTTGCAAGAGAGATTGAAACACTCAATATTGCAAGGCACAGGAACTTACTTTATCTTCATGAGTCTTTCGACAGCTTGGAAGAATACGTTCTGATCTATGAATTTGTATCAGGGATGGACATCTTTGAGCGTCTTGGAACAAATTTTGACCTCACAGAGAGGGAAATTGTTCTGTACCTCAGACAGGTTTGCCAGGCTCTCAGGTTCCTGCATGGCCTCAACTATGGTCATTTTGACATCAGGCCTGAAAACATTGTCTACACTACAAGAAAGAGCAGTACAATCAAGATCATTGAAATGGGCCAAGCCAGACTGCTGACACCTGGAGAAAATATCAGAATTCAGTTCACAGCACCTGAATATTATGCACCTGAGGTCCACAATAGTGATTTTGTTACCACTGCTACAGACATGTGGTCAGTTGGAGTTCTCGCATATGTGCTTCTTAGTGGCCTCAATCCTTTTGCCGCTGAATCAGTTCAAAAAATGACTGAACACATTTCCAATGCTGAATATATATTTGATTGTGAGGCCTTCAAATACACCAGTCTTGAAGGCATGGACTTCATTGACAGACTTCTAACAAAAGAACGCAAACATCGTATGACTGCATCTGAAGCTCTGGAACATCCTTGGCTTAAGATGAAAATAGAAAATGTTAGTTCTAAAGTCATAAAGACCTTAAGACACAGACGATATTACCAGTCAATAACCAAGAAGGAGTGGAGCACTGTTATTTCAGTAGCTCGTGTTGCCTACGGAGGTGGTTACAGAAACCAGAGGAATGTTTCAATTGGCCGAGTGAAAATTGGACATCCAGAACAAGGCCTAAGAGCAGGTCCTGTCATGCATGGCTCTGCTGAAGTAGGTGGTCATGTTCGTTTTATGTGCATCATTGAAAACTATGACAAGACCACAGAGGTGACATGGTACTTTGGCTCTCGTAAATTGACAGCAAGTCATAAGTATGAAATCAACTACGCCAATGGAGTTGCAAGCATATATGTGAAAGACATTGAAGAATGTGATGATGGACTATACAGATGCAGAGTTGTTAGTGAAGAGAGAGAAGACAATGCCTATGCAGAGCTGTTTGTTGAGAGTGTGAGGTCCTATCGAGAATATTTCCTGGGACGTTCACTCAAGAAACCCAAGCGTAGAATTGACAGAACCAAACTTCTACAAAGGCCACCTGAGTTTACTCTGCCACTGTACAATTGTACAGCATATATTGGAGAGGATGTACGCTTTGGTGTAACAATAACTGTTCATCCAGAGCCACATGTTACTTGGCTGAAGGCAGGACACAGGATCAAACCCGATGCTACAAAATATACGTTTACAACTGACAAGGGTCTTTATCAGCTAATGATTCACAATATTGAGCCTGGTGATGACGGTGAATATACCGTTGTGGCAAATAACAAATTTGGTGAAGACAGCTGTAAGGCACGCTTAACAGTAGCACAGCACCCTGTTGTTGAGGACACAATGAGACCAATGTTCAGACGCCTCTTAGCAAATATTGATTGTGTTGAGGGAGAGAGTGTCCATTTTGATTTGAGAGTGTCAGGAACTCCTCCACCTACTCTGAAATGGGAAAAAGATGGCAAGCCTCTTGAATTCAGACCACAAGTTGAAGTTGTTAAAGAAGACATAGGATATTATGTCCTCCATATTCGAGAAACTCTAATTGAGGATTCTGGCACCTACAGAGTTACTGCAACAAACTCTGCTGGTTCAGCAAGTTGCCAAGCCACGCTCAAGGTTGAACGCCTAACTTACATTAGGCGGGAGTTTAAGACAGAAGAAGATAAGCAGATATACATACAAAACCAAATAAAAAAGACACTAAAAATGGCACAAGAATTCTCAACAGCAGAAGTGACTACACTTAATCCTGTAGCACAGGAGGCACTGAAAGAAGCTGCCGAACTGTACAAACCTGCAGTGAGTACCAAGAATATACAGGGTGAGTTTGATATCTCTGACAAAGAAGATAAGGAAATTAAGAGAATTAAAGAAGAGAGTAGGAAGATCAGAATGCCTTATGAAATTCCAGAAGCTCGTGTACATGATCCAACTGTTCTTGAGGAAGACATGAATATTAAACATTTTGTGGCTTTATCTGACATGAAGTGGTACAAGAAACTCCGTGATCAATATGAGATTTCGGAACGCATGGAGAGAGTTGTTCAGAGAAGACAGAAACGCATCCGACTTTCCAGATGGGAAAAGTTCTATGTCATGCCACTTCCCAGAATAACTGATCAGTACAGGCCAAGGTGGCGTATTCCAAAGCTTACACTAGATGATTTAGAAACTGTAAGACCAGCTAGGCGCTCACCATCCCCTGAGTCAGACATTTTCAGACAGAGAAGGCGTTCCCTGGGTGATCTTTCAGATGAAGATCTCCTTCAGCCTGTAGAAGATTACCTGACAAAGAGGAGAATTGGTGCAGAGGAGCAACAGCTGGAGGAGGAGCTTGAACTTGGCTTCTCTGCCTCTCCACCAAGTGGTAGCCCTGTTCATTTTGAACTGTATGCACTACGCCAGGCCTCACCTAGGATTATGCGCAAAGCTGAAGTAAAGCTAACAGAGGAAACAAAACTTGCAGTGACACCAATAAAAGCTAGTGGTTCTCCACCTCCCATTTCCCATTTCATGAGAAGAAGGAGATCTCTGTCTCCAACATATATTGAATTGATGCGTCCCGTGTCTGAACTGATAAGACCATCCCGGCCACCAGTGGAATATGAAGGTGAGGCGATTGAAAGGAGGTCACCCACTCCGGAGAGAACACGCCCACGTTCCCCTAGTCCTGTGTCTCCTGAAAGAAGATCATCAAGATCTTCGTCTAGATTTGAAAGAGCTGCAAGATTTGACATCATGTCTAGATATGAGGCAAGAAAAGCTGCTCTGAAATCTGAGCGCAAATATCAAGTTGTAACACAACAACCATTTAGCCTTGACCATGCCCCAAGAATCACAGTTAGAATGCGCTCACACCGTGTACCATGTGGTCAGGACACTAAATTCACCTTAAATGTCCAATCAAGACCAGAAGCTGGAATCCAGTGGTTCCATAATGGACAACATATTCAAGAGAGCAGCAAATACCACTTTACAGACATGAGTGGTGTCCTAACCCTCCAGATTACTGATTGCCAGGCAGAGGATAGTGGCACATACCGTGCACTCTGTACAAATTCAAAGGGAGAAGCATCTGACTATGCAACTCTGGATGTATCAGGAGGAGCATTTACTACATATTCATCAAGACGCAAAGATGAGGAGGCTCCAACAGCATTTGTACCTGATGTGCTAAAGACAGACTATTACCATACATCATCAATTAAGGCATCTTCAGCCTCAAGGACACACATAGAGATCAAAGAATCCAAGACAAAGTATACTGAGAGACATGAAGTTACTGGGTTAGAAAAATATGAATCTGAAAGAATTGCATCATCTCCTATCAGATATGCATCTACTGAATACCTGTCATCTGCTTCGTATTCATCTTCAGAAAGACATGTGTCATCTGAATATAAGGCAAAATCTGTTGAGTCATCAGCTACAGCAAGCATTACTGCTAAGAAAGTCAAAGCAACTCTGGCAGCAAAAATACTCACCAAACCACACTCTCTAACAGTATCATTGGGTGAGTCTGCGAGATTTACCTGTGATATTGATGGCGAGCCAGCACCAAGTGTCACATGGATGCATGGGCAACATACTATCATCACTTCCCAACGTGTACATGTGACAACAACACAATACAAGTCTACATTTGAAATATCTTCCGTAGAGTACTCTGATGAAGGCAGCTACACAGTAGTAGTAGAGAATTCAGAGGGAAGGCAAGAGGCAAAGTTTACCTTAAACATCTACAAGCCACCAAAAAAAGAGGAGGCTGTTGCACCATCTCCTCCAATTAGACCACCTGAGCCAACAGTGAAATCACCAACAACTTCTGTAGAATCACCAGGGCCTTCAGTGAAACTTCCTACACCATCTGACACATCTCCAGTAATATCAGGAAAGTCACCAGTGCCATCAGTAAAGTCTCCAGAGCCATCAGTTAAGCCACCAGAGCCTTTGGCAAAATCACCAGAACTGACTGGAGTCAAATCTCCTGAACCACGAATTAAATCACCCGAGGGTGTCAAATCACCACTACGAGTCAAGTCTCCTGAGCCTGGTACTGCTGCTCCAAGAGTTAAGTCACCTGTCCCGGCAAAGCCATCAGAAGCGATTACAGCCCCTCATAGGATTAAATCTCCCACAGCCATAAAGTCTCCTGAACCAGTATCATCTCCTCCAAGAGTGAAATCTCCACCTCCTGTTAAGTCTCCAGAGCTGATAGCCTCACCACAGAGAGTTAAATCTCCCACAGGCATGAGGTCACCAGAGCCGATCACCTCTTCTCAAAGAGTAAAGACCCAACCAACCGCCAAGTCTCCTGAGCCAATAATGTCACCAAAAAGGGTTAAATCTCCACTCACTGTGAAATCACCAACTCCTTCAAAGGAAGCACCTCCAAAGATCCTCCAGCAACTTAAAGCTGAGGCCTATGAAGACAAGGTGAAGATGACCTGTGTTGCTGAAAGCTCTGTAAGGGAGATTGTGTGGTACAAAGATAGCAAGAGACTTAGTCAGAGTAGCCATTATCAGATCCACACTTCTGCTGATGGCACCTGCTGTCTCTATATATCGGATGTTTCTGAGAGGGATCAGGGTGAATACTCCTGTGAAATAATTGCAGAGAGTGGAGCAATCTCAAAAACCTCATTCTCCTTCTTTGGTCAAGTGTTCCAATCCATCTACACCAAAATAACAATGTTTGTGTCTACGCACATGGCTGTTAAAGGTAAAAATTCATTTCCTGTAATAATTCAGTATTTTCTTAACACGTTTTAGAAACTCATGCTTCACAGCACTAACACATACATTAATTGAATGTTTACTTACAGAATCAGTGTCATCCAAGGCCCATGAGGGAGTTGAATTGCTAAAGAAAGAGAGTGCTTCTCTCAGCAGTATGCATGAGAGTTTCTCCTCAAAATCCATCCACATGGCGAGCACAATGCAGGAAACATCATTCAGCAGTTCCGCCATGACTGAAGCGAAATTTGAAACAATGTCAATGTCCAGCATGTCCTCCATGACTTCTGAATCAATGTATGCTTTGAGCTCAAGCAGCATGATGTCAAGTCACTCGCATGCTGAGGAATCCTCACTAAGAGCCACGCTGCTCAGTGGTCTAGGTGAGCTAATAAGAGCCACTATTATTAGTGGTCACAAGCAATTGTAAAATATTTATACAGATTACTAACTCATATGTCCATCAACTGACAAACCTCTTCAATTGTTATTATTGTTTTTTGTTTTTTTTTAATTCAAAGGTTCAGCACCAAAAATCGAAGCCCTTCCTGAAGACATTAGCATTGAACCTGGGAAGGTTTTGACCATAGCATGCGCATTCTCTGGAGAGCCTTCGCCACACATTGAGTGGTCTCGTGGAGGAATAACACTTTCAACTAGAGAAGAGAGTGGAAGGTTCCACATTGAGACTACAGAGGACCTGACCACACTCATAATCACTAGTGTAAAACCTAGTGACGCTGGCATTTACACCCTCAAACTTTCCAATGAGCATGGGTCTGACACGGCAACTGTCACCATTAGCATTCGTTCACTATAAATCTAATAATGATACTTTCTTCCCCTTCTTGCATTATCTGCCTTTTTATTTATTGAATGAGAAAAAAAATAGATACTTGATAAATACCTGGATAACTGTTCCTGTAAATATGAAATATTTTTATATCAAACTTGACATTAATTTATGCCAAACTAGACTAAAGTCTAAAGTTGTTATAAAATGTGCCATTTTGGATAATTATAACTAGGATTTTTGGTCAATTTTTTGTGACATGTACATAATGTATATAGCCGAATTTACCGGTTATGGGAAATGTATGAATTGTTATTTAAGACAATATTAACTAAAACAAGTGGAACTAATTGTTTATCAGGAGAAAGTTTCTCATGGAACGAATACCCTGTTAAACCTGGAACTAAACTTAGTGCCTCAACAAAAAGTTGAAGTCTTAAGATTGCCTCAACAGGTAGAGAGGCTCCCTGTTGAAGTTTTACTAAATTTACAAGACAAAGCTGTACACTGTATGTGTACATGTGATATTGCTATAATCACATGAATTTAAAACTTGACCATAAGACCTTGAATGCTGTGTGCATTTACCCTCATGCAAGCAGCATGACTAGGTCTTGTGTTCAAACTGATTATGTCATACCACCATTTTAAAGACATGCTCAAAGTGCGAGCGGCCTGCACTTCATGAGCGAAAATGTTTAATGTGCTCTGTTTCTGGTAAGGGATTGCTTGAATAGACTTTCAAAATTAACATCTCCTGGCCAATAATAAAAGCCTATCTTGTCCTTCCTTGCAGAAGCAGAGCCTCCTCTTGGAGGATTGCTTTGTTGCATTGTGTGTGTACTAGTTTTAGAACTCGTTTTCACAGTTGCTGGGCAAACAAGCATGCCACAGGACAACATCTTCTGTGGAAATCAACATCTCAATATAGGAACTATATGCCCTACTTTTTGGTTTGATTTTATGTAGAATTGTAGTATTACTAATAAATGCAACCTCCTTGAGCCTTATAATTGATTCAATAAAGCATGTTTTCAGCACTAAAACTCTTGTTGTTTTGCATCTGTAGAGTTTCAGTAATCCTTGGTATAACATCTATCGATATTTTAAAATTCTCAAAAGCACATAAGTTTAGTAAGATACTAAGATATCAGAAGAATTACTTACCAGGACAATGGATTAATCACTAGCCTAGGTGACTGGGACAAGCAAAAAGAAAAGGAAGAGTAGCTTGTGTTACTGATTAAAAAAAATAAGTTTGTCTCTCACCCATAATTAATCCACATACTGAAACATTTTCTACAATCAGTCATATCATGAATCAGCCAGAGAATGTTGCACAACACGCTTCAGGAATTGGCGAGCTACTCTTTATTAATTAATTATGGGTGAGAGACAAACTTTATAAAAAAAAAAAAATTAAAAAAAATTAGTAAAACTCAGGAATGTGGAAACAGACTAATATGAGCAAAACAAAGTTCATTGCAAAGCTGTAATATTAGTATTCTAGCACAGTACACACAAAAATATAATAACATAATGATAATGATGGCGTTATACCCATGTCACTTTTCAAAATAACCACTTTAGTTTTTCACAGCAATATTTTTTAATTCATAAATAATTTAGCAAACTATATCGATTATTCCCCCCTCATTTTTGTCACAAATTGTATAATATAATAATGAATAACATTAACTCTTTACAGTGGCACCTGTCAAGGGGTGGGATATATCAGGCAGCAAGTGAACAGTGAGTTCTCAAAGGTGATGTGTTGGAGGAAGGAAAAATTTTGCAAGCATAAGGATCTGAGCAAGGTTCAAACTTTACAAGTCAATAATGCACGTGGGAAGTGAAGGCTAGCCCATCTGATCTGATCCCACAGAAGAGCTACTGGAGCACAAAATGCTGAAAAGGTTAATACTGTGTGTGATAGAAAGGTGCCAGAACAGACAATGCCCATACTGACCCCTACCCCCATCATAAATCCCTACATGATGAGTCAATATTAGATAAAAAAAAGTCGACTTTAAAAGAAGTCAACATTAAATAAAAGAAGTCGACTTTAAAAGAAGTCAACTTTAAAAATAACAAAGTCAATTTTAAATAAAAGGACACTGCAAATTGTTCTGAGCTTGCCCAGATTTAAAATCTTCGATCAAGGAATATGAGATTAATTATCTTGTTTTAAAAGTTATTTACTAGTTTTTATATTTGGTATTTCTTGTATGTCCTTGAATTGATTTAGTCAGAAAATCCTAAAATTAAGTAATTTTCTGGTAGAACAAGCTATATTATATTAGCTATATTATATCAATTTGTACCATTCCTTTTGACCAAAAAACAAAAACTTCTTTCAAGATTCTGCGGCACAAACTCAATTGCTTAATTTAGGAATAACACAAGGCATATTAAAAATACAGGATAGTTTTTCATGGCAGTGGTCCAACATCCTTTAACAGAAAATGAAAAGACAGATTTTCATAGCTTAAATTTAAGTGACACCAGCTTTTTAGAAATTTAGTCACTGAAAAAAGCAAGAGGTATAAAAATTTTCAGTCTACCTGCTGTTTAATCAAACGATAATGATTAATTTGACATACATCAATAAAAAACATACAGAAGTGTCAAGTTATTTCATTATTAATAACTAATAAAACAGTGAAAATCTGCAGGATCCTGCAGTGCATCTGGATCTTTTACCTCAAATTTCTACACACAATACCCCATCATGACAAAAATGAAGCAAGTTTGTTTGAAACTTTATTAAAACAAATAATAATAAATAAAAAAAAACATTTACATAAGTATTCACAGCATTTGCATAAGTATTCACAGCATTTCAATACTTTGTTGAAGCACCATTGGCAACAATTGTAGCCTCAATTCTTTTTAAGTATGATGCTACAAGCTTGGCACAATTTTTTTGGGGGGCAGTTTCCCCCAGTCTTCTTTGCAGAACCTCTCAAGCTCCATCAGGTTGGATGGAGAGCATCGGTGCACAGACATTTTCAGATCTCTCCAGAGATGTTCAATCAGATTCAAATCTGGGCTCTGGCTGGGCCACTCAAGGACATTAACAGAGTTGTCCCGAAGCCACTGCTTTGTTATCTTGGCTGTGTGCTTAGGGTCGTTGTCCTGTTGGAAGATGAACCTTCGCCCCAGTCAGAGGTCCAGAACGCTCTGAAGCAGGTTACCATCAAGGATGTCTCTGTACATTTCTGCATTCATCTTTCCCTCGACCCTGACTAGTCTCCCAGTTCCTGCTGCTGAAAAACATCCCACAGCATGATGCTGCCACCACCGTGCTTCACTGTAGGGATGGTATTAGCTAGGTGATGACCAGTACCTGGTTCCCTCCAAACATAACGCTTGGCATTAGGGCCAAAGAGTTCAATCATTGTTTCATCAGAACAGAGAATTTTATTTCTCATGCTCTGAGAGTGTTTCAGGTGCCTTTTGGCAAACTCCAGGCGGATGTGATGTCATGTGTCTTTTACTGAGGAGTGGGATCTTCAATGCTGCAGCGATTCTTCTGTAGCCTTCCTAAGATCTGTACAGGTACCTCAATACAATCCTCTCTCAAAGGTATGCAGACAATTCCTTGGACTTGTGCTCTGACGTGCACTGTCAACTATGGGACCTT
>JAOVYU010000060.1:3569235-3579533 GCA_025674565.1 Synodontis membranacea | reverse complement strand
ATATATAGGTGAGTTTCTATTTTAAAGTGTTTTGTTTTCTTTCTTTTAGGTCTGGTTCCCCAACTTCAAGAGTGTCTGTGTCCCCTATCAGACCTGTGAAGTCTCCATTAACCACACACAAGTATGTTATTCAGGCTGCTGATGTTTTGCCTCCATGGAAGCAGGAAGGCTATGTAGCAGAGTCCAGCTACACTACCATGTCTACCGGACCCACATATGTCCAGTCCTCTTCCACACTTGTCCAAAAGGAACAGTGGGAAGGCTCATTTGCCATGCAGGAACAGATCAGTGGAGCTATTATCAAAGAGGTGAGCATTTATTTTTTATTTATTTATTTATTTTTTTTGAAAGACTGAACATTTGCAGCCCCTAGTGGTGATACACCTGAAGTGTGGCTGGGTGATACCTGTGTGGCTAAAGAAAGAGCAATGAAAAGCAAATAAACAAACTGCAAATAATAAAATAGGAAGCACTCATATACTAATTAAATACAATATATATATATGATGTGGATGTGTAAGCTTTTGGTATTTGAAGGTTATATGGGAGTGTTTATGTTTGATTGAACTTGATGTTTTGCTGTTGATACTGTGGTCTCTACCATGGACCACGCCCATAGTTAGCAGCTGTGCTGTAAAAATGTTGAATTGTCCGTTGTAAAGACAAACTGGTCGTCTTGGCATTTTGCTTTTCAAGAAGACACGGAGGAGTTGTTTCTGGTTTTGATCATTCTGCGTAGTCCATTGTTTACAAGTACAAATATAGAAATAATGATCAGTTAGCTACCCTCTAAAATGCTTTCTAATGAAATCAATATATAATCCAAATATAATAATGTTTTTTAAAGAATACAAAAATTCAGAAGTATTCCCACTTTGCTGCCAGTGATCCCGGAATAGGCTCTTGACCTGGATAAATCATTGCAACCCTGACCTGGATAAATCGCTTACTGAAGATGAACGAATTGACATAAACAGACGAATTGACATAAACAGACCAGTTGTTTTCAGTTTCAACATTTAGGCTTAAGTTATATCAAGCCATCACTGGTCAGACCAAATAACGGTAAAATGAAATTTATTGTGAACAAAATGTACTTTAGTAATTTTGGATGTTTGAGTCAATTGAAAACAAGGAGGCAGGCTTTAGTAGAATTACTATTACTTTATTATTATAATAGTTAATAGTTATTACTTAATTAGAGCTATAAGCTCTATAATACTGATCTGTCCTGCAATCCTTTTGTCTGCATCCAGTTAACCCAGAATATCATTGTGGTAATGTAAATTTGACTACATTTTGCGAAGCACATAGAATGTATGGGTTCTTATGGGAAGTACTTCCTGCTATCTGAACACATTGTGACTTGCAGATCTGACGCTCGCCATGAGCTGCTCTTTTGTTTGAAATGATGGGTCGCATAATCTTTAATGTGGGCTGGGACCTTGTGAAAGTGGTCTTTATTTTTAATGTCCAACACTTTTGCCGAGGCTTTCTACAATGCTTAATCTCACCTCCATACTCTATACTTGCTCTTAAGAACTGCTGCTGTAATCAGAAAGATCATGATGCTCACACTGAACATGCTTGCACACTTGGTAGTAGTCTATTTCAGAAGAGGATAGGTTACCTTTTGAGTCTTTTGTTTTCTCTCTTGGTTTTTCCTCGTCATTTCATCTCAGAAAGTTTTTTTATTTCCACTGTTGCCTCTGGTTTGTTCATCAAGGATCTAAATCTCCATCCAGATTTCCGTAAAACTACTTAATGAAAATGGTTATTCGTAAGTGCTACACAAATAAATCTGACTTGAACTGAATTTAATGGTGCTATAAAGTTCTGTTTCTTCTTCCCTCTACAATATATACGTAGGCAACTGATGATCCTGCAAAAAATAACTTTAGGGATGACAGTGCTGAAAACATCTTCGAGCATTATGACTTTGTTGCTGATAAAGCTAGCAGCAAGAGTGAATTTGCAGACTCTGTAATTAGTACACCTGATACCGAAAACATTACTGAACACCGGGATAATACCGCAAGCAAGCAGTGTTGAAAGTATGGTAAATATAGAGTTGACCACTGCTAATTCTACTCTGACTGAGGGCAAAGTGGAGGTACACTTCTCCGTGTTCAGTTTATATTGTTTTATTTATATTAGACGCTGAGTAATATTAATACAATACAAATACATATATAAAACATAGATAATATCAGATGTTGAAGACACTGCAACCTTGATGATTCCAGAGGAAGAGCATTTTAATGAAAATGATCAGAGTTATCCCAATGGTACTCTAATAGGACAAACAATACAGAACACCAGCCCTAACTGCGAAACTTGGTCTTGTCTGGAGGAGGTAGCACGCTAATGTGTGATGGTACCACCTGGCACTGTTACACTTTAAAGAGTTTGCCCAAAGAGCATCACATTCATACACTGCTTTCACCTTGTTGGCTCCCTGTATTTTTACATATTGTCACTTTGCTTTGAGATTAAGCATGGATTGATTATCACATTTTGCTCACCTTTGTGTGTCATATCAGTAAATATGTGTACTTTGGAAAGCATTGCACCAATGTACTGTTGGCAAGGTGACTAATGATTTGTAATTCATATACAAAGTCCTGACTTATCATACTTGTTTTCTTATTAATCATAGTGAAAGATGTCCAGGCACTTGTGGCTACTGCACTTTTTTGCAGGTTAAAAAATGTAATGTTATATCAGCAATTCAAGCTGGCTATAGAACATCAGGTCATTTCAGTAAATATTGATAATACAGTGAATATTACGGCTGTGCTTACGCCCACTGCTATATAAACCATACATTTCCAGTTGACACTGATCTGGCACATTTCAAATTTCAGAGTTTCAAAAAACAATACAGTACAGCCCAAATTCTTCAAATGGTCTCCTGTAGCACATAACATATTATTAGTGAGTTTTAGACCATAACAAATATCTTGTTTCTTCAATGGCCAGTTCAACACTGAGATAAGTTCCATGGACCACCTCAGTCCATTATTTCAATGTAGTAATATTCTGTCTGTTTATTTAATTCCTTTATTATCCTTATTAGTATTATATTTCTTTTATCCTTTTATACTAACGGAACACATTGGATTCACGTTGACATTAACCCTTATTGTTGTTGTGTTTTTGAGGTTTGGATTAAACCCGTTTAATTCAAGTGAGCAGTCAAAGAGTCTTATAACTATTAAAGCTCAAAATTAACTATATGAGCATTAATCATTTAAACATATACACGTTAATCATTAAACGTGTAATCAGGGGTTGTGTTTTTCATGGCTGTTAAAAAAAATAAATAAATAAAAATAAATAAATCACAGACCCCTAAAGGCTCACAGACATCATATTGAGAAGCACTATTAGACAACTGATTATTCATAGAAAAGTACATATGAATAATCAATGAATGATATATTCATATAAAAATTAAATGTCACTTTAATACATGGTGGTAATGGTGCAGTCATTAATAATGGACTTTCAATATGCAAGTGGATGGAAAGGAGAACTCCACAGACTTCCCTTTGAAACCACTATGGGCACATATTATTCAATTTATGACAGCAAGTTTCAAAGGGCTAAGGATGTATCATTTCATAATATGACCACTATATTACTGATTACTTACTTTGACAGCAGAGCTTCATTTGTGCCATCAGGTGATCACTCTTACCCCACACATCCATTATGCTCCACATCTGCTCCACTCAGAAAGCACGTTTCCACAGCACCTTTCCTTTTTTTTTATATGCATCACTTTAGCTGTGAAAAATAATACTTTGTTGCTTCCTTTCTTTGTCATCGCATTATCTATATCAAAGGATAAAAAGAGAGACTCTGAACACACTATATATTTTGCAGGTTGTGGAGGCTGCAATGATCCCTTCGCATACACAAGTGCAAGTGATGCCGCCGACAGTTGTGGCTGTAAGTATTTAGCTTCGGTGTATTTTCACATTTGTTTCTTAAAGGTTGACTTAACCAGAAACTAAACTAAAATAAACTAAATTCTTATTCCTGCTATTCAGGGTTTGAAGAACGTGACGGTTATTGAGGGAGAGTCTGTGACTCTGGAGTGCCAGATCTCAGGACACCCCACACCAGGCATTATGTGGTTCAGAGAGGACTACAGGATTGAAAGCTCCATTGACTTCCAGATCACATATGAGCAAGGATATGCCCGTTTAGTGATCCGTGAGGCCTTTGCTGAGGATAGTGGACGTTTCACTTGCACTGCAACTAATGAGGCTGGGACCATCAGCACCTCCTGCTACCTGCTTGTGCAAGGTAAGAATAACATGCTTACAGGATTATGGTGTACTGAATGCATGAAACATGCAACAATGCTCCTGAACACATATTTATTTATTTATTTATTTATAACTGTATTTTTGTTTTTACAGTCTCCGAAGAAATTGAGAGTCGGGAGGATCTGACTGCTATTTCTGAACATGTCGAAGTATCTATGCAAGAAAGACAGTGAGTGTTGCACATAAAGACTTTATTTGAGTCACAAATTAAGCAGGTGTTATGGCTTATAATTAATTTGCAATATGTGAACCAAATGTGCTATGTTGAGTTTGAACAAACATATCAAAATGCAAAAATCAGTAGGAAGTAGAATATTTATTTCTTCAGTTGTTGAGCTAGTGACGGTTAATTACACTCGTGTTTATGTACAAAAAACATGTAATGCATTGTAATTCATTGTCAAAAAATCTTCCTAGTATTACAACTGAAGCCAGACAAGAGATTAAGTCAGAAGTCAGTGCTGTATCTGAATCTGTGGACGCTGGAGCAGCTGTCGCTCCGTTCATTGTGAGCAAGCCCACAGTGCAGAAATTGGTGGAAGGTGGTAGTGTCATCTTTGAATGCCAGATTGGAGGCAGTCCCAAACCTCACATCTACTGGAAAAAGAATGGAATTCCACTAACTACTGGATACAGGTATTTAAAAATTTTTTTTTAAAGCAGTTATCTTGGTATGAAAATGGAAGTAATGTGCAATATTTGAAGTATGGATATTACATTTTTGTTTTTTTTTTTGTTTGATCCATCAGATATAGAGTAGCTTACAATAAAGACACAGGTCATTGCAAATTGGAGATTTCTATGGCATTTCCTGATGATGCTGGAGAATATGTAGTGTTTGCCAGGAACCAGCTTGGAGAGACATCTGCATCAGCTATCCTGCTTAATGAGGGTTGGTCATAATGTCCATCATGTTGTTACATACACACACACACGCACGCACAAGCACAAATGACCTTGAATATTATATTATTGTGTAATATTATTTTTTACATTGTGTATTACAGAGGCATATGAAGCTTACATAAAACAACATGAAGTAGCATATAAGACTGAAGTGACTACCGCAATAAGACTGGAGCCCAAAGTAGGAGATGTTCCACCTGTATTTACAAATGAACTTGAAAAAGAGCAATTAATCATTCAGAGGAGGATGGCTAAGCAAACACAAATGATGCGGCCCTTCATCTCTGAGCAGGTTTGTAAAACCTTTTTTATTTTTTTTTTTACAAACAGTCATCTCATTTCCACTTTCTCGATCGTTATATCCATTAGATCTAATGATGCTGTCTTTTTTTTTTACAGGAGTTCCAAATATCTTCTGTTGAACAGAGGTTCATGTATGAGATTGAGTGTCATCTTCTTAAGTTTTCCTACCAGCAATTGCTGGCGGAAGATGGAGAGCAAATGGACATGACCATCTCTGAGCACGAGTGTGTGTCACCAGTTTTTAGCACTCCAGTGAAAAATTACAAGCTCAGGGAAGGAATGAGTGCTACATTACACTTCAAAATGACAGGAACTCCACTTCCTAAGGTAAGCAACTCCACCGCCAATATCTAAAAATATATGCCTAATTTTATCTATCTATTGTGCCCTCCCTCTGCTCAAGATCCCTCTGCTTTGACTTTGATTATATAATAACTTGGGACTTTGTGCAATAGTGCTGTTGTTATTATGTGTGAGTGAGTGGGCACATGTGTGGAAGTTCTTTTTAGGAATTAGTATTTGTTTTAAGTTATTTTAGTAATTTTTAATTCTTAATTTTTAATCTAAGAATTAAATATTTATTATCCATGATGCACTGCAAATTTTGTTGTACATTGTGCAATGACAATAAAGTTATTACTATTATTTTCTTTTTTTTTGATTGGCTGGTAAGTGACAAGCTCTAGGACTCCAGCGGAGACGTGCTTGTTTCATAGTGAGGTGCTACTGTGCCACAGTCTGAGAACTATTGGGCGCTGTGGAATATTAGCCTACAAATTATTTTTCTGCATGAGAAATACAATGTGTGGTGGGAGTGCGTAATAAAAGACTGAAAAGAGTGACTGTCACGCTCAATGCGTGATACTTGAGAGCCCTGGGTGTGTGAAGTCATAGGTGTGTATGATGGACTTGCCAGGAGTGCAAGTTGAGTCTATCCCATTGTAAATGAATGGGAAGAAAGAGGGATGAAAACGAAGAGAAAGAAAGGCGGATGAGGAAACCAAGTGGTGGAATGTGATCAGGGGGTCACTAGGATGCGGTGTGTGAAGCTGTATGTGTGTACGATGAAAATTGTGGCCGTGACAGAAGTCTCGTCCGTCCCATTGAAAATGAATGGGAAGAAAGAGGGATGAAAATGAAGAGTTAGGAACTGCGAACGAAAAAAAGAAGTGGTGGAATGTGAAGAGGGGGTCAGTAGGAAGAATTGATATGTTATGTTGAACTTTGTACAATGAAAACTGTAGCCGTGAGAGTAAGTTGAAAATGGCCGCATGTTATTCGAATGGAAAAATCGAACAGAAAAAGGAATGAAATGGACAAGTGGAGCGAGGGATCCCTTATGAAAGTAATAGCACACCATTCCCGATTATGCCACATGTTTTTCTATTTACAATGCCATTGGTCTGCTCTACGGTTCGGGCTGCATTAACATACGAAATTTGGGCTATAAATAAATAATAAGTAAATAAACTAGAAATGACACGCAAAATTTCTGAAGAAATTGAGATGGGCGTGCATCGTGCAATGCATAGGGTAGAAGGTGGCTTCATTCAGGATATGTTAGCTCTCCAACACGCTAGCATGCTAATATGTTAACGCTAAGACTACCAGGGGTCACGTGGCAAGGTGACAGAGCGTCATGGCAAATTTCACTTCATTCAGAATATGTTAGGTTATTAGCATGCTAGCATGCTAACATGCTAATGCTAATACCACCAGGGGTCACGGGGTGGGGTAACAGAGCATCATGGCAAGTTTCACTTCAGTCAGAATACGTTAGCCTATTAGCATGCTAACATGCTAACGCAAATGCCACCAGAGTTCACATGGAGAGGTCACAGAGAGTCATGGCATGGCATCCCCACTAACACCACCTCCTGTATGATTAGTGTTTGAGCTTTTATACACACACTGACAGTTTTTATAGTGTTTTGTCAATTATACATGATAATTCTTTTGAAAAAAAAAATATCCACGTAACCTGCATATTGATGAATTGTCCATTTTTTTGGAAAATGTTAATTTTTGTTACAATTTTATGCATTTCTATTACAGTACATGCTTGATTATTATAAATTATAATAAAGTAGTACTCATCTTAGTAGTAAAGTAGTAAATTATAATAAAGTAGTACTCATCTTCATGAAATTTAACATATTGTATTTCTTCTTAGAGTGAATTTTTTTCAGACCAAAGAAGTTCTTACAGATAAGAAAATATTGACCAGTTTCATCAACCTCCCCCATTTCCTTACTGAGAGTTTTCTGCATCTGAGACATAGCTCTTCTCAGAGTTTCCATGATCAGATATGAATTGTGATGTCCGTTCAGTCCTGGGTGTGTGGAGGGCTGCACAGTGATGGGTAAATCTACAGTACAGCAGGAGAGAGGAGAAATCCCTCAGTATGGGGATTGCTGTCCTGTCATGTGCTGCATTGCTATGGAGGGACTCTGACCTGTAGGAGATGGAGGTGATCCTCAGTGTGTGAGAGCTGCTTCAGCTCAGTGTTTCTCCTCTTTAGCTCAGTGATTTCCTGCTCCAGCGCTTTAATGAACAGCCTTCAGCCTGCTTCTCTACTGCTTTCTGTTTCTCCTCCATCACGTCAAGCAGCTCAGTCTGGTTTATCTCAATGCAGAGCTCTGAAGATCTGCTTTCCCATAACCCTTCTCTGTGTTTTTCTAACCAGAGACACATCAAGCTAAATTATTTCATTTTATATGATTTTGTCATGATTTTCCTAATGTGTTTTTATAAAGAACTTATATTTTGGTTAGTTACGAGACTCACTTTATTGAGCTCTACAGACTGTTTGATTTCCTCAGTCTTCTTCAGTCGCTCCAGTCTTCAACCATTGCGTACGCACAAAACGGGCCCTAAAAGGTACACCTCTTCCTACGCAAATGTTGCGATCTATAGAAACAAACTTGACGGCAGAACGTGCGTAAATGTACGCAAACTCTGAACCATGTGTACAAACATTTTGGATGAAAAATGCGACTGCGGGTGAAGTGGCATCAGTACATATATATTAATTCCTTGTGCTAGTGAGTCATACACCGTACATTTAATTTCACTTATTCAGTCACATATTTATAATAGTGAATAAATATATGTAGAATATATAATCCGACTCAAATCTTAACTTAATCTACACTTTTAATCTATCATCTCAGCTGTTGAAATGTAAATGGATAAGAGGTGGTCGTGATTATCAGGATCATTTAGACATGGTGTAAAACAATCAGTCTGATTGCTGATAACACATAAATACAGCGATCACATTCGTGCATAACGTAACATTGGCATTGTTAGAAGATTATGCCAGTGGCAGAGTTAGAAGAGAACGAGTGTTCAGGGACCATGAAGATTTTTTTGGGCCATGATGATGACTGGATCATAAGCCAATTTAGATTACCTAGATGTGTGCTTTTGGAGCGATGTGCTGAACTGGGTCCAATGTTAGAGAGACCAACCCGACGGAACTGCGCAATCCCGGGACAAATACAGGTACTGATGACCCTGGGGTTCCTTACAACTGGCTGTTACCAGTGGGAATTAGCCAACAGGTATATGTTATAATTAACAATTAACCATTACATTGTGCTTTGTCACAAGTCTAACTTTTTTCTCTCAGAAATGCAAATAAAGTCATCTCGGCCATGTGTGTGCGTCTCTCTTTCTCAGACATCACCCCACACACACTTTCCCCCAGTATTGAAGTCACCTGGGTTTGCAGAGGTGTCAGCTCTGATGTTCCCTCAAACATGCTCTTTCGATGCGCTGCAATTCTTTTTTTATAATCACTTTCAAATCTGACCACTTTTTTTTTTTCTGTCACCGTCCTGTTTGCAGCATGCGCTTCATTCAAAAAATTTTTTTTTCTGCTTTCCACTTCACCCGCAAGCACATCTACCATGGTTTCAGAAAAAATTTCTCTTCTTAAATGTCACTTTTACATGGAGCCCCTAAGGGGACAAAGGAGGAGGGAAAAAAAAGAAGTCATGTTTTGTGTTATAACCCAAAACTTTTGCAATATAAATTCAAATCAAATTCAAATTCAAATTTTATTTGTAACATACACAGTCATACACAGTACAATATGCAGTGAACGTGTGCATCACTTACCTGGGGAACACATAGCTCTAGGATAAACTGTGGGAAGAATGCAAGCTGGTGTAGGCAGTGTGATGCTTTGGGCAATGTTCTGCTGGGAATGCACAGAATGCTCCCTGCCACAAAGCAAAAATGCTTTTTTGAGGAGCACAACAGCAAGTTTGAGGTGTTGACTTGGCCTCCAAATTCCCCAGATCTCAATAAAATCGAGCATCTGTGGGATGTGCTGGACAAACAAGTCCAATCCATGGAGGTCCCACCTCACAACTTACAGGTCTTAAGGGATATGCTGCTAACATCTACCACAGCACACCTTCAGGGGTCTAGTGGAGTCCATGCCTCAATGGGTCAGGACTGTTTTGGCAGCAAAAGGGGACCAATATGATATTAGGTAGGTGGTCATAATCAGTGTTGGGCAAGTTACTTCAAAACTGTAATGCGTTATTTATTTATTACTTGTTGTCATTTCAAAGTAATTTGTTACATTACAATATTACTGCATTTAAAATGTAAGGCATTACACTACTATTGCATTACTTTTAAGTTAGTCTTTTAAGTTAAAATAACTGAAAATATGGATTTGTTAATCTAAATGTAGCTCATGACGCTCAATTAGCTCATTATACAGCCAGTGGA
>JAOVYU010000060.1:3552220-3564191 GCA_025674565.1 Synodontis membranacea | reverse complement strand
TAAATAAAATATTTATAAAATGATTAATAAAATGCTATGTTCTCGTGGTTTTCAGAGATCAGCATTTTGAAGCACATGGAGGACTGTGTTTGTACAGAGACGCAGAATGTCACATTTCAGGTTGAAGTATCTCATCCCGGAATTGATGCTCTCTGGACGTTTAATAGTCAACCTCTAAAGGCTGGTCCCAAGTACAAAATTGAGAGCAAAGGTGCTCATTATAGCCTCACCGTTCTTAATGCCATGAAGGATGAAGAGGGCGAGTACGTCTTTGCTGCTGGCGAGAAGACATCTAGCGCCAAACTTATTGTTTCAGGTATATTAATACAACATACAGCTGTTTACATTATGTTCGCATAATTTTAGGATTTAAGATAGTATGATTTCCTGTTTTTTTTCCCCTATAGGTGGTGCCATAAGCAGACCACTTTGTGATTTGACAGTAGCGGAGTCCCAGACGGCTGTATTAGAGTGTGAAGTTGCAAGCGAATCTGCTGAGGGAAAGTGGCTTAAGAATGGACAACCTGTTGACTTCAGTGACAATGTCAGGAGTGAACAGGACGGCACTGTACGATGCCTTGTTATTGATATTACCAGACCACAGGATATCGGAGAGTACACATACGTGGTTGCAAACTCTAAGACATCTGCCAACCTGAAGGTTGAAGGTACCGTCAAGTGTTACTGTATACTATATTCTGATTTAATTAGTTTGTGTTTGTTTTCTGCTTATTAATAATTCAATGCCATTTTATAGCTGTTAAGATCAAAAAGACCATGAAGAACCAAACTGTCATTGAGACCCAAGATGCTGTGTTCACCCTTGAACTCACTCATTTGGATGTAAAAGGGTCCCAGTGGATCAAGAATGGAGTCGAAATCCTTCCGAGTGATAAATATGAAATCAAAGTAGATGGCATGGTTCACACCCTTAGGATTAAAAATTGTAACACCCAGGATGAATCTGTTTATGGATTCAAACTCGGAAAGCTCTCTGCCAATTCAAGACTCAATGTTGAGAGTAAGTATTTGTCGGCTGACGTTTTCGCACAAATGTGTCCATGGACTGTCCTTTTAATTTTGTATCTCTGTTGTAGCTATCAAAATTGTGAAGAAGCCTAAGGACGTAACATCGTTGATGGGTGGCACTGCTTCGTTTGAGCTGAGCCTATCGCATGATGACATTCCAGTTACATGGACGCTTAAAAACCAAGAACTCAAGCCAAGCTCTAATATCAAGATACTCTCAGAAAGAAAAGCTCACAAGCTGGTTATTCAGAGTGTGGAAGAAAGCATGGCCGGAGAATACATTGCTGCCATTGGACATTTGCAGTGCAGTGCGCACCTACACGTTGAATGTATGTAAATGTTCTACATTCTGTACAATATCCAGCCCTGGTATTAGTATAAAAGATGCATAATAATGTCCATTTTACTATTTATTTAGCTTTGAGGGTCACGAAGCCCATGAAGGATGTTGAGATTCCAGAGACCCAGGTGGCCACATTCGAATGTGAAGTTTCTCATTTTAATGTCCCGTCCACTTGGCTGAAAAACGGAGTTGAGATTGAAATGAGCGAGAAGTTCGGAAGTGTTGCGCAAGGCAAGCTGCACCAACTGAAGATCATGAACGCTAGCAGAGATGATGCTGCGGAGTATACTTTTGTCTGTGGAAATGACAGTGTCTCAGCTTCCCTCGCTGTTAACCGTACGTCAGTTTGCAGTTTTCTGCATTTTCATGCTTTCATGTTTGTTGCTTTATGATGTGAATATAACATCTACCTGCACCTTTGTTAAATCTTTCAGCCATTCAGATAACCTCCATGCTCAAAGACCTCAGTGCACAAGAAAAGGACACCGTTACATTTGAAGTGACTGTTAATCACGAGGCCGTCGCCCACAAATGGCTGAAGAATGGTGTAGAGATTAGGTCCACTGACAGATGCCAGACTCGATCCAAACAGTTCACTCACTCTCTCACCATCCGTAATGTGCACTTTGGGGATAATGCAGAATACAAGTTCGTCGCAGGATCTGCTCAGACATCAGCTAAGCTGTTCGTCGAGGGTAAGTTCTTAAATTCGATTCCATGCAGACAGTTTTGGCTATAGTCTCTTTTATTTCATCATTATTATGCACTTTTCTGCTCCATAGCTCGTGTCATTGAGTTTACAAAGCAAATCAAAGATATCAAGGTCACTGAGAAGAAAAAGGCCATCTTTGAATGTGAAGTCTCTGAGCCCAACGTTCAAGTCACGTGGATGAAAGATGGACAGGAACTTGAATTATCTGACAGGTATTGTAACTGGAATGTATTTTATTTGTCACAACGCAATATACCATATACGGTACCGATCAGGTAGCATATCATACAGTTATATAATAAATGTCGCTCACGATGGAATAATTTGAAATATGTAGATTTAAAGCAACCACAGAAAAACACCTTCAACGTTTGACGATCCAAAGCATTCGCATGTCTGATGCCGGCGAATACTCCGTGGTTGCCGGCTCAAGCATGTCCAAGGCTCATCTCACAGTAGAGGGCAAAGATGTTCACATCTCTGAGCCTGCTGAGAAAGAAATAAGTGTAAGTCTCACTTTTTCATTACTTACACCTGATGCAAGAGCCAATAAATCAAAACTTTCATGTCCATTTTTATAACTTTTTTCTAGGTGGTTGAGAAGCAAAGAGCCACTTTTGAGTTTGAAGTCAGTGAGGATGAAATTGAAGGTCGCTGGCTGAGAAATGGTGTTGAGATCCAATTCTCTCAAGAAAAACGTTTCAACTATGTGACTATCAGAAAGGTGCATCGCTTGACCATTGCTGAAACTTTCCAGAGTGATGCCGGGGAATACACTTTTATTGCTGGCAAGAACAGGAGCTCGGTGTATCTGCACATCAACAGTGAGTGTTTTTAGCAACAATTCAACCAATTATGGTTTAGTTATACATAATATTTCCATGCATAGTATTCCCAGTAATACTTATTACAAAGGCTATTTACTCTTATTCATATTATGTGCTTGGCAGTTTGTGTCAGTTTTGAAAAGTGCAATTCTTTGATGCGTATTAGTTTAATATAGTCAAGTGATTGACCTCTCATTATTATAAATATTTGTAGTGATCTCTTCCTGGTTGTCTTAATAAACTTTTAAAAAAATACAATTCAGTTCCCGAGCCTCCTGAGATCATAAGGCATATGGAGCCTTTGTCTGTTGAGGCTGGAAAACCTGCACGCTTCTCTGTGGAAGTGACTGGCGTCCCTCAGCCCCAGGTCTCCTGGTATAAGAATGCTCAGGCATTGTCTTCTGGATTCAAGTGTAAGTTCCAGAGAGACGGAAATGAACACACTCTGCTGCTCATTGAAGTTTTCCCAGAGGACGCAGCTCAATACACTTGTGAAGCCAGAAATGACTTTGGCCAGGCCACCAGCTCAGCTGTACTCAATGTGGAAGGTATGCTTTAGGGAAGAAAAAAAAAAAAAAAGGTTCAATAAAACGAACAATTGATACTGTTATAGAGTTGGCTCAAAACCATACAAGTTTTAATATATCTGTAATATATCTAAAATATCTGTTTTGGGTTTTTTTTTTTTTTTTCAACTCAGTTTCCGAAGTGGTTTCAGCAGATGTTGGAGTTCTTCTGTCTCCACCCGTGATAACATCTCCTATACATGATGTATCTGTTGAAGAGGGAGAATCCGCCAGATTCCAGTGCCAAGTCTCTGGAGAGGGTAAGGCATTTCTTTGAAACAGAAATGACTTAGACATCAATCTACATTACATGACAATGTGCACAAGAAGTCCTGAACATTTGTTGGCATTTTTAAAACACAATAAAAGTTTGAATAGAAATACAATATGTGAAGTCTTGTATTGAGAGTTAAGGGTGCAACAGTGGCAGCTTTCTGGGACTTTGTCTCACAACCGTCCAATCAATAGCTCAGAAACCCAGTACCTTATCGACTAAGCTAACTTTTTGCTTTGAATTGAACACCAATAAGTTAATGAAAGAATTTCAGCTTTTATATGTTATTATATTAGGAAAAAAAAGTTTGTTTATTTCTAGTCTTCCTTAGAACTTGACCAATAGCATGAACTGATTCCTAATCAGTTCCAAATTTTCTCTGTCTTTTTGTAGATCTGAATATTACTTGGTACTGCAAAGATAAGGAGATTAAGCCAACAGACAACCTCAGAATGTCCCAGTATGATAACACCTGCCAGCTGGAGATTTTCAGAGCCTACACTGAGAACGAGGGGCCATACTCCTGCGTTGTTCGCAATTCCTCTGGGATGGCCTCTTGTTCAGCAGTTTTGAGAGTCAATGGTCAGTTTGTCATCTTTTACATGCAAGAACATAGCTTGCATTATTTATTCTGTAATTATTGTATATATTGTGCATTATTCGCAATATGGAATAATACATATGGTGCATGCTTAATCAGATTATCGGGTCGTTTGGACAAAACTCTTTTAGATTTGCCAGCCCAAATCTGGAGGACACAGTTTGACTACATTCGCATTACAAGCTTTATTGCTTTTGCTCGAATCCACTTTTCTGCTTTTATGGTTCATGTATGTGTTTGTACTGTAAGCGAACCATAATTGTCATCAGTGTGACGAGATCTCTCGTAGGAAAGTACCTGCATGCGCATTTCCAAAAAAAAAACAATAACCCTCATTGAAGAGGCATGTTGAGCAACCGTGGTCACTACATCTTTTGCCTCATTGATCTTAGCTTTTAAGCTATTTTCTTTGGCCTTGTAACCATGTCTGTTTGTGGGCCCCGTGCTACCACTTCACTATATGATTTCAGTACGTTTCTTACAGTTTTACCTGGATTGATTTATTTCCACAAATACTGAGCACATATTTCACCATCCCTCTGCTGACTACAGTCAACTTGCTCTTCTGTTCTTTCCTATTTTTTTTTTTTGTTGTTGTTGTTTTAAACACTGGTAACACTGGATGCTGACTGGTGGTATGCGCATGCAATTTGATGTGCATTGTTGAAGACACACGTATGCATCACAGAAGTTGCACAGTGGCTCGTAGTAACGTCACGGCAGTTTTATCATCTTGCACTGAATGTCTTGCTGACACCCGGGGACTGTCTTATGGCAAACTCTTATAACTCTTACTACCATAAATGCAGTGCTTTATCAACATCTTCGACTTCAGTAGAGAAAAAGAGACTTGGGTAGTCTTGGATACGACCATATTCTTTATTTAATTTTTTCAGTGGTGAGTGTGTTGCAGGTCAGTAGATGTGTGTCTCAGAGTAGTGGCTTAGTATCAGTGACTACCAGTGAAAGTCTAGCAACGGTTTTTGCTTTCACTTCTGCTGCAATGCAAGCGCATGGCCACATATCAGGGATCACATATGAAAGTGGCTCAAATCTGATTTTAACAGCTCAGATCTGTCTCATTTAGGCAAAGCATCAGATTAGTGCCACTTTAAACCTGTAATGGGAATGTAGCCTTATGTAATTTACCTGCTCTTACACAAGCCTTGTAAAGTTAAGTAATTATTTGAATTAGCAGGAACGGCACCACATTGTGCTGGACCTGACCCTCCAGATGATCAAAAAAAAAAAACACACAGAGTACACAGACTGCAACACATCACCTTTTCAACTCTACCATCACACTGTTCTAATGACCTCTTTAGAATCAAGAGTATAAAAATTTTTAAGACTGACATAATTGTTTAATCTTATGTTTTTATTGCTCAGATCACAGTGTGAAAACCATAAGTAGGCAAAGTGTGTCAAGCAGTGAAGTATCTCTTTTGGAGGGGAGCACTTCTCACTCCTTGACCGAGACTCGTTCTTCTTCCACCGTTCAAACGTTTGAAATGGTGTCCACCGTGGAAACATGCACAACCTCTATGAGAAGCATCCAGGTCCAACAACACATGTCGTCAGTGGAAGAATATCCCAGCAAACCTGCTTTGACTTTGAAAATGAATGATCTCATAGTCAGCCTGGGTGACAAGGCTCAGTTCAACTGCTCTTTCACTGGGGAGCCTCTTACTGAAATTGCATGGGACCATAATGGAAGGACGCTCACAAATACAGAGAGAGTACGCTGTATGGATCATGGAGGGTTCTTGACTCTTATCATACTCAATGTGCAACTCACAGATGAGGGAAGTTACCGCTGTACTGTTAAAAACGAAAATGGCGAGAATCGGACATCTGCACGGCTCACAGTAGAAGGTGCATACAGATTTCCTTTTACCTTTGATGTCCATTTCATCCCATTCTGCTTAACGCTGGTGTTTAATTTAAACCTGCCTTATCATTGACAGTGTAATATCTTGTATAATCCTGTGAATAGTCTAATCTTTGACAATCTTGGCCTAACGACATTCTATCATCAAACTAACATTTTATTTTTTTTTTTTATTAATTCCAAAGTTTCCTCTTACTGATAAATAATTCCTAATAAATTTCCATAACTTTATTCTCACTCAGCTAAAGAAGCAAACCCCAAAGCAGAAACCCCCATCCCTTCTGACTCTGTCAGTAAGTCTTCTAAAAGTGAAAACGAGTCCAGTACAAAGACACCTGGCAAAGAAAAACAGGAGTACATCCAGAACATTGGACCGCTAAATACCTCCTCGCTTGCAGCGAGTTGGCAGATAAGCAAACATTACTACCCTGATGTGGTACCCTTGGTGGATCGTGTTATATATGAATCGATTCAGCCAGAGTTTCTTACAAAACTACCCCAGGAAATCACTGCAAAGCAGCAAGACAACGTCTTTCTTTACTGTTTAATCAAAGGAATCCCCTCTCCATATGTGGTTTGGCTACACAACCAGCTGATGGTTGAAGAGTCACGGTCGTTTTCATTGAAGCATGACGGACCCTTGTGCTGCTTAAATGTAATGAATATTGGTCAGAGGCAAGGAGGCACTTATACATGCAAAATTATCAATGCTGCAGGAGAGAATGAGTGCAGCACCCAGCTTAGGGTGAAGACAGGTTGGCATTTGCATGCTTTGCTTCTTATAATTCTTTCTGGCTACACTCATATAGGAAAAATGTATTCTTACTCTTATTTCATATAGGTAAAATATGATATCTCTCAAAACATTGGAGCAAAAGAGATTCTGTAGAGAAATTACTGTGCTGGACATCCTTCAAGGATGTTCTTCAAGGGAGATGTGGTGCAATTATATCTTGAATAGAAAATGTATTTACAGTTTATTGTACTGCCATTTTACCCTGGACTCACAGAAATAGACTTTCTAATCTCTAACACTTATTTTTATCTTTAATTTCACAGTGCCAAGGGTGGAGGAACCTGCAATTGTGGAAGAAGTCAAAGGTAAACTATCAAATTTTCTTCTTCTTCTTCTTCTCTTTCTTCTTTTTATTATTATTATTATTAGTAGTAGTAGTAGTATTGACAGCATACTTCTAAAATGTGTAGTATATATAGAAGGTATGTACAGTAATTGGTCATGTACTTGCACAAATTATCTTATCTTTTATATACAGTCTTCATGGACATGAATGTCACAGACATCAATATTGGGCTTTATTATTATTATTTATTTTAACAGTTGTTTTTCTGGGGAAGAATGATGGTATACCGTACATCTTTAATAGATAAAAACAAGAATTTAGTGGGCAAGTTTTAAATTATTTTGAGTTTACTGAAATCAACATGGCGTCATATTTATACATAATATTTAAAAATATAAAAATATATATACACCAGGTTCCAAAAAGTCTTTTAATTTGTCAAGGCCAAGGACGCATAACATCCTGTTACTGATCATGACTGAATACAGCTGGGAGCTTCTCTGTGCACAACATAAAAAGGGTTTGTTTTACAAATACAAGTTAATGTGAGGGGTAGCACACCTCTGGAGGAAGACCCAAACTATCACCTTCAGCCCTTAGGAAATTGGTTTGGATGGTCAGGAACATCCCAGGAACCATGAAGGCCTGGCATGAACTGGAAGCTGTTGAACACTGTCTGCACTCAAGAGAGTTTTACACCGCCATGGACTAGGGGCTGCCAACTGAGAAAAAAGCATCTTCTCCAAAATTGACACCTTCAAGATCTAATAAAGTTTGCAGCTGACCAACTGGGTGTTCAACAGTACAATGACCTCAACCATACATCAAAGCTGATTGTGGAATGGATAAAGCAGGCAAACATTAAGCTTAAAACTATTGAAAATATGTGGACTGTGCTTAAAAGTCAGGTCTGTCCCAGGAGACACACACATTGAATTGAACTCTACCAATTATTCCAAGAAAAGTGGTCAAATGTCCAACCAGAATTCTGCCAGAAGCTTGTTGATGGCTACCAAAAGTGCCTGGTCAAGGTGAAACTTGCTAAGGGACATTTCACCAAATATTAAGTGTGCTGTTTGTATAATTTTGACCCAGTGTTGATTTCAGAAATGCCAAATTAAATTCAAACTTGTGCACCAAGATGTATGTCGTACAATGATTCTTCCCCAGAAAAACAACCGTTCAAATAAATAATAAGAAATCCCAATATTACCATGACATTCATGTCCATGATTTCTGCATGTAAACTTTTGACCACAACTGTTTATGTATGTATGTATGTGTATGTATTATGCACATTAGGTTTCCGAATGACTCAAAATGACCTATTACTTAAATTGCTTTCTTCAGGAAACTATTGTGATATATATGTAATGCACCTTTTGTGCACAGATTTTTCTAGCATGGCTGTGTGTACCGAAGAGGACTCTTACACCACAATCGAAACATTTGAACTTATGCCAGAACCTAAAATCTATTCAGAAACATTTGAGAAAAAAATGGAAAAGCCAGTTTTTGTAACCAAACTCTCTCCAGCAATTGTAACTGTGGGAAACACGGCTAAATTTACTGCAGTTGTAGCCGGACATCCAAAACCCGTTGTTCATTGGCACCACAATGGCCAAGTAATAACCACCTCATCTATTTTTAAATTTGTCCAAGAGAATGAAGAATACACTCTGGTTATAAGCAGTGTTAAAAAGGAATTAGAGGGAGAGTATACTTGTACTGCAAGTAACAGGTTTGGAAAATCAACATGTGCATCTTATCTTCAAGTCAAAGTAAAAGATGCACAAGACTTAGAACAAACCATCGGTCAACCTCCATATTTTACGAAAGAAATTGAGTCTGTGCAATGCACGGTTGGAGGCCAGGCTGTTTTTGAATACAGAGTTACAGGTTCTCCATTTCCTGAAATTCAGTGGTTCAGAGGCAGCCATCGTATTCAACCGAGTAAATACTGTATTATTGTCAGCAATGTAGATGGATCTGGTTGTATAAGGATAATGGAAATTCAGCAAGGTGATGGTGGTCTGTACTCATGCAGGGCTTCTAACCTACTCGGAGAAGTGTCTTGCAATGCAGAATTAATTGTCTTCCTTGATACTGTTTCACCCAGACATCAAGAACAAGTTGCTTCAATGAAGCAAAAAACATACAAAATGTCCACATCTGAACATGCCACCGAGTCACGTTTATACAGTGTAAGTCTTTCTGGACATGCGAGGGCTAGTCTACAGGAAGGACACCAGATGATTTATACCATTGGCACTGAACATAGACAGGCAGTATCAAGTGAACAAGTAGATACTCTTTGTGAGTTAGATGTTTCATCGGTAACTGTTCACAGAGAGCAGAAGGTAACTCAACAAGCTGCGGTTCTGCAGTCTCACGAAGTGCAAGAGAGAGTAGCTGTCGTACATTCAGAGCCACAACAAGCTGTGGCAGCAAATCAGAAACAGCTCCACATGGCTGCGATGACCTCTTTAGTTCAGGAAAGCCAAGGCTTCATAGAACAGCACTCTGACCATATCGAAAGTCCTGAGGTTATAGAGCGTGGGTTCACTGAGGAACAGCCCTCAAGGGTGTTGTCTGCCATTTCTCAGTGTGTAACCCCTCTTACGATTGTAAAGCCTGATTCTATAGCTTGCAAAGAAGGACAAAGCATACAGGCTATTATAGAACCAAAACACCCCGTCAGTAGTCAGCAGGTTGAGACAAAGTTGGCCATTGTAAACGAAGAATCCAAAAATATACCTTACCCTGAAGAGGAGAGAACTTCCAGAGTTCCAGAAGGAGTAAAGTTATTATATTCTGCGGTATCTTCAGAGAACCTGCAAGTGACAGAGGCTCATTCTTCTATCTTACCGTCCGTGGAATCCTCTGAATCTTTCATTGGAAAGGAAAAAACAAAACCAATTCTTTCATCTGCAAGTGAAGTAAAGGTCACTCTTTCCAAAGAAAGTAATTTAGAAAGGGACAAATCGGTTGAGGAAGTTGCACTGTTGTCCAAAGAACAAATGTTAAAATCAGCCTTTATCGCTGAGGAAAAATATGCCCTTCATGCTGACAAAATTGCAGCAATTCCAGGTCTAGATAGAGCTGTTTCAGTGCATTCCCCAAAAGAAGATGATCAGGTGCTTCATTTACAGGTCAACTGTGATCAAGTTACTCTTCCATCTCAGGGTAGATTTACTAGTGAGAAACCAAGAACTGAACAAGCCGACGCCAAGAAAAGCACAACTCTTTCACAACCGATCTCTGTGGACGAGCAGACATCCGTCAATTGTGAGCATTTATCAGAGTTTGATTATGTGCAAACAACAGAATGTATAAAACCACAGAAAGAGTCTCCAGCCAAGATATATCTTCAGTCTATCCAGACAGAGACTACTTTATACAAAGAAGGATTATTTTCATCAGAAGAACCAGATCAGCACAAAGCATTGCAGAGACAAGAAAAACCCCGTAAATATGCAGTTACTACTGAGGAGAAGTTAACGGTGACAGCAGATTCCTCCAAGGATCTTGACGTTTCTGTGAAAGAGGTGAAACCGAAACATGGAAAAGAACCCAAACCTTTGAATATTCTTCATGTGGTCTCAGAACCAATGCCGCTCTCAAAGGAAAGTCCTTTTGCTAGTTGTGTTAAAGAGACTCATGCACTTTTACAAAAGGAGGACCACTGGAATATTTTGCATACAGTGTCCGTGTTAGACAAGTATGCATTAGAGGAGGGTCACACAGATAGCGTAAAGGCACTGGAGGAGTTTACTTGCAAGGTCGATTTAGAATCTGAACTGCCCATAGAGTCTGTGCATGTTGAGGAACAGCCCATATCCACTGAAAGTTGTGCCAACCTTGAGGCTGCGGAGCAGGATTATGCTGTTCATATTCGAGAGGGCCAATCAGTGAAGCATTCTTTACTAATTCAAGAGATGCAAACTGTGACAGGGGATATATCTAAGGATATTAGCAAATCAGAGACAGCAACAATAAATATTCTGACTGAGCCTCCAGGAACTCTTCTAGTGGCAGAGTCTCAATTAAGCAAAGGTCTTCCCAAAGAACTCACCTTTGTGATTTCCGTGCCAAAACCACACAGCTTGGACATCAAACGTCAATTAAAAAATGCATTACGGTGTGCTGTGGCCTATGATCAGCCATTAATCCTTGCAGATGTTGTAAGTAGTTTAAGAGTTGTAGAAGTGAAGGAGGTTAAAGTGCATAAAGAACCAAAGCATGCAATGTTCTCATATCTTATTACAACTACATCTTCCCCAGTGGAAATAACAATCGCTTTTGAGGGCGAATATCCTCAAATAGCTGATCTCAGGAGTGAACTTCAGTCTGCCTTAAACTCTATCATTTATCAGGAACATCGGGTCTTCACTTCTGAACAGCCTGAGACAGTGCCAGTCCTTAGACCTCAGCAAGTTCAGTTTAGAACAGCTGCCTCAAAAGAGATGCTCTCACCAGTGGTGGAGTCTGTACAGTTAGCCGAAAATGCAGAAGTGTTTGCACCACAAAAGTGTCAGTCTGCTGCTTTGAAGACCGAAGCCAAAGCATCTTTCCAGTATATAACCGACCAGGAACAAATTACAGTACAAGAGTCAAAACAGCAGGTGATTCAGATGGCTGTTGAA
>JAOVYU010000060.1:3493498-3505769 GCA_025674565.1 Synodontis membranacea | reverse complement strand
TGCTCACGTCAAACATTAGAATGGACAAAAAAGTATGATTTCTGTGACTTTACCCATGGCAAGTTTGTTGGTGCCAGATAGGCTGGGTTGAGTATTTATTGAACTTCTGATCTCCTGGTATTTTCACACACAACAGTCAACAGAATCGTATAAAAAAAAAAAATGACAAGAAGTGACAGTCCTGAAGATATGCCTTGTTGATAAGAGGTCGGAGGGAAATGGTTAGATTGGTTTGAGCTTCCATGAAGGATAAAGTAACTCATACGATCACTCTTTAACAACCACTGTAAGCAGAAAAGCATCTCACCACCTTTTTCCTGATCTTGGGCTGTTCAGTTTTCGTGAGTCTGTACCCATTATAGCCTCGGATTCTTGTTCTTGGCTGACAGCATTGGAACCTGATGTGGTGTTATGCTGTTGCCGCCTATCCACTTCACAGTGTGATGCGCATTCTGATTAGCTTTTCTGCTCATCAACATTGTGAGAGTGCTTATTTTAGTTACTTTTGACTTTTTTTCAGCTACGACTAGTCTGGTCATTCTCCTATGATCTCTTTCATTCTGTTTAACTCTAGAAACTGTTGTGTGTGAAATTCTCCTGAGATGAAGAGTTCCTGAAATACTCCGTCCAGCCCATCTAGCACCAACTACCAAGTCACAGAAATCACACAACATTTTTCCCCATTCTGATGTTTGATGTGAACATTAACTGAAGTTATTGACCTGAATCTGCATGATTTTATGCTTTGTGCCACTGCCACGATTGGCTGATTGAATAACTGCATAAATGAGCAGGGGCAAAAGTGGACGATGAGTGTGTATGGTATATGATATATGCTATCATTTCTGCTTGACGTAATTCAAGATCATATTTCACATTGTACAATACAATAACAAGGATGTAATCACACTTACAGATATGTTATTGAGAAGAAGGAGAAAGTGGGCACCCGCTGGATAAAATCTGGAAAGACATCAGGGCCCGAAAGCAAGTACAAGGTATCTGATGTTGATGAGGGTACTGAGGTGCAGTTCCAGGTCCGTGCTGAAAATGAGGCTGGAGTTGGGGACCCAAGTGAACCTACAGACATTATTACAATTGAGGATCCAATAAGTATGTCAGCACATTTTTGCACACATGATTTGGTACAAATTAGATTTTTGTTACAAGTACATTATTGATACATTATTCAATGGCTTGTTTTTAGGCCCTCCATCTCCTCCACTTGAGGTTAATATCATCGATGCCAGCAGAGAGCACATCAACATCACATGGAGAGCACCAGAGAAGAACGGGGGAAGTCCTGTTACTGGATATCATGTTGAGCTCTCTGAGGCTGGTACAGATAAGTGGATGAGGATCAATGCTCGTCCTATAAAAGAGCTCAGATTCAAGGCTGAAGATGGCATTATTCCTGAGAAGCAATATGTTCTTAGAGTCCGTGCTATCAATGCTGTTGGTGTCAGTGATCCCTCTGAAATCTCAGACAAAGTCTTTGCTAAAGATCCAGACAGTAAGCATTGCATTTATTTTTTTTTTCAGTGTAAGGCTGATTTCTATAGCGTTTCTGAAAAAGTCTTTATAACATATTATATTAATACTTTTTTTATTTCATAGGTGCGCCAAAAATTGATTTGGAGACCCAGGATGTTGTTATTGTTGAGGGTGAGAAGATGTTTCTAAAGATCCCATACAGAGCAATTCCCAAACCATCAACGGTTTGGAAGAAGGATGAGGCAGAACTGAAGGCAGATGACAGGATTACTATGAGATGCGAACTCAACAGCATTCACCTTGAACTTCTAAAATGCAAGCATGAAGATGCTGGTGTCTATACAGTCACTCTAGAAAACTCTCTGGGTTCAGTTACTGGAACAATTAATGTTAAAGTGATTGGTAAGACAGCTGTGGTTTGTTTTTTTTTGTTTTTTTCTGTCTTCAGCCATATATTTTATTATGAAAAAACAATTAATTGAATGAATTCCATCATAGGTCTGCCTGGACAGTGCAAGAGTATCTCTCCAAGTGAAGTCACAAAGAACTCCTGTAAAATCTCATGGGAGCCGCCAGAGAGTGATGGTGGGAGCCCCATTTTGCATTATGTACTGGAGCGCAGAGAGTCTCAGAAGAAGACATTCATGCCTGTGATGCCTGGAGTCAATGTGCTAAACTTTGTGGTCAAAGACCTGATGCTGAATGCTGAATATTACTTCAGAGTTAAGGCTGTTAACAGAATTGGTAGTGGTGAATATCTTGAGCTTCGCAACCCTGTCATCATAGAGGAGCAGAAGCGTAAGTTTAATTACAGTTTAAATACAACTGCAATATTAACCACATCATTCCAGGTATTTTTTTTTTTATTGTTGTTTTTTAAATTATGTTTATCCTTTGCATTTTTCTTTTTTACATATTTCAGAGCGGCCTGACCCGCCAGTCGAGGTTGAGGCAATCAACCCTACCTCTCAGTCCATTACAGTTACTTGGAAAGCCCCACCCTATGATGGTGGATGTCCAATTACTGGCTATATTCTGGAGAAAATTGAGAAGGATGGTGATAGATTTGTGAGATGTGTTCCAAACCTGGTGCCTGGTTTCTCCTACACTATCACTGGCTTGACAGAAGGCAAAGAATATCAGTTCCGTGTTCGTGCGGAGAACATGGCTGGAGAAAGTGACCCTTCCCGCAGCACTCCCCTAATTAAGGCAGAAGATCCTGTTGGTATGTATAATGACACAGCAATAAAATAACATTGCAAATAAGTATACAAAATGCTTATTAAATTAATGTTATTTCATTTAGATCCACCAAAGGTATCACTACATGCACGCATTGCATCTGGCCTGACCCTCAGGAAGGGTGAGGAGATTAGACTGGATGCCCACATTTCTGGATCACCATACCCAACTGTAACATGGTTCAGGAACGACGAAAATGTCCAGAAGACTGTAAAGAAGAAACCAGAATTCATTGTGAGAAAGAAGAAGAAGACTAAGGCTTTTCAACCCGAGCCAGAAGAGGTGTTCCATCCTCCTCTTCCAGATCGTCTGTCATTTGACCAGAGCAAGAGAGGCGAGACTGCCATGATGGTGCGTGATGCCATCAGAGATGATCATGGACTTTTCACCATCAGAGTTGAGAACACCCATGGTTTTGCAACTGCATCTTGTGATGTCAATGTTCTTGGTAGGTTCTTGTGTTTTATGTTGGTGCTTTGCCATATTCGTGAATCTGTAATCTGCGATTAGCACGTTGTTCTAAAATGTGTTTTTTTTATAATGTGTAGATAAGCCTGGTCCACCTGTAAACTTTGGATTTGATGAGATCAGGAAAGACTCTTGCACTTGCACATGGAATGCACCACTTGACGATGGTGGCAGTGAAATCATCAACTATATCCTGGAGAAAAAAGACAACACCACCGATGAAATTGGATGGGTTACTGTTACCTCAACCCATAAAGGATACAACTATCCTGTAACCAAACTCATTGAAGGAAAACAGTATATTTTCAGAGTGACAGCTGAAAACAAGTTTGGCTGTGGACCACCATGCTATTCTGAGCCACTCGTTGCAAAGAATCAATTTGGTAAAACATAAGCATGATTCTCCTTTAAAGCAAACAGAATTACTGCATATTATAAAAAATATCAGTTATTAAAATGTTTATTATGATTGCTGTATGTTTATTTTTAAAAATGTTGGTTTTCCAGATCCTCCTGATGCACCTAACATGCCAAGAATTGGAGAAGTCACTTCCAGCAGTGTTGCTTTATCTTGGCATGAACCTAAGGACAATGGTAGTCCTATCTTGGGCTACTGGATTGAGAGACGTGAGGTCAACAGCAAGTACTGGACCAGAGTGAACCGCAATCTTCTCAGTTCATTGGCACTCAAGGTCGAGGGTCTTATGGAAGGCCTGGTTTATGTCTTTAGAGTTTGTGCTGAGAATCTTGCTGGCCCTGGAGAATTCAGTGTCCCAACTGATCCCATTGTTGCAATGGATCCAATTTGTAAGCTTCATATTTATTTCATGTTACTATAACAATTCAAGAAAATATTTTTGCTTAGCAAACACTAAAGAGAGGGATGTTTAATATACAGTTTTAACTAGATTATAAAATTTGCCTGTTAATGACTCCATTAAATATTTGTGCAGTGCCTCCGGGTCCTCCTGTGCCAAGAATTGTTGATACTACAAATACGACAGTTGAAATTGCGTGGATTCCTCCATTGTACAACGGCGGTGGAAGTATTCTTGGATATCATGTTGAGTGTTGCCTTGTTGGGGAGAAAGAATGGATTCGCAGCACTGAGTTCAGATGCAAGGAATGCAAGTACACCTTGACCGGACTGACTGAGGGAGCAGATTATTACATTCGAGTATTTGCTGTAAATGACGCTGGTCATGGAGTCCCAGGAATGACAGAACCGGTTCAAGTGAAAGAACCTGAACGTAAGCTTATAAAAATACAATCCATAAAGCATTATATTAATGAATGTGGGTAATGTAACTAATGTAAGGTTTATTCTATAACAGAGGCCCCAGGAATTGAGTTTGATATCTCCGTAAGGAATGGAGTAATGATAAAAGCTGGAGAGACTCTACGTATACCAGCTTATGTTGTAGGCAGACCCACACCAGAGGTGAAATGGACGAAAGATGACGGTGAACCTGACAAAGAGCGTGTTATCATTGAAACCGTCGGAAAATGCAGCACTGTAAACATCAAGAATGCTCTGAGAACTGACCATGGCAAATACGAAATCACAGGAACCAACTCCAGTGGAACAAAATCTGCTTTTATCAAAGTTGATGTTATGGGTAAGTCAGCCTCGTTAAAGTCATCATACGTATGTTTCTAATATTGCATTGTCATAATAGATTTCAGTTAACTGTCTTTTGTTTTTGTGTGTGTGTGTGTAAAAGATGTTCCTGGACCAGTGGTTGATCTAAAAACTGTCCATGTCAGCAAGAAGATGATCTCACTTACTTGGTCTGATCCTATTGATAATGGTGGAAGTGATATAATGGGATATGTTGTTGAGAGAAAAGATGCCAAGATGCACATATATAGGCAACCACTGGAAACTGCTTCATGCAAATGTGACATTATTGGCCTTCTGGATGGTGAAGAATATATGTTCAGAGTGGTTGCAAGAAACAAGTTTGGCCTTGGAGTCCCTGTTGAACTTGGTCCTGTCCTAGCTGTGGATCCTAAAGGTAACAGCAGTTCAATTGATCTTTCATTCATTTTCTTGCTATGGTTGAACACATTCACGGTACTAAAGAAAACTGGCATCTTATATTTTGAATATCTTGAAATTCCAGGTGTACCATCTGCCCCAGAAAAGCTTCACTACACTGCAAGGACGAAGAATACTGTTACACTTGCTTGGCAGCCTCCTCGCAGTGATGGTGGTGCTCCCATTAGAGGCTATTATATTGAAAAGATGAGACAAGACAGTGACGAATTTGATGTTGCCAACCATCAGATCTGCAAGGATCTCACAATTACACTAGAAAATCTGAACGAGAACATGATGTATGACTTTAGAGTAAAGGCTGTCAATGAGGTTGGCAATGGTGAACCATCCAAACCAATCAATGTCCATGTTCAAGATGATGAGTGTATGTATTAGTTGTATTATATTTGCTGTTGTAACAATTATTTTACATTTGTATATTTGACAGTATTTGTGTTTTTCAACTATTTTAGTTGCCCCAACTGTGACCTTGTTGAAATACTTCAAGAGCAATGCCATAGTGGTGAAGAAAGGAGCAGCCATTGAAATCCCTGCTGAAATTGCTGGTCTGCCATTGCCCACCTTTGAGTGGACGAAGAATGGAGTTGTTCTTGATAAATCAACGGAAGCCATGACACTAGAATCTGAGGAGATTAACAGACAAACTATTAAGACCAAGATTTCCATTCCTGAAACTGTAAGACAAGACACGGGCCTGTACAAAGTAGCTGCCACAAACATTCTTGGGACAGGCCAACAAATGATCAGAGTTGATATCTTAGGTATGAAACTAATATGCTTTATTACAGCTTGATAGCAGTTAGTCACAGTTCTACCCCAGACAAGCACACTTCATTTGACTTTTCAGCTAATTAATTACCTCTTTGTGGTTCACGGGTACATAAATTAATGCTTTATATCAAAGTACTGTATGTACAAGCAGTAAAAAGAACTGTTCAGTAAAGTTCCAGGGTAAATATTAAATAATAATTTGTATGAAGTTTTTTGTGCCTTTTTGTGCTTAATTGTCTCTTTCATTTCTTCTAGATCGTCCCTCACCACCACGCAATGTTGTGGTTTCTGATGTTAAGGCGGAGTCGTGCTACCTCACTTGGGATGCTCCAGTGGACAATGGAGGAAGTGACCTCACCAATTATATTGTAGAAAAGAGGGATGCCAGCAAGAAGAAATCAGACTGGGAGCAGCTGACATGTTGTATTATGGACAGACGCTATGGGGTTAGTGTGTTGTGAACATGCTGTGTTTTAAACATGTGCTTCATCAGGATTATTAAATCTGTATTCATGAAACACAGGTACTAATTCTGATCTTTGTAACACTTTCTTAAAGGTGTATAAGCTTGAGGCCTATGGCACTTACCAGTTCCAGATAAAAGCAGAGAACAAGTTTGGAGTCAGTGATGGCTGTGAATCAGAGAAAGTTGTCCTCAAGGATCAATATGGCCTTCCTGGTCCACCCCAGAGACCAAGAATCCTTGGACATGCTCGTTCATCTATGCTGGTAGCTTGGGATCCTCCAAAGGACAATGGTGGATCGACCATTCAGGGCTACTGGCTTGAAAAGAGAGAGAGAGGAGCTGTGTACTGGAGTCGAGTCAATAGGGCTCCTGTAACAAAGCCAGCTGTTAAAAGCTTAGAGTACAATGTACTGCATCTCATTGAAGGTGCTGAGTACCAGTTCCGTGTGATGGCGCAAAACGCTGCTGGCATCGGTCCCCCGAGTGAAGCGACAGAATGTGTGTTTGCCGTCGATCCAAGTAGTAAGTTGGATTCTGCTGCATTCATTTTCAAATAAAGTTGTGTATTGGCTGTTTTACAACAAATCGTACCTTTATTCTGCAGATCCACCAAGCCAACCATCCGCACCTCAAGTGAAAGACAAGACAAAAAGCAGTGTATCTCTAGCTTGGGCTCCACCAGATAAGGATGGTGGAAGCCCCATTAAAGGCTACATTGTTGAGGTTCAGGATGAAGGCTCACAAGAGTGGAGAAGAGTGAATCAACCTGATAAGCCCATCCTCACTAACTCATACACTGTGTCAGGGCTCAAAGAGAACAAGAAATGTCGATTCAGAATTGTTGCTCTTAATGCTGCTGGTGAGTCAGAGCCAAGTCCCAGGACTGCTGACACTGTGGTACAGGATATCCTGGGTAAGATTTATCTGTCCTTTATATTCAATGACAAAAATGCTGTTGAACTTTTGAAGTTTATCCATACATTAACTCAGCCTAATCAGGCTGGAAATCTGACCTTTATGTTAATTTCTACCACTGAAATTTTATAGAGGAACCAATCATTACATTGGAAGTTTCAGCCCATGAGCTGCTTTCTTGTCATGCGGGAACAGCAATTAAAATCCCTGCCACCATATCAGGCAGACCTGTTCCAACGGTCAAATGGGAATTTGATGGAACTGCCCCAACAGAGAAGAAGAATGAGCAGCACACTCTTCCAGTGGATTCAAAGGTAAGACATTGTTCATTCATAATGCTTCCAGATCACGAACCTTTTTATATTTGCCATGAAATTAACAGTATTAAAAAATATATATATATATATTCAACAGATCTCATCGACTGATACCACAACAGAAGTAACTATTCCTGAGTGTAAGCTCAATCACTCTGGACAGTACATCATTACTGCTTCCAATCAAGCTGGCACTAAAGTGGTCAAAGTCCGTGTAATAGTACTTGGTAAGACAGATAATATTTGGTAGACAAAGCTTTGACCATGCAAACAAAACACTAGTTATGAAACGCAAGTCTTTTTTTTTTTTTTTTTTTTTTCAGATTTGCCTGGGCCTCCAAAAAATCTCAAAATCACTGACATCACAAGAAGTACATGCAGACTTACATGGAAGCCTCCAGATAATGATGGTGGTGAGAGAATCAAGAGCTACTACATTGAGAAGAAGACAGTTGAAGGAAAAGCCTGGACAAAGGTCAACCCTGCCTGTGCTAGTCAGTCCTTGGTTGTCCCAGACCTTGCTGAGGGACAAGACTATTTGTTCCGTATTCGGGCTGAGAATCGCTTTGGTATTGGACCTGCTCTGGAAACCTTCCAAAGGACAAGAGCAAAGGATCCCATCCGTGAGTATAACATTTCACTAACCCTCTCATCATAAGCAAATTGTCAGGAAGTATTTGGGATCTTCTCAGTTAAAAGATTTTATATTTGCAGATCCTCCTGATGCACCCACAAGAGTCAAAATCATTGATGTATCCAAGGGGACAGTGACTTTGACATGGAAGCCACCTAGAAATGATGGTGGATCCCCTGTAACTCATTACATTGTTGAACGACTTTGGTGGGATTCTAGTGGAGAGCAGAAAGAGTCCTGGAGACAGTGCAATAGACGTGACATTGATACCACAACCTTCAAAGTGGAGGACCTCCATGATGGGGCTGAGTATGAATTCCGTGTCAAGGCTGTAAACGAGGCTGGTGCAAGTAGACCATCTTCTACTGCGGGACCCATCATTGTAAAGGACCAGACAAGTGTGTAAAATACACTAAGGTTTATTCGTCTTGTAGCGAGGCTTGACATGAACGGCTACTATTGTTAGTAATAAATGAAATATAGTAGGGATATCTCACCATTATGCAAATTAGTCTTGTATAATATATTGTTATATATGTTTGTTGTTTGCTACATTAATATTTGTAATTCTCATGTAGAATTACTTAATATTACTATATATAACTTTAATCCAGTGTTAGCTCCAACCATAATCGTGCCTGCCTGACCATCTAATCATTGCTTTAAGGTCAAGTAGGCATGATTGTTGTTGGAGCTAAAGGCTTCAGGGAGGTAGATCTCCAGGAACATGGTTGTTGACCACTGCTTTAAACCCACAGAAAATGTTACGTAACATTTAACAAACGTTTTCTTTTTTCTAGGGGCACCTTCCATTGAGCTTGAAGAGTTTCTGGAAGTAGAGCAGGGTACAGATATTAAAATTGTCGCTAAGATCAAGGGATGCCCATTCCCCACCCTTACCTGGCAGAGGGCCCCACCCCATAAAAGTGATGCCAAGGTTGATGTTGAATATGATGAACATATCAATAAGCTTGTGACTGATGATAGTTGCACTCTGCTGATCCAGCAGGGCAAGCGCTCAGACACTGGTCTCTATACACTCACTGCCAGCAACAGCTTAGGCAAGGCCTCCAAAGAGATGAGACTTAATGTTCTAGGTAGGTCTTTCAAATAACATATTATTAACATATTAACATATTATGCACATATTGGTATTGGCATTGACATTTCTGTACTTGATCACCGCATTTTCATTGACAGGACTTCCGGGACCTCCTTCCGCACCAATCAAGTTTGAAGAGATTCATGCTGAAAATATTAGCCTCTCATGGCTGCCTCCTATAGACGATGGTGGCTCAAAAATCACTAACTACACCATAGAGAGACGTGTTGCCAATAGAAAAACATGGATTCCTGTCCCAGGTGCACCCAAACAGCGCATGTTCACAATTGAGGGTCTAATGCCCGGCCATGAGTATGTGTTCCGCATCAGGGCACAGAATAAATTTGGAGTTGGCGAGCCTCTTGACAGTGAACCAGAGATTGCTAGAGATATTTTCAGTAAGTACTCATGCTCAAACAGAAAAGTCATTAGAAATTCATTAGCTCAATTTTACCCTATCGTGACTTAAAATATCGAATCCTTTTTTATAGCTATTCCTGGCCAGTGTGAGAAACCAACCCTATCAAGCATTACAATGGATTCAATAACTGTAAACTGGGAAGAGCCAGATACAGATGGTGGTAGTCCAATTACTGGCTACTGGCTTGAGCGCAAGGAGACCACATCAAAACGGTGGAACAGAGTCACCCGTGATCCAATCAGGCCAATGCCTTTTGGTATTTCTTACAAAGTCACAGGACTCATTGAAGGCTCTCAATACCTCTTCCGTGTAACTGCAATCAATGCAGCTGGATGTGGACCCCCAAGTTTACCATCTGACCCAACAATTGCCAGGGATCCGATTGGTGAGCCTTTACATTTAAATGTATATTTATACATTAAGCAGATGCTTTTAGCAAAAGTAACTCTAATTCAGCAGGACAAGGTGAGAGTTAAGGGCCTTGCTCAGGAGGCAAAAGTGATAGCTTGGCAGTACCAGAACTTGAACGACCTTCTAATCAGTAATCCAGAGCCATAACCACTGATGCACCACATATATGGGAGCAGCTTTGGAACCCACCTACCAATTTTCAGAATCTTTCCCAGTGTTCTCAGGCACCTTAGAACAGTAGAATGATCAATGTTAAAAGTCTTATCAGCTCTTGAGTTTTTCATTTCCGTTGGTCTACCACTTCTTGGCTTATCATGTAGCTTGAATTCACCCTTTTCAGTTCTTGACTGCCAATTGCAGTATTGCCAAAAACTTTGCAAATCTCTTGCTTCAGTGGGGTTTTTCCACTATTAAATATTAAATATTTAATAAGAATATAAGGCCATTGTGAATGTGAATCTTGCAGGGCTTCATGCTTGATTAAAAATCTACCTAAAACAAATGGTTTTATTGGAAGTTTTGATAAATAATTAAAGAAATTTACTATGCCATGAACTTATACCCTAACAATGCCCTGATACAATAGTAATTTGTTTATTTGTGATTACACCAGAATCTCAGTTATATATTTCTGCTTTTGATCAGCTCCTCCTTCACCACCAACACCCAAAGTTACTGACTGGACAAATACAACAGTTGACCTGGAATGGATTCCACCTCTAAAAGATGGAGGCTCAAAGATCATGGGATACTATGTTGAATACAAAGAGGAAGGCACAGAGGCATGGGTTAAGGTATGATGTAAACTCAAAGATTTTCGTAACTACTTGTACTTTTTATCATTAATGTTAATATTACTAATTGAAATTAATTTGTATTATTTTAGGCCAAAGAAAAAGAAGTCAGAGGAACCAAATTTGTAGTCTCTGGGCTGAAAGAGAAGGGATTTTACAAGTTTAGAGTTTTGGCATTCAATGCTGCTGGGCTAAGTGAACCAGGAGAAGTCGCTGAAGTTCTTGAAATGAAGGAAAACATAAGTAAGTCTTAGCAAATATTATCTATTTTATTGTTATTTTATTTATTTATTTATTTTTTGAAAAGCTGAATGCACTTTAGTTTTTCTTTAAATTTGTAACATATTTGTTTTCATATTCCAGTTGCCCCAGGACTTGAAATGGACGTCTCAATGAAAGAGAGGCTTGTTATTCATGCAGGTGGTGTGATCCGCATCATAGCATATGTGTCAGGCCAGCCTGCACCTGACATCACATGGAACAGAGATAGTGGTGTTGTCCCACCAGAGGCTGTTGTTGAGACCACATCAATCAGCACTTCATTAGTAATTAAGAATTGCACTAGAAAGCATCAAGGTGTTTATAGCATAACAGCAAAGAATGCTGGAGGAGAGGTGAAGAGGACTGTCATTGTTGATGTCCTTGGTAAGCAGGAGTGTTAAGACATCTATCTTGGTAGATTGATGGTAGATTTTGCCAGGCCACAAACCTGTTCTTAATCTGTCTTGCCTGGTAAAATAAAGGTAAATAAAAAATAAAAAATAAGTAAGCAGGAGTATTTAGAAAACACATTGTTATATTTCTTTATAACAATGTGTATTATAAATTTCTTTATAATATTGTTTATTTCTTTTTTCCTTCCCCAGATGTTCCTGGTCCAGTTGGTATACCTTTCATAGCAGATAATCTGAGTACTGACTCATGCAAATTAACATGGTTCTTCCCAGAGGATGACGGTGGTTCTCCTATATCCAACTACATAATTCAGAAACGTGAAGCTGAACGCAAAGCTTGGACAGCATGCTCATATAATGCTGCTAGGCAAAATGCCATTGTTCATAATCTTATTTTAGGAAAAGGATACTTTTTCAGAGTTGCAGCTGAAAACGCAGTTGGATTTGGACCATTCCGTGAAACTGCATGTGAAATTATCATCAGGGAACGTCTAAGTAAG
>JAOVYU010000060.1:3444941-3481174 GCA_025674565.1 Synodontis membranacea | reverse complement strand
ATATATAGGTTTTCCTGTATTATCTGCTATGCATGCAACGAGGATTTACATTGTTATTATTGCTATTGACAGCTGTTCCTGGACAATGTGATCCACCAATCATTACAAATATTACAAAAGAGAAAATGACTGTAAGCTGGAGGGAACCCTCTGACGATGGCAACTCTACCATTCTTGGGTATATTGTTGAGAAGCGTGAGATCAAAGAAATAAACTGGACCAAACTGAATAGGAAACCATTACTTCAAAGATCACTTGAAGTTGGAGGTCTCTCAGAAGGTGCTCAGTATGAGTTTAGAGTTATTGCAGTTAACAAAGCTGGCCTTGGAAAACCCAGTGAGCCATCAGATTCTGCTGCTGCAGTTGATCCTATTTGTAAGTCAGTTTAGAATCTTATTCACGTCACGTTTTAATGTGTTTATGTATCTATTTTAATTTCTAATAATGTCTTTGACAGATCCTCCTGGACCACCAGTTTCCCCCAAGGTTACAGACACAAGTAACAGCACAATTAGCTTATCTTGGACTAAACCTGCCAATGATGGTGGAAGTGAAATTTTGGGATATCTAGTTGAATGCAAGAGAACAGACGCAACAGACTGGATCAGATGCAATGTCCCAAAGAACCTACAGGACACACACTATGTTGTCACTGGACTCCTGGAAAAATCAGAATATCAACTACGTGTCAGTGCCGTAAACAAAGTTGGCTTTAGTCAGCCATGTGAAGTCCCAGATAAACATGTTGCAAAGGATGTGTTTGGTATGAATTTAAGGCTTAAAATCCCTTTTTAAGCATGAAAGTTATTTATACAATAATTGTTATATAATACAATATACGTATATACAACATACTTGGTACATACTGTAACTTAAAAATTATTTTAATCTAATTTCAGTTGCACCTGAGGCTGAACTTGATGTAGTTTTGAAGGATACATTGGTGCTTCAGGCTGGTGCAAAAATGAAACTTCATGCCAAAATTAAAGGCCGTCCTGTTCCAAAGGTCACATGGGCCAAGATGAACACCAACATAAAGGACAGACAGGGAATCGTCATTAAAGCCACAGACACTGACACAATGGTTTATGTTGAAAGAGTTAATAGATATGATGCAGGAAAATACATCCTCAACCTTGATAGTGTCAGTGGCATGAAGATGTACACAGTTGTTGTTAAGGTTCTTGGTAAGTTCATGGAAAGCTGTGAAATAAAAACTTTAGTATGAGTTTTACTAAAAGAAAATACATAAAAAAAAAAATAATAATATACTTCACTGCCACTTTGTTTACCATTCTACAGATACTCCAGGACCGCCTCTTAACCTGATGGTGAAAGAGACAACAAAGGACAGTGCATCTATCATGTGGGATGAACCCCTTATTGATGGTGGAAGTGAAATCACAGGTTACATAGTAGAAAAACGTGATGCAGAGAGAAAAGCATGGTCCACAGTTTCATCCAGCTGTGACAAAACATCTTTCAAGATTGAGGACCTGGAGCCTGGTAGATCTTACTACTTTAGAGTCATGGCTCAGAATAAGTATGGAACTGGTGAGCCTGGTGAAACATCAGATGCTGCCAGAGCCTCTGGTAAGTGAACACCTTTTAAAATTGTTTGTAAATGTTTTTTTTTTTTTAAATATATAGCTCAAGGACTATGAAATCTTTTTTTTTTTTTTTTTTTTTTTCAGAACAACCTGGACCAGTCTTGGACTTCAAGGCCTTGCTAGTAACCAGAGATTCATGCACTCTTTCTTGGAAGAAACCAATTAGTGATGGTGGTAGTCGAATAATTGCATATGTGCTTGAAGTTCTTAATGGTGAGGACAAATGGAAGGAGCTTCTAAGATCCAAGAACATGCAATATAGTGCTAAAGATCTTACTGAAGGAAGGGAATACAAATACAGAGTATTGGCAACCAATGATGCAGGCGATGGTCCAGTGAAGGAGCTCTCCATTGTGGCAAAGGATGTTATTGGTGAGAATATATAATATATTGATAATATATAAAATAATATTAACTTATTAACCATATGTCTACTGTCGCTTATTTATTTATTTATTTATTTATTTATTTATTATTTCTTTGTGTAGTTTATCCCAGCTGTGATTTACGGGATTTGCCAAACTTGAACTACATTGCAAAAGAGGGAAGCACTGTTCGACTCAAGATTCCCATCATTGGTAAACCTGTGCCAACAGTCGCATGGAAAAAGGGTGAAGATGAAAATCTGACTGACACTGGAAGAGTCTGTGTGGAATCTACTGCTGTTAATACAACTCTCTTGATTCGGGACTGCCAGAGGAGTGATGCTGGAAAGTATACCATCACTCTTCGTAATAGTGCTGGATCAAAAGAATCCTCTATCTTTGTAAGAGTCGTTGGCAAACCTGGAATCTGCACAGGACCTATCAAGTTTAAAGAAGTAACAGCTGATGGAGCTACCATAAAATGGGGTGTTCCTAAAGATGACGGAGGATCAGAAATCACCAACTACATTCTAGAGAAACGTGATTCCATCACCAATATGTGGGTAACTGTTTCCTCAGCAGTGGACACAAACAGTCATAGAGTGTCTGGTCTCCATGAAGGAACAGAATATATCTTCAGAGTTTCTGCAGAAAATAAATATGGAGTTGGAGAAGGTCTCAAAGCTGAACCTATGGTTGCCAAGCATCCATTCAGTAAGTGCACTTTAGTATTCTTCTTACTAATCACAGTTGCATATTACAATGAACTCAGTTTAACATTTATATATTTTCATCAGACGTCCCTGATGCCCCGCCTGCACCACAAGTCTTGAGCATGCGCCATGACTCAGCAACCTTGGCTTGGTCTGATCCACGAAAAACAGGCGGTTCACCAATAACAGGTGATAAAACATTTATATCTTAAAAACCGGAAAAAGTTAAAAAAAAAAAAAAAAAAAATTCAACATTTTAAAAATATTTATTTGATCATTCATAATTACATAAGCTATATGTGTTTTCAGGATATCATGTGGAATTCAAGGAAAGAAACAGCATGTTATGGAGAAGAGCTAATCCAGCTCCTTTAAAAATGAAAGAGTTCAAAGTAAAAGGTTTAACTGAGGGCCTGGAATATGAGTTCAGAGTGATGGCTATAAATTTGGCTGGTGTTGGTAAGCCAAGCCCTCCAACTGAACCAATGGTTGCCTTGGATCCTATTGGTAAGTAAGGCCTACTACTAACTGTAATATTTCCTCTATTAAATTTCACACTATAGTATTATATTTGATAATTGTTTGGCTTATTTTAGATTCGCCTGGTAAACCTGATGTAATCAGCATCACAAGAAGTACTGTAACACTTCAGTGGACAGAACCTCAGTACGATGGTGGACACAGACTTACAGGTTACATTGTGGAGAGACGTGACCTTCCTGCCAAAGTCTGGGTGAAAGCCAACACTGTAAATGTTGTGGATTGCGCATATACTGTGGCTAACTTGCAGGAGGGCTGCAAGTACGAATTCAGAATCAGAGCCAAGAATGCAGCTGGCGCAATAAGTCCACCATCAGAACAAACCGATACTATCCTATGCACGGATGAATATGGTATTTCTATGTTGCTTGACTTAATTTTTATTTGTGTTTGAATAAAGTACATACTTTAAAACCTTTTCTTTCCTTATCCCACAGCGGCACCAACTATTATTATTGACCCCACGGTAAAGGAAGGGCTTACAGTCAGAGCTGGAGACACAATAATCATTACAGCAACGAGTATTTTAGGCAAACCTACACCAAGTTCAGCCTGGTCAAAAGGAGGAAAGTACTTCAAGCCATCAGATATATGCCAGATTGAAACTACTCCTACATCCTCTACTCTGTCTATCAAATATGCAAGCAGAAAGGATTCAGGGGAATATACCATAACAGCAAGCAATCCATTTGGTATCAAAGAAGAGAATGTCAAAGTAACGGTGTTGGATGTCCCTGGGCCTCCAGGACCAATTGAAACAAGCGGCATATCTTCTGAAAAGGTTACTTTGACCTGGGCACCACCCAATGAAGATGGTGGATCTGCAATTGAGTATTATATTCTAGAAAAGAGGGAAACCAGCCGTCTTCTTTGGACAATTCTTGCAGAAAAGGTTATTGACTGCCATTTTGTTGCCAGTAAACTAATCCAAGGGAACGAATACATATTCCGTGTATCAGCTGTCAACCATAGTGGAGCTGGTGATTTTTCAAATTCAGAGCCTGCCAAGATGGTGGATAATTATGGTAAGTAGCACTTTAAGCTAATGATGAAGTGTGTGCATTCCCTTTCTGCACAATAGGTCTAAAGGAAAAACACTGTTCCTTATAGGTCCCCCAGGCCCTCCAGCAAGACCAGAGGTGGAAAATATTGGAGGCAGGACTGCTACGATTAGATGGAAGAGGCCAGCTGAAGATGGAGGCAGTGATATCACAGGTTACATGGTTGAGAAAAAGGAAAGAAAGGGCGTAAGGTGGTCACGAGCATCAAAGAAGACTGTACCTGACCTTCAGTTTGAGGTCCAGGGTCTCACAGAAGGAGAAGAGTATCAATTCAGAGTGACTGCTGAGAACAAGGCTGGCTTTGGGGAACCCAGTGAGCCATCGCAACCTGTTAGAACAAAGGTCATGGCAGGTAAGTAAAGGCCGTAGAAAGCTATCATTGGGAATACAGTTTCTGAGTCAGGGAAAGTTCAATTTGTAATTGTATATGGCCTTCCAGTAACAGGCTATGAACCATTCTAGTTATACATTATCTTAAGATTGTAAGTTACTGTTAGTGGGGAACAAATAAAAAACATTATGCTTAACTTGCAACAAATACTGTATACTGATATCTTGGTCTGGTTTAATGCCTGTTTGCTCTAAAATCACATTATACATTACACTGATATATAATCCAAATTCCAAAAAAGTTGGAACACTGTGTTGAATGTAAATAATAACCAAATACAATGATTTGCAAATCCTTTTCAACCTATATTCAAATGAATACAATGCAAAGACAAGATATTTACTGTTCAAACTAATAAAATGTATTGTTTTTTGTAAATATACACTCATTCAGAATTTGATGATTGATAGTTTCACCAGAGGCCATGATAATGAATTGGAAACTGTAAGATTAGCTATGATTTCACTTGTGACCAGAGTGGTGATGTGGGAATTGTGAAGTGTTGTAATGTGTGCACATGTGCATGTAGTATATTATTCTTGTTTAGGGCTGCAACTAGAGATTATTTTGATAATCAAATCTGCTGCTTATTTTTCCTTGATTATTCAATTATTTTTATTTTTTTTATATATATTTTTTTTATTTAAAATATTTAGTTGCACCATTTTAATCAGCATTACTACAGAACTTTTTCTTAACTAAGCTTAATTACTGTAAATAGCAGTTCACTAATTACAATATTAATAGCATTTATCAGATGATCTGTCACAGTATGAAAATAGTTCCACATGCTCATGAGAACCAAATGAGACACTCAGACTAAATCAGTGTGATGTTATTATGTATATAATTTACAGTTAGCAATTTTTTAATCACTTACCACACTTTTTGCAACTGTGTGTCTGTACTTCAAGCCATGATTCGTTCAGATTTAGAACAGACAAGCACAAAAAAAAGATAAAATATCAACTGACTTTTGCTCACTGAAACTCCCCAATGCTAAATTAATTTTGCTTGCTGGGCATGCATTCAAGATGAATTATTTTCAGTGTGTGGAATTGACTCCAAAGATTTGCAGTTGACTCTTAGTTTTCAATGAGTTTAGAAAATCGACTGTTTTTGGGATCGAAAACAGGATGGAGATACGTACATATATTGTATATCGTATATCGTCTTTGCTAAGAATATTCAATCGTTTATCAGTGATACTGGGTCATAAAAATAGGCTAGTTTAACTGTGTGGATTTTTAAGCTAGATGAGTCAAATAGCTTTGGAAAAGCATTACAAAGGTGTTATGGATGGTTCAAGCAGGAACATCATGCTTCTCATTACATTCCCACACATTTCTTGTATTCCAATACTCCTCAAGCCTGGCACTTCATAATGTACAAGACTGCAGGAATCCCAGTCTTGTACCCATACACTTTTACAACAAAGCTGGATTTTGAACATTGTGCTGGTAACAATCTGGATGGTTCTTTTTCTCTTTAGACACAACATCCATGATTTCCAAAAACAATTTGAAATATAGACTCGTCAGACCACAGCACACTATTCCACTTTGTGTCAGTCCATCTCAGATGAGATCAGGCACAGTGAAGTCAGCTGTGTTTCTGGATGTTGTAGATATATGGCTTTGTTTTGCATTTGTGGATGCAATTATAAACTGTGTTTATTAGCAATGGCTTTCCTAAGTGTTCCTTAGCTCAAGTAATAATGTCCTTTATATAATCATGTCATTTTCTAACTCAGTGCCACTTGAGAGCTTGAAGTTCATGGGTATTTAGTTTTGTTTTTGGCTGCTTCTCCATATTCTTTGACTATTTTAATGATATAGATTATAGATAGAAAAAAAATCCCTACATGTTTTACGAATTTTATGTTGAGAAAATGGAATATTGAGAAATATTATGTTGGTGAACCTCACCCCACCCTTGCTTGATGTCCATTTCATACCCAATTATGATACTATCACCTGCTGCAGATTAACCTATTTATCTGTGCAATGTACAATTCGACAACCTTCCCAGTCTTTTGTTGCCAAACTTTTTTTTTTGAAACATGTTGCAGATCCATATATAAGTGTATATAAAAAAAATAATAATAAAAAATTACGTTTATCAGTTTGAACAGTAAATATCATGTCTTTATATTGTATTCAGTTGAAACTGAATACAACATAACTTTAATTTACGTTTTACACAACATCCCAACTTTTTTGGAATCAGGGTTGTACAAAAATAGAATGAATAAGTGTTTGCTTGTCCACTGAAAAGAAAATATAAAATTCTAAAATTTCAAGATCTATACTTTTTTTTTTTTTTTTTTCTCAATTTGATTTCCTAATATATTTTCTTTCATTTAGATGTACCCGGACCCCCAGTCAACCCAAGAGTCACAGACACAACAAAAACCACAGCTGAACTGCACTGGGGCAAACCTTGTAATGATGGTGGTATGCCTGTTACAGGATACATAGTTGAACACAAGAAGGATGGAGAAGAGGCATGGGTGAAGGATACAACTACACCTTTAATGATCACAGAATTTGTTGTTCCAAACTTGGAGTTTAGAGCAAAGTATCATTTTAGAATTAGTGCCATGAATGCAATGGGACTTGGGGAACCAGCACAAACAGTAGAACTTATTGAAATTATTGAACGTGAAGTAATTCCAGACCTGGAACTTGATTTGGAATTAAGAAGAACACTAGTTGTCAAAGCCGGAGGCTCTATTCGCATATTTGTTCCAATTAAAGGGCGGCCAACTCCATCTGTGACTTGGACAAAGGAGGAAACAGCGCTAAGAACCCGTGCAAACATTGACACTACAGAGTCTTACACTCTTTTAGTCATTCCTGATTGCAACAGACATGATACAGGAAAATATGACTTGACATTAGAGAATGCAGCTGGAAAGAAGACTGCCTATGTGAATGTTAAAGTTTTGGACTCTCCTGGGCCTCCTATTAATCTTAAACCCACAGCCATTGACAAGGAAAGCATTACACTTCAATGGGAACCACCTCTTATTGATGGCGGTGCAAAGATTACTAATTATATTATTGAAAAAAGAGAGACGACTCGCAAAGCATATGCTACTGTAGTAACAAAATGTGCCATGTGTTCTTTAAGAATTCCAAATTTGTCAGAGGGGTCAGAATATTATTTCAGAGTATCTGCAGAAAATGAATTTGGAATTGGTGAAGCAGTAGAAACCTTGGATCCCATCAGAGCATCTCAAGCACCAAGCCCCCCTGAAACAGTTACAATTACTGATGTTACCAAAAACTCAGTTAGTCTTGCATGGACCAAACCAAAACATGATGGTGGAAGCAGAATAACTGGGTATGTTATTGAGGCTCAGAAAAAAGGAGCAGACCAATGGGCCCATGTGACCACTGTAAAGGCTTTAGACTTTACTGTGAAGAATTTGAATGAAAATGAAGAGTATGTATTCCATGTCATGGCTGTTAATTCTTCAGGGAGAAGCCATCCTCGTGAAAGCAAGCATGTTGTTATAAGAGAACAAAGCACACAACCAGAATTTGACTTGCGGGGTATATGCCAGAAGACAGTCATAGCAAAGGCTGGAGATGATATAAAGGTTGAAGTACCAGTATTTGGCCGTCCTAAACCAACAGTAACCTGGCAGAAAGACCAACAAGCTCTCAAGTTAACACAAAGGACAATGCTAGAAAATACCTTGACTTCGACCATCTTGATTATAAATGAATGTTTGAGAAGTGACACTGGAGTGTATTCAATGACAGGAAAAAACATAGTTGGTTCAGTTACTGATAACATCATAATCAAAGTGCATGATGTCCCTGGACCACCTAGGGGACCAATAAAATTGGACAAAATATCTCATGATTCCATTGAGTTCTCATGGGACTCACCTGAAAATGATGGAGGTGTACCAATCAATAACTATGTAGTTGAAATAAGGGAAACCACTACTCAGAACTGGATACAACTGTCCTCACTGGTCATCCGAACAACATTTAAAGCAACTCGCCTAACAAGAGGAGCGGAATACCAATTTCGTGTAAAGGCCAAAAATAGATATGGTGAAGGACCTCCAATTACCTCAGAGGCTGTAGTTGCAGCTTATCCATTTAAGGTGCCTGGACCACCAGGCACTCCCAAGGTTGTTGAATTCACAAAGGACACAATGACAGTTAGCTGGAATGAGCCAGTTAATGATGGGGGAAGTGAAGTTATTGGATATCATGTTGAAAGAAAAGAGAGGAAGAGCATTGTATGGCATAGAATTAGCAAATCTCTTGTCATGGGAAACCTTTTCAAAACAACTGGACTAGAAGCTGGCACTGCATATGAGTTCCGTGTGATGGCTGAAAATGTAGCTGGAATTGGGAAACCAAGTAAAGCGTCTGAACCCATGCTTGCTCTGGATCCAGTGGATCCACCCGGTCAGCCTATACCAATCTATGTGTCTAAAAATGCAATAACAATTCAGTGGACAAAGCCAGAATATGATGGTGGGTTCAAGATTACAGGTTATATTGTGGAAAAAAGAGACCTACCAGCTGGGCGCTGGATAAGGGCCAATTTTACAAACATCATTGAAACCACATTTACTGTTAGTGGTCTAACCAATGATGCATCCTATGAATTCCGTGTACTTGCGAGAAATTCAGCTGGTGCTGTTAGCAACCCATCAGATCCATCAGATCCAATAATTTGTAAAGATGACATTGAAGAACCAAAAATTATGGTTGATGCCAAATTTAGGGATGTTGTACTTGTTAGGGCAGGAGAAGTCTTCAAACTTGATGCTGATGTTACAGGTCAGCCACTGCCATCTATGGTTTGGACCAAAGATGGAAAGGACATTGAAAACACTTCAAAACTACAGATAAAAATGACAGACCTCACTGCTTCCTTGGTTAATAAGGACTCTCTTAGAAAAGATGGAGGTCAGTTTGTTCTGACAGCTACTAATATAGGTGGATTTGCTAAACATATATTCAACGTTAAAGTTCTTGATAGACCAGGACCACCTAGAGGACCTCTTTTGGTTTCAGATTTAACAGCAGAAAAATGTGTGCTTACATGGGCTCCTCCAGATGATGATGGTGGGGCAAAGATTGATTACTATGTAATTGAAAAACGTGAGTCAAGCAGACTTGCTTGGACAAATGTGGCAACAGAACTGCAGGTTATGCAGTACCAGGTATCCAAATTGCTCAAAGGAAATGAGTACATTTTCAGAGTCATGGCTGTTAATAAGTATGGAGTTGGGGAAGCTCTTGAGTCTGACCCAACAATTGCAGACAACCCTTATGTTCCACCTGATCCTCCACAAATGCCTGAGATTACGGCTGTTACAAAGGATTCAATGGTGCTTTGCTGGGGAGCTCCTGCAAATAATGGTGGAAGTGAAATCACTAACTATCGCATTGAGAGGAGGGACAGAATTGGTTTACGCTGGGTAAAATGCAACAAGAAGAAGTTAACTGACTTACATTTCAAGGTAACTGGACTTGTTCCAGGGCATGAATATGAATACAGAGTTTTTGCAGAGAATGTAGCTGGAGTCAGTGCACCAAGTCCCTCAAGTCCCTACACAAAAGCCACAGATACACTGTACAAACCAGGGCCACCTGGTAACCCAAGGGTATTGGACACGACAAGTTCCTCCATCACACTTGCATGGAATAAACCAGTGTATGATGGTGGCTCTGAAGTCACTGGATACATCGTAGAGACCTGTATGTCTGGAACTGAAGAGGAGGAATGGAAAATTGTTTCTCCTAAAGAGGGGCTGAAAGCAACTTCATTTACTATAACAAATCTTACGGAGAATCTGGAATACAAAATAAATATCTCAGCTGTTAACAGCGAGGGTATTGGAGAAGCAGCATCTGTTCCTGGTTCACCTAAAACTGAAGAGAGACTCCTACCACCAGAAATTGACCTTGATGCTGACCTCCGTAAGGTTGTGAACATTAGAGCATGTAACACGTTAAGGCTCTTTGTTCCAATTAGAGGAAGGCCAACTCCAGAAGCCAAATGGTCAAGAGAGAATGATGAACCTTTAGATAGAGCTACAATTGAGAATACATCATCTTTCACTTCTTTAGTAGTTGGAAATGTGAATAGATTCGACAGTGGTAAATATATTTTGACTGTGGAGAACAGCTCGGGAAGCAAATCAGTTTCTGTGACTGTTAGAGTTCTAGATACACCTGGTGCACCACAAAACTTCCAAATCAGCAAAGTTACCAAAGAATCTGTCTCACTGGTATGGGATCCTCCACTAAATGATGGTGGTGCAAAGATTAAGAACTACATTGTTGAGAAACGTGAGGCAACAAGAAAGGCCTATGCTACAGTTAATGCTATTTGTCATAAAACAACATGGACTGTTGATCAGCTGCAAGAAGGATGCAATTACTACTTCAGAGTTCTGGCAGAGAATGAATATGGCATTGGTCTTCCTACTGAAACCAGTGAATCAGTCAAAGTATCAGAAAAACCACTTCCTCCAGGAAAAATTACACTTCAGGATGTGACAAAGACAAGTGCCACACTGTCATGGGAGAAGCCTGAACATGATGGAGGAAGTAGAGTGGTTGCATATGTTGTAGAGATGCAGAGTAAAGGCAGTGAGAAATGGACACAGGCCATGATTGTCAAGGTACCAGAGGCAGTAATTTCAGGACTTACTCCCGGTGAAGAGTACATGTTCCGTGTTTCAGCTAGAAACGAAAAAGGCACCAGTGACCCTCGCCAAATTGGTGTTCCTGTGATTGCCAAAGACCTTGTAATTGTCCCATCTGCTAAGTTATTATTTTCAACATTTAGTGTTCTTGCTGGAGAGGATTTGAAAATAGATATTCCTTATATTGCCCGCCCCAAAGCTGCAGCCTCTTGGTTGAAGGATTCTACACCACTTAGGCAAACAAGCAGGGTTAGCTTCTCTTCTACAGACAACCAGTTGAATCTTGTAATCAAAGAGGCATGTAGAGATGATGTTGGCCAGTATAGCATCAAACTTTCAAACACAGCTGGTGAGACATCAGTGAATATAGGAATAGTTGTCCTTGATAAACCTGGCCCCCCAGTTGGCCCAGTGAAAGTTGAAGAAGTAACAGCTGACAGTGTCACTATTTCATGGAAACCACCAGAGTATGATGGAGGCTGCACCATTAAGAACTACCTGGTGGAGAAAAGAGACACATCTACAACAAACTGGGTAGTAGTTGCAGCAAATCTAGCCAGAACCAAAGTTAAAGCTGGAAGACTAAAAACAGGAACTGAATATCAATTTAGAATCACTGCTGAGAACAGATATGGCAAAAGCCCTCTTCTTGTCTCAGAGTGTGTTATTGCACAGTATCCATATAAGCTTCCAGGGCCACCTGGAACACCCTTCATTCATTCTTCAACCAAAGATAGTATGGTTGTAATGTGGAATGAGCCTGTTATTGATGGAGGAAGCACAATTTTGGGTTACCATCTGGAACGTAAAGAGAGAAAAAGCATTCTCTGGGTCAAGCTTAATAAGAGTATAATCCGGGACACAACTTACAAGACCACAGGTCTTGAGGAAGGCCTTGAATATGAATTTAGAGTGTATGCTGAGAATATTGTTGGTATTGGAAAGGCAAGCAAAATATCAGAGGGACATGTTGCTCGAGATCCTTGTGATCCTCCTGGTACACCTGAGGCAGTTAAAATTACAAAGAATTCCATCACTATCATGTGGACTAAACCAGAGTATGATGGTGGTAGCAAGGTCACAGGCTATATTGTAGAAAAGAAAGAATTACCAGAAGGACGCTGGCTGAAGGCAAACTTCACCAATGTTATTGAAACAGAGTATACTGCCACAGGTCTCACAGAAGACCAGAAGTATGAGTTCCGGGTTATTGCAAGAAATGCAGCAGGAGTTTTTAGTGATCCTTCATATAGCACTGGCCCCATTACTGCAAAGGATGAGATTGAACCCCCTCGCATCAGCCTAGACCCACATTATACACAGGCAATTGTTGTAAATGCAGGAGAATCATTCAAGATTGATGGAGATGTACATGGAAAACCAGCACCAACAATTCACTGGATGAAGGGAGGTCAAGAACTTGGAAACACCATACATCGTGAAATTAAAAACACCACCAACTTTGCATGCTTGTCTGTAAAAGAGGCCAAGCTTGCTGATGGTGGCCAGTACACTTTGCTGCTAAGGAATCCAGGTGGTGAGAAAGCTGTCCAGGTCAATGTCAATGTCCTAGATAAACCTGGGACACCAGAGGGTCCCATATCCATTACAGGGGTTACCAGTGAACAATGCTGCCTTGCATGGAAACCCCCAAGAGAGGATGGTGGAAGCACAATCACTCATTACATTGTTGAAAGAAGAGAGACAAGCAGACTCATCTGGTCTCTTGTAGAACCCAAAGTTCAAGCTAAAACATTGAAAGTAACAAAACTCCTTGAAGGCAATGAATATATTTTTAGGGTTTTGCCAGTGAATAAATTTGGAGTTGGTGAAGCACTTCAGTCTGACCCAGTTCTTATTAAGGATCCATTTATCCTTCCAGATGCTCCAAAAGGAGTAGAGGTCACTGATATCAAGAAAGACTCAATGGTATTAAGTTGGGAGGTTCCTTCAAGTGATGGTGGCACTCCAATTACTGGATATATTATTGAAAAACATGACAAGGAGGGTGTTAGATGGATCAGATGCAACAGGAAAACTGTCACAGACCTAACCTTCAAAGTCACTGGGTTGCTTGAGGCCCACCTCTATGAATTTAGAGTTGCAGCTGAAAATGCTGTTGGAATTGGTGAACCTAGCTCAGCAACAGTATTCTATAAAGCACTTGACCCTGTTTTCAAGCCAGGTCCTCCACATAATCCCAAGGTGATAGACACTACCAAATCATCTGTGTCAATTGCATGGGGAAAACCTATATATGATGGTGGATGTGAAATCCAGGGATATATTGTTGAATCGTGTGAGGTAAAAGCAGCAACAGGGGAGATGAAACCTGCTCAGGAAGTCAAAGTTGCAGAGGATTTCCCAGTGGCTGAAGAATGGACAATGTGTACCCCAGCAACCGGCGTTAAGTTAACATGTTTTACAGTAGAAAATCTAAAAGAAAAACAGGAATACAAGTTCAGAGTATGTGCAGTTAATAAGGTCGGTGTTGGTGAGCACACAGATGTTGCTGGCCACATTCAACCAGAAGATAAGACAGAGGAGCCAGATCTAGATATTGATCCTGAGTTTAGAAAACTTGTCAACATTAAAGCTGGGAGATCTCTCAGAATTTTTGTTCCTATTAGAGGACGTCCTGTACCACAAATTAAATGGGAGAAGGATGACAGCCCCATTAAAGAGACAGCACAAGTTGAGGTCACAAGTGGTCACACTTCTCTTGTCATTGATAAAATTAATAGAAATGACAGTGGGAAATACACTGTGCTTGCAGAAAACTCATCTGGTGTAAAGTCTGCAACTATCACTGTGAAGGTTCTTGATACTCCTAGTGCTCCAATTAACCTTAAAGTTCAGGAAATTATGAAAGATTCTGTCACTCTTTCATGGGAACCTCCTGCCTTGGATGGAGGTGCTAAGATAAAAAATTATATTGTTGAAAAGCGTGAAACTACAAGGAAAACCTTCTCTGCTGTTGTAACAAATTGCCATAAACTGTCATGGAAAATCGAACCACTTCAAGAAGGCTGTTGTTACTATTTCAGAGTTCTTGCAGAGAATGAACATGGCATTGGAATACCTGCAGATATTACTGATCCTCTGAAAGTATCAGAAGTGCCACAATGCCCTGGAAAATTAAGCGTTGTAGATGTTACAAAAACAAGTGTCTCACTTGCTTGGGAAAAACCTCTGCATGATGGTGGTAGTAGAATCCTCCAGTACCTTGTTGAAATGCAAGTGAAGGGAAGTGAAAAATGGTCTGGTTGTGCAAATGTAAAAACATTAGAGGCTGTTATTAATAACTTGAACCCAGGTGAGGAGTACACTTTCAGAGTAATTGCTATTAATGAAAAAGGAAAGAGTGACCCAAGAACCCTTGCAGTCCCAGTACAAGCGAAGGATCTGGTTATTGAACCCGATGTTAGGCCTGCATTTAACAATTACAGTGTTCTTGTTGGAAAAGACCTGCAAGTTGAAATTCCAATTTCTGGACGCCCTAAGCCAAAGGTTACATGGATAAAGGATGGTACATCCCTTAAATTCACAACAAGAGTGAACATCTCAAATACACCACATAGTACAATTCTTAGCATTAAAGAAGCTGCTAGAGAGGATGGTGGTATGTATGGAATCAATGTCTCAAATGTTCTTGGGCAAAAAGATGCAACAGTTGAAATTATAACTCTTGACAAACCCGGTCCACCATCTGGCCCTGTAAAATTTCTTGAGGTCACAGTGTCGAGTGTGACACTGTCATGGGAACCACCAAAGTACACTGGTGGTTGCTCAATTTCAAACTATATTGTACAAAAGAGAGACACAACTACCACTACATGGGAGAATGTTGCAGTTTCTGTGGCAAGAACAACGCTGAAGGTTATCAGACTAAAAACTGGGGCAGAGTATCAGTTCAGGATTATTGCTCAAAACAGATATGGCAAAAGCTATGCTTTAGATTCCCCAGCTGTTGTTGCTCAGTACCCATATAGAGAACCAGGCCCACCTGGTACTCCATTTGTGTCATCTCTGTCAAGAGATCACATGGTTGTTGAGTGGCATGAACCTGTTTCAGATGGAGGCAGCAGCGTTATTGGATATCACCTTGAAAGGAAAGAGAGAAACAGTATCCTGTGGACAAAGATAAACAAGACCTTGATTCAAGAAACAAAATTCAAAACCAGTCCTTTGGAAGAAGGAATTGAATATGAGTTTAGGGTCTATGCTGAAAATATTGTTGGAATTGGTCGGTGCAGCAAAATCTCAGAGGGGTATGTGGCCCGTGATCCATGCGATCCACCTGGCATTCCAGAAGCTATTCATGTCAGCAAGAATTCAATAACAATCCAATGGACAAAACCAGAATATGATGGAGGAAGTGTCATAACTGGTTATACTGTTGAGAAGCGTGATCTTCCAGAGGGACGTTGGGTGAAAGCCAGTTTTACAAATGTCATTGAAACCCAGTTTACTATTAGTGGGCTTACAGAGGGAGCTAAATATGACTTTAGAGTTATTGCAAAAAATGCTGTTGGCACCATTAGCAAACCATCTTTTAACAGTGGACCTATTGCTGCACTAGATGAAGTAGAGCCACCAAAGTTTTCAATTGATCCTGAATATACACAGACCATTATTGTGAATGCTGGGGATACGTTCAAACTTGATGCAGATGTCCATGGCAAACCAATACCTACAATGGAGTGGTTCAAGGGTGATAAAAAACTTGAAAACACAATGAGATGTGAGATCAAAAACACTGACACCAGGGCTATGATTGTCTTAAAGGATGCACTCAGACATGATGGTGGACACTATACTCTTCATCTATCCAATCCTGGTGGTTCACAAACTGTTTCATTCCAAGTAAAAGTACTCGACAAACCCAGCCCACCAGAAGGACCTCTTCGTTTCACAGATATATCAAGCGATAAATGTTCACTTTCATGGCATCCCCCACAACATGATGGAGGAAGCCCTATCACTCATTATATTATTGAAAGACGTGAAACTAGCCGCCTTGCTTGGACCATTGTCTCTAGTGTTTGTAAAGCCACAATGTTCAAAGTGACAAACCTTCTTGAAGGAAATGAATATATCTTCCGTGTCATGGCTGTCAACAATTATGGTATTAGTGAGCCAATTAACACTCCATCTATAATTATGAAGAATCCATTTATAGCCCCTGGATCACCACAAATTCTCGAAGTGACTAACATTGCAAGGGATTCTATGACTGTGTGCTGGAGTGCGCCAGAGAATGATGGTGGAAGTGAAATTGTTGGCTATATCATTGAAAAGAAGGATCGTTCTGGAATTAAGTGGACCCGATGCAACAGAACAAAAGTCACTGATGTATGTTTCAGAGTGCAAGGCCTAATAGAGGATCATGAGTATGAGTTCAGAGTCTCAGCTGAAAATGCAGCAGGAATTGGGGAACCCAGCTTACCTACATCCTACTACAAAGCTTGTGATCCTAAATATAAACCTGGCCCTCCCATAAATGCACATGTAATTGATACCACAAAGAGCTCCATTTCAGTGGCATGGGGAAAGCCTCTTAATGATGGTGGAAGTGCTGTTCAAGGATATATTGTTGAGATATGCAAAGCTGAAGGGGATGAATGGACTATGTGTACTCCACCAACTGGCCTGCGTGTCAATAAATTTGAAATAACCAAACTAACAGAACAACAGGCGTATAAGATTCAGGTATGTGCTGTCAATAAATTAGGTGTGGGTGAGCCTGCAGTTATATCTGAGCCTGTGAAACCAGAAGAAAAGCTTGAGGTTCCTGAAATTCATCTTGATTCAGAGTTGAGGAAAGGTATAATTGTTCGTGCTGGGGGATCATTTAGAATCAATGTGCCTTTCAAGGGAAGACCAACACCAGAGATTAAGTGGACAAAGGATGAAGGGGATTTGTCAGAAAAAGCCATAATTGAGAAGGGTTTAAATTTCACAAAACTTTCAGTTGACTCATGTGACAGAAAAGATTCTGGAAAATATACCGTGTCCCTTAAGAACAGCAGTGGCACTGCAAGTGAATTTGTGTCAGTAAAAGTATTAGATACACCAGGAGCTCCTCTTAACCTTGTGGTAAAAGATATTAAGAAAGACTCCATTGTACTTGTGTGGGATCCACCACTTATTGATGGAGGTGCAAAAGTCAAAAACTATGTTGTTGATAAGCGTGAATCTACAAGAAAAGCATACACTAATGTTACAGCAAAGTCTAGCAAGACAAGCTTCAAGGTGGAAAATCTTATAGAGGGGGCTCTATACTACTTTAGAGTTATGGCTGAAAATGAATATGGAATTGGTCTACCAGTTGAAACGAAGACTGCATCAAAGGCTTCTGAAGTACCTTTATCAGTTGGAAAGATCATGTTGACTGATGTTACCAAAGTAAGTGCATCTCTGGCCTGGGAGAAACCAGAGCATGATGGTGGAAGCAGGATTGTAGGCTACTTGATTGAAATGCAACCAAAAGGAACAGAAAAGTGGTGTGTGGCAACATCTGTCAAAACATGTGAAGGCACTGTCACTGGCCTAACAGCTGGTCAAGAATATTTATTCCGGGTTCTTGCTTATAATGAGACTGGAAAGGGTGAACCAAAGCTTCTTGCTGCTCCTGTCATTGCCAATGACTTAACAATTGAACCAAGCCTAAAAGTACAGTTTAGTACATACAGTGTCAAATCTGGTGGTGATCTTAAATTGGAAATACCTGTATTTGGACGTCCCAAGCCGAAGGTTAGTTGGATAAAGGATGGACAAGCCCTTAAAGTAACATCGAGAATCAGTACTTCAAACACACCAACATCAACCATTCTACAGATTACTGAAGCCAGTAAAGATGACTTTGGAAAATATACAATTAGTGCAACAAACAGCACTGGTACTATCACAGAAGAAATTGGAATCATTATCCTTGATAAACCTGGTCCACCAACTGGCCCTATTAAAGTGAATGAAGTGAGCAATAGCTTTGTAACAATCGCATGGGAACCTCCATCTTACACAGGAGGCTGCCAGGTAAAGAACTATATTGTCGAAAAGCGAGACACCACTACCACAACATGGGAAGTTGTAGCTGGATCAGTTGCCAGAACATCTATTAAAATAACAAAGTTGAAAACTGGTGCGGAGTACCAGTTTAGAGTCATTGCTGAAAACAGATATGGCAAGAGTTCCCCACTGGAGTCAAAAGCAATTTTGGTTCAGTATCCATACAAACCTCCTGGGCCACCTGGAACTCCATATGTGAAATCTGCCACCAAGGATCAAATGATTATTGAGTGGAATGAGCCTGTCAATGATGGTGGAAGCTCAGTAATTGGCTACCACCTGGAAAGCAAAGAGCGGACTAGTATCTTGTGGACAAGGTTGAACAAAACTCTAATTACTGACACAACGTTTAAGATATGTAATCTTGAAGAAGGAATTGGTTATGAATTCAGAGTATATGCTGAGAACATTGTTGGTATTGGCAGAGCAAGCAAGGTTTCTGACAGTTTTGTTGCTCGTGATCCATGTGATCCACCCGGTACTCCAGAAGCAATTTCTATTTCAAAGAACCACGTGGTAATACAATGGACAAAACCTCAATATGATGGTGGTAGCAAAGTGACAGGATACATTGTTGAAAAGAGAGACTTGCCTCAAGGTCACTGGATGAGGGTCAACTTTACAAATGTGATTGAGACTGAATTCACAATCACTGGCTTAACAGCAGACCAACAATATGAATTTAGAGTAATAGCAAGAAATGCTGCTGGCATTTTCAGTGAGCCATCTGAAAGCACTGGTCCAATAACCACAACAGATGAGATTGAACCTCCAAGTGTTTCAATGGATCCTAAGTACCAGGATGTCATTGTTGTCAGTGCTGGAGAGAATTTAGTTCTTAATGCAGATATTCATGGAAAACCCATTCCCGATGTTCAGTGGCTGAAAGAAGGAAAGGAAATTGATAAGACACTACGCATTGTAATAAAAACAACACAGAAATATGCTGCTGTTACTGTCAAAGACTGTACACGATTAGACAGTGGACATTATGACCTTGTATTAAGAAACAGTGGTGGCACAAAAACAGTTCCCATTAATGTGAGGGTTCTTGATCGACCAGGCCCTCCAACTGGACCACTAAATGTAACTGGTATAATGTCTGATAGATGTGATCTGACTTGGACTGAACCTTCTCAGGATGGTGGAGCTAATATTTCTCACTACATTCTTGAGAAGAGAGAAACTAGCAGGTTATCATGGACTCTGGTTGATTCAAATATTCACACTACCAGTTTCAAGGTGACAAAGCTCCTGACAGGTGATGAATATATTTTCAGAGTTATGGCTGTCAATAAATATGGAATTGGTGACCCACTGGAGTCTGAGGCAATAGTTGCCTGCAACCCATACAAGCCACCAAGTGCGCCATCAACACCAGAAGCAAGTGAAATCACTAAAGAGTCAATGGTTCTATCATGGAATGCCCCAGAGAATAATGGTGGAACTGAAATTATTGGTTATCACCTGGAGAAACGTGACAAAGATGGTGTAAGATGGACCAAGTGCAACAGACAGAAGCTTTCTAACTTGAATTTCAAAGTAACTGGTCTTTCAGAGGGGCACTTCTATGAATTCCGTGTGGCTGCAGAGAATGATGCTGGTATAGGAACACTAAGTGACTCATCTTTGTTCTATAGAGCAATAAATGCAACAACTCCTCCTGGTCCACCACATCATCCTAAAGTAACAGATCATACAACCTCCTCTGTGTCCCTGGCTTGGGGTAAGCCAGCTACTGATGGTGGGGCATATATCAAAGGTTATATTGTTGAGATGAAAGAGGCCTCTTCAGAAGAATGGACCACATGCACACCTCCAACTGGTTTGCAAGCAACATGCCTAACAGTGGAAAAACTTAAAGAAAATGCTGAGTATAACTTCCGGGTGTGTGCCATTAATTCAGAAGGAGTTGGTGAACCCGCTGATGTTCATGGCTCTGTGAATACTATTGAAAGAATTGAGACACCAGAGCTTGAACTTGATGCGAATCTTAGAAAAGTTGTCTCAGTTCGTGCAGGCGGATCACTTCGTTTGTTTATTAAAATTAGAGGTAGACCGGAACCATCTGTGAAATGGGAGAAAGAAGAGGGGGTGTTAACTGAGAGAGCACTAATTGAAACTACTAGTTCATACACAATGCTTGTAATTGACAATGTACATAGATTTGATAGCGGGAAATATGTTATATCACTTGAGAATAAGAGTGGCAAAAAGTCAGCATTTGTGAATGTCAGGGTGCTTGATTCACCAAGTGCACCACAGAATCTTGATGTAAAAGAAGTTAAGAAAGACTCAGTAACTCTCTACTGGGAGCCCCCTCTTACTGATGGTGGAGCCAAAATAACCAATTACATTGTGGAAAAGCGAGAATCTACAAGGAAAGCTTACACAACTGTCACAAACAACTGTATGCAAAATTTCTTCAAGATAGAAGAACTTCAAGAGGGAGGAATATTCTACTTCAGAGTGTTTGCTGTTAATGAGTATGGATTTGGTCTTATGGCAGAAACAAAAAATCCAGTCAAAGTTGCCCAGGTCCCTATGTCTCCAGGAAAGGTGACTCTTGTGGATGTTACCAAGAACAGTGCGACTCTCACATGGATAAAACCAGCACATGATGGAGGAAGTAAAGTTACTTGTTACAATGTAGAGAATCAACCATCAAACACAGACAAATGGGTTACTTGTTGTTCAGTGAAAATTCCAGAAGCTACTGTGTCTAACCTTACACCAGGTGAAACATACTCATTCAGGATAATTGCTGTGAATGAGAAAGGCAAGAGTGAACCACAAGAACTTGGTGTACCTGTTTGTGCTAAAGACATAGAGATAGAGCCTTCAATTAATCTGCTTTTTAACACTTTCAGTGTTAAGGCTGGAGATGACCTTATTGTTGAAGTTCCCATAAGAGGCAGACCTAAGCCAGTGGTTTCATGGAAAAAGGATGACCTACCCCTTAAGCAAACATCATCTCTCACGATAATAAATAGCATGATTTCAAGCAAGATTGTAATCAAAGAAGCTTCTGTTCAGCATGTTGGGAAATATGAAATCATTGTAGCTAATACAGCTGGCAGCAAGTCTACAGGTATCAATGTTGTGGTTCTTGACAAGCCAGGCCCCCCAGCTGCAGTAAAGGTTGATGCTGTGACTGCTGACTCCATTACATTATCATGGTCTACCCCTGAGTATGATGGAGGATGCTCTATTAGTAACTACATTGTTGAGAAGAGGGATACCAACACAACTGTCTGGCAGATTGTTTCATCAAACATTGCCAGAAATTCAGTCAGGGTATCTCAACTTAATCATGGTTCTGAATATCAATTCCGCATATATGCAGTGAACCGTTACGGAAAGAGTAAGCCTATTGATTCACCTGGAATTACAGCAGAATATACATTCAAGCAACCTGGGCCACCTGCTACCCCCCATGTGGCACATGCTACCAAGACCTTCATGCTTGTGACATGGAATGAGCCAGTTAATGATGGAGGTAGCACAGTCCTAGGATATCATTTGGAACGCAAGGAGAGAAGCAGTATTCTGTGGACAAAGGTGAACAGGATTCTCATCAAAGATACTGAATTTAAAGTAACTGGCCTTGATGAGGGTATGTACTACGAGTACAGGGTATATGCTGAAAACATTGCTGGTATTGGAAAGGTCAGCAAAGTCAGTGAGGCTATAGGTGCTAGAGATCCATGTGATCCTCCTGGTCAACCAGTGGCTACAAGCATTACTAGATCTTCTGTCTCTCTGTCTTGGCCAAAGCCTGAATATGATGGAGGGGCAAAAGTTACAGGGTACATCATTGAACGTAGAGATCTTCCAGATGGTCGCTGGATGAAATGCAACTTTACCAATGTTCCTGAAACATACTTTGACGTCACAGGTCTTACTCAAGATCAGCAATATGACTTCCGTGTCACTGCAAAGAATGCTGCTGGACTGTTTAGTGAGCCATCAGATAACACAGGCCCTATTACAGTCAAAGATGATGTAGATCCACCACGAATTATGATGGATGTCAAGTTTAGAGATGTTGTTGTTGTGAAAGCAGGAGAGACCCTAAAGATCAGTGCTGACATTGCTGGACGCCCACTTCCAGTGGCATCATGGTCAAGGGATGGAAAGGAGATTCAGCTTAATAAACGAATTCAGATATCTGCAACAGATACAAGCACTATGTTAGTAGTGAAAGACTGCATAAGGGGTGACTCTGGAAAGTATGCCTTAATGTTACAGAATGTTGCTGGTACAGTAACAATGCCAGTAAAATGTGTAATCCTTGATAAACCTGGCCCTGCAGCAGGACCTTTGTCAGTAACTGCTCTAACTGCAGAGGACTGCACACTGTCATGGGGACCACCTCAAGAAATTGGTGGTGCAGAAATCACTCATTATGTTGTTGAGAAAAGAGAGACCAGCAGTTTGGCATGGACAATTGTACAAGGAGATGTGAAAACTTTAACATGCAAGGTCACAAAGCTCCTCAAAGGCAATGAATACATATTCAGAGTTTTAGCTGTAAATAAATTTGGACTTGGTGAACCTCTTGAAAGTGAACTTGTCAAAGTCACTGATCCATTTACCTTTGCAGCCGCACCAACAAATGTTGAAATAACAAATGTGTCAAGTGAAGAGATGACAATAACTTGGGCTAAGCCTGCTTCTGATGGAGGCAGTGAAATATGTGGCTATGTGATTGAACGACGTGAGAAATCAAGTCTCCGATGGGTCAGAGTCAACAGGGAGCTTGCAAAAGATGAAAAAGCTGTAGTAACCAAACTAAGAAAAGGAAGTGAATATGAATTTAGAGTATTTGCAGAGAATGCTGCAGGTTTAAGTCCTCCAAGTGATCCATCCGCCCTAGCTACAGCAAAGGATGCTTTACTTGTGCCAACCCCACCATCTAAACCAAAGGTTCTTGATTACACAAAGAGTTCAATTACAATTGCCTGGAGCAAGCCATTATCGGATGGTGGAACACCAATCCTTGGATACAGAGTGGAATACAAGAAAACAGTGGATGAGGAATGGGATGTTGCCATTCAGATGACAAAAAGCACTGAGTACACTGTTTCTGGTCTTACAGCTGATCTGGAATATGTCTTTGCAGTTAAATCAATCAACAAAATAGGCCTCAGTGAGCAATCCACATTTTCTGAACCACAAGCAGCAACAGACAGAAAGGAGGAACCGGTATTCGATGTTGATATTGAGATGAGGAAAACGCTGATTGTCAAGCATGGAAATTCATTCACTATGACAGCACAATTTAAAGGCATACCAGTGCCTTCTGTAACATGGAATAAAGTAGACGTTGACCTCAAATCAAGAGCTACAATTGAAACAACTGTAAAATACACATCATTAACTATTGAAAAGGCAACAAGATATGACTCGGGACAATATACTGTTACATTGGATAATGGTGTTGGAACTGCAACTTTGCCAATGGCTGTCAAAGTTCTTGATTCTCCTGGACCGCCAGTTAATGTGAAGATTAAGGATGTGACAAAAGATTCTGTGACAGTTACTTGGGAAGTTCCAGAGAATGATGGGGGTGATGCTGTTAAAGCCTACCATGTTGAAAAACGTGAAGCTACTAAAAAAGCCTGGGTGTGTGTAACAAACAACTGCCACAATTTAGTCTACAAGGTAGAGGACTTGCAAGAGGGTGCAATGTACTATTTCAGAGTCATTGGAGAGAATGAATTTGGTATGGGTGTACCTGCTGAAACAAAAGATGCAACTAAAATAACAGGTAAGTTGACTTGTGTTAGAATTAGATGTGTTCTTATTAATTATATTATATGCTTCTTACTCTGAATAAATTATTTTTTGTTCCAACAGAAATACCAAGTCCACCTGCCAGACTTGGAGTAGCTCAAGTGACAAAAGATAGTATTACAATAGTATGGTCAAAACCAGAGTTTGATGGTGGAAGCAGAATTACAAGCTATTTCATTGAGGCTCTAGAGAAGGGACATCAAAAGTGGGTGAAGTGTGCCACTGTAAAAACCAATACCCACACAATCAAAGGTTTGAGAGAAAATGCAGAGTATTTCTTTAGGGTTCGTGCTGAAAACCATGCAGGACTCAGTGATCCAAAGGAAATGGTCATTCCTGTGATTGTAAAAGATCAACTCAGTGAGTGTCATTTCATTTCTTATATGTTTGTTTACCTGCTTCTTTTAAGTTGTTATGTCCTGATTTAACTGTTTTTTTTTTTTCCTTCACAGACCCCCCTGAATTTGATATGAAGAACTTCCCACACCACACTGTTTATGTGAGGGCAGGATCAAATCTGAAGTTTGAGCTTCCTCTCACTGGCAAACCCATGCCAAAAGTGGCAATGACAAGAAACAATGTTCCAGTGAGGTGTGGAAAGAGATTTAGTTTTGAAGTAACACCTGAGAGTCTTAATATCAGCCTCAAAGAAAGTATTGCAAGTGATGCCGGAAGATATGACATTGTTGCCTCCAATACCAGTGGAACAACCAAGATGTTCATTAATATACTAGTGTTAGATAGACCAGGTCCTCCGGTTGGTCCAGTGGAAATCAGTGATGTTGGAGAAACATCACTGTGCCTTAAATGGTTACCACCTCTGTATGATGGTGGTAGTCCGGTGACCAACTATGTGGTGCTCAGACGTGAAACAAGCACACCAGCTTGGGTAGAGGTGTCATCCACAGTTGCCAGGAATGCAATTAAAGTCACCAAATTAACCAAGGGTGAAGAATACCAATTCCGAATTAAAGCCGAGAATCGCCTCGGTATCAGTGATCACATCGACTCTCAGACTGTCACTGTGAAACTTCCTTACAGTGAGTATTACTTTCAATACAGTGAGTATAACTACAATGTTAATATAAATGTAATGTTTACTTTTGATTGTCAATTTTAGCCATTCCTGGACCACCATCAACACCGTGGGTAAGCTTTGTTTCGAGAGAAAGCCTTACAGTTTGCTGGCATGAGCCTGTAGTAGATGGAGGAAACGCAGTATTTGGATACCATGTCCAGATGAAAGAAAGAAGCAGCGTTCTGTGGCAGAAGGTGAACAAGACAGCAATCCCTGCTAATCAAATTAGAGTGACAAAAATATGTCCGGGTATGATCTATGAATTCAAGGTTGCTGCTGAAAATGCTGCTGGTATTGGTAAATTGAGCAAGACATCGGAGGAAGTACTTGCCATTGATGCTTGTGGTAAGTCCCCGAGATTTTTCTTTTAATATTTAGAAAATGTGTAATATAAACAGAACATCTACTACATGCTAAATACTTTTTTTTACTGTTTTATTTTTAGAACCACCAGCAAATGTGAGAATCGCAGAGATTACAAAGAACTCAGTTAGCCTTGTCTGGCAGAAGCCTCCCTTTGATGGTGGATGTAAAATCACTGGTTACATTGTTGAGAGAAGAGATGCTCCAAATGGCAGATGGACAAAGGCTAACTTTACTAATGTTATTGAGACAAACTTCACTGTTTCAGGCTTAACACAAGATCAGTCATACGAATTTAGAATCTTTGCCAAAAATGCAGTTGGGTCTATGAGCAATCCATCGCTTATTGCTGGACCAGCAATGTGTGTGGACATTTCTGGTAGGTAACACTTATTTACTGTATATTGACTGATAAACTACTGATTAAGCATTTAAAGGTAATAGTTGTGCATTCTATTTCTAAACCTCCTCTTTTAGGTGCCCCAGTAATCGACCTGCCTCCTGAGTACCTAGATATTGTGCAATATAAAGCTGGAGCTTCTGTTAAGATAAGACTGGGTATTATGGCTAAGCCACTGCCAGCAATTGAATGGTTCAAGGACGGAAAGGAATTAGTGTCAAGTTCACAGCTATCAATTGAGAGCACCACTGATTCATCTGCCGTTCTTATCAAGGATGCTACTCGGCTTAACACTGGGACATACGAAATAAAGACCAAGAATGTGTTTGGCACAGCTTCAGCCTCCATCAGAATATTGATTTTAGGTGTGTTAAGCCTTTTCACTGGTAAAAATATTCTTGTTTTCATGAATTTTGCATGCTTTTGTATTTTAAAACTTTCTTCTTCTTTTTTTTTTTTTAATTAATAGACCAACCAGGCCCTCCATCTGGAAATATTGAATTCAAATCAGTAAGTGCTGACACCATACTAATTGCTTGGGAGCCAGTAGTAGATGATGGAGGTTCCAAAGTCACCCATTATATTGTGGAAAAACGAGAGACAAGTAGAGTTGTGTGGTCAACTGTTTCTGACTGTATGGAGGAACGCATAGTCTCTGTCCAGAAGTTGGTCAGAGGAGGTGAATATGTTTTCCGTGTCAGAGGAGTCAACAAATATGGAGCTGGAGAACCTCTGGAGTCTGAACCAGTTACTGCCAAGAATGCATTTGGTATGAATCTATAATCAATTAGTATTTTTTTATACAGTGAAATAAAACAATATTTAATATACAAAAATATATCATTTTAAATATAATAGTTTAAAATATATTATTTATATATTATTTTTATTATTTATAAGAAGCCAAATTAATTCTTATTCTGATCAAGTTAAATAAATAAAATGTTTTTTTTTTGTTTGTTTTTTTTTTTTTTTTTTTTTTTTTTTTTTTTTTTTTTTTTTTTGCTGTTTTTTAAACTATTTTTTTAGTTACTCCTGGACAACCTACCACACCAGAGGCAACAGAGATCACTAGAACATCCATGAAAATTGTATGGGATAAACCAGGAGTGGATGGTGGTAGCATGATTACAGGCTACTATTTACAGAGACGTGACAAGAAGAGTCTGCGCTGGATTAAAATCTACAAAGACCCCATTTGTGACACCACAGCAAAGGTCCATCACCTAACAGAAGGAAACGAATATCAGTATCGTGTGTGTGCAATCAACAAAGCGGGAGAAGGTCCATTCTCAGATAGTTCTGACTTTTACAAAGCAGCTGACCCTGTTGGTAGGTATTTCTATGTCAGTTACTCTTTAGTATTATGCTGAATTATTTTTTACCCATTACTAATTCTGTAACAGAAAACAAATCTTAACCTTATTTTGTGAATTCCCCTACAGATGCACCTTCTGAGCCTTCTAAGCTCAAAGTTGTTGATTCAACTAAAACTTCAATTACTCTTGGATGGTCCAGGCCAGAGTATGACGGAGGCAGTGAAATTACTAGCTACACTGTGGAAAAAAGGGTCAGTGAGGAAGGAGAATGGGAAGTGATAAGTAAAAAAGGTGAAGTCAGAACTACTGAGTATGTTGCTTCAGGTCTTATGCCAGATGTTGACTACTACTTCCGTGTATCTGCTATGAATTGTGCTGGTCGTGGAGACCCAATAGTGATGGAGGAACCAGTCCAGGCTAAAGATATTCTTGGTAAATACATATTTGTAATATTTTATGTTGGTTTTAATGCATTCTTTTTGTTCTAAGTCTCATTTGTCATAATATTTGTTTTTTGTTTTGTTTTTTTTCTGCAGAGGAAGCTGAATTTGATAAAGACGTTGCAATGAGAACTCATTACATTGTCAAAGCTGGCAAAGATGTTGAGATCATGGTTCCTCTGAAAGGCAGACCTGCTCCAAGTGTTTCTTGGAAGAAACAAGACCAAAACATTGATAATGACCCTAAATATGACATACACAACACGGATACTTCTTCATGCCTTGTACTTTCGCATGTAACCCGTAATGATAGCGGCAAATACACTATCGAGATAGCAAATGGAGTAGGACAGCCAAAATCAATGACATTATCTGTAAAAGTACAGGACAGTCCTTCTGCCTGTAGAAATCTGGTCTTAAAAGACGTCACTCGTGGCAAAGTGATCTTATGCTGGGAACCTCCTCTCCTTGATGGTGGTGCAGAAATTACTAACTATGTGGTTGAGAAAAGAGACTCTTCAAAGCGCACATATGCTGCTGTAACTAACAAATGCATGGAAACAACATATGAAATTGATGAGCTCTCTGAGAAGATATCTTACTTTTTCCGTATATCAGCAGAAAATGAGAATGGAGTTGGTGAGCCATGTGAGACAGCAGAGCCAGTAAAAGCCACTGAGAAACCTGGTCCTGTCAAAGATCTTGCTATGAAAGACTCCTCAAAAACCTCAGTGACACTACAGTGGAACAAACCAGATTATGATGGTGGTAGCATTATTACAGATTACATAATTGAAAAGAAACTTCAAGGTCAAGAAGAATGGGCTGCTGCTGGAACAAATAAGCATTGTGAGCATGAGGTCACAAAACTTAAAGAACTCACAGACATGTTCTTCAGAGTCTGCTCAAAGAACGAGAAGGGCAGTAGTGACTTTACAGAGATTGGTCCAATTAAAGTGAAGGACTACATAATTCCACCAGAAGCAAACCTAGAGGAGTATCCTGATGGGCAGGTCAGTGTTCGCATTGGTCACAATGTTCATATTGAGCTTCCATACAGAGGGAAACCAAGGCCATCACTCACTTGGCTAAAGGATAATTTGCCACTGAAAGAAAGTGAAAAGGTTCGCTTCAAGAAGACAGAAAACAAGGCAACTCTTATGATAAAGAATGTGGAAAAAGAGAATGGTGGTAAATATACACTTACACTGGACAACACCGTCTGCAGGAAATCATTCCATATACAGGTCATTACCCTAGGACCACCATCCAGACCCATTGGGCCAATTCGTTTGGATGAAGTCAGAGCAGAAAGTATAAGGATATCTTGGGATGAACCAAATGATGATGGCGGTGGAGAAATCACCTGCTATACTGTTGAAAAACGTGACACCTCTCAGGCAGATTGGAAGATGGCTTGTTCAAATGTTATCGGAACCACATTCAACGTACCAAATTTAATCAAAGGAACTCAGTATCAATTCAGAGTATGTTCAGAGAACAGGTACGGTGTTAGTGAACCACTGATTTCACAAAATGTCATTGCCAAGCATGAATTTAGACCTCCAGGAGCACCAGGTACGCCATTTGTCTACAATATCACTAATGATGGCATGACTATTCAGTGGGAAGCACCTATCTTTGACGGTGGCTGCCCAGTACTTGGTTACCATGTTGAAAAGAAAGAGACAAACAGCATCATGTGGCAAAAGGTCAATCTAGTCTTGGTGACTGCAAGGGAATATAGAATTGTTGGCCTTATCGAAAGCCTGCAATACCAGTTCAGGGTCTATGCTCAGAATGATGCTGGATACAGTCGTATGAGTGATGAGAGCAAACCAACTATGGCTGTTTCTCCTGTTGGTGAGTTAATTCAATAATTTTTAAATCTGAAAAAAAAAAAAATGTAAATCTTTGATTCCCCTGAAAACTTATCTTAATGTCTTAATGATATTCGTAGATCCTCCTGGAACTCCTGACTATGTTGATATAACAAGTGAATCTGTGAAACTGAAATGGGATGCACCTAAAAGAGATGGTGGAAGCAAAATTGTTGCCTACAACATTGAGAAACGTCAGGGCCAGGGTCGCTGGTTGAAGACAAACTTCACTGACGTAACGGAGACAGAGTTTACAGTAACTGGTCTAACTTGTGGAGAACGATATGAATTCAGAGTTATAGCAAGGAATGCCATTGGCACCATCAGCCCACCTTCGCAGTCTTCTGGCCATGTTCTCATCAGAGACGAAAGCTGTATGTTCATATGATATGTATAATTCACTTTCAATCTATAACACCCCTTGTATTATAATTAATGATATTTTTTCTCCCCTTTACAGCTTCTCCAAATATTGAATTTGGACAGGAGTACTTTGAAGGGGTTGCCATCAAAGCTGGGGAAAACATCAAGCTTAAAGTCACAATTACAGGAAGACCAACACCCAAGGTCAAATGGTTCAGGGATGATGTTGAACTAACTAAGAAGACAGTAAATATCACAACAACTGCTGGCTTAAGCACCCTCTTTATTAGAGATGCTGACCGTTCTCACCGTGGAGTCTATACTGTAGAAGCCAAGAACCACTGTGGAACCAAGAAAGAGCAAATTAAAGTTGAAGTCTATGGTATACAAACTATTCTTTTCCTTTCCCAGATTTCACATTTGTGTATGTTTTAACCACTGAATCTAATTATTGTGATACTTTTAGATACACCTGGAGAGCCTGTTGGACCGATTGTCTTCACAAACATCTCAGAAGGCAAACTCACACTTTCATGGAACCCACCAGAAAATGATGGCTGCTCTGAGGTCACCCATTATGTCATTGAGAAGCGAGAGACCTCCAAAATTTCCTGGACACTAGTTACAGATCACTGTGATGAGTGCACCTACAATGCTACCAGACTGATCAAGACCAATGAGTACCAGTTCCGTGTGTCTGCTGTAAACAGGTTTGGAGTCAGTAGACCACTGGATTCTGTTCCTGTCATTGCCCAAATGCAATATAGTAAGTGTAACTGCAGATTGTATTATAATTTATCATATATTATAATAATATCACAAAAAACAGCAAGTTAATAACATTTTTATTTATTTTATTTACATTTATTTTCTTTCCTGCAGCCATTCCAGACTCTCCCGGTACTCCTGATGCCACCAAGGTTGATGGAGAGAGTATTACAATCAGCTGGACTGCACCAACAAATGATGGAGGAAATGCAATTAAACACTACATCATTGAAAGACGTGAGAAGAAGACTGGGCGCTGGGTAAAGGTCTTGACTAGGAAACCAATTACTGAACCTGCCCACAGAGTTACTCATCTCACTGAGAATGTGGAATATGAATTCCGTGTTTATGCTGTTAATGATGCTGGAGTTGGAACACCAAGTAACATTTCAATGCCTATTAAATGCGCAGAGCCAACTGAAGAACCAGATGGTCCTTCAATTGTAAATGTTACTGATACCACCAAAACATCTGTCAGTCTGGAATGGACCAGACCTGGTTATGATGGTGGCATGGAGGTCCAGGGATATATCATTGAGGTATGCAAAGAAGCTGAAAAAGAATGGCATAGAGTCAATGAAGATCTTTGCACTGTCACAAAGTACACTGCCATTGGTTTGGAAACAGGTGCAGAGTACAAGTTCCGCATTATTGCAGTTAATGCAGTTGGAAAGGGTGAACCTAAAGAGATCCCTGAGCCAGTACAAGCAGTAGATAGACTGTCTGCACCAGAGATTGATATTGATGCAAGCTTCCAACTGACACACATTGTGAAAAGCGGTGGCAGCGTCTGTCTCCGTGTAGCTTTCAAAGGAAAACCAGCACCCACAGCTTCATGGATAAAGGTTGATGGAGAACTTGGCGTAATGGCTGATGTAACTACCACAGAGACCTTCACTTATTTGACACTGGGAAATTGTACACGATATGACAGCGGAAAATATACTCTCACTCTTGAGAACAGCAGTGGTAGCAAATCCATCACTTTTACAGTTAAAGTGATGGACACACCTGGAGCACCAGGTCCTCTCATGTTCAAGGATGTTACAAGAGGTGCCCTTACGCTTATGTGGGAGCCTCCAGTCAATGATGGTGGTGCACGTGTTCATCACTATGTTTTGGAGAAGCGTGAGGCTAGTCGGCGTACATGGACAGAAGCAGCACCAAAGTGCACTCAAACAAAATTGAGAATTTCTGAGCTCCTTGAAGGAGTACCCTATTTCTTTAAGGTAATGGCAGAAAATCAGTATGGCCTTGGTGAGGCTTATGAAATGCCTGATCCAATTACTGCTACTGCTGAACCAGCTCCACCCAAGAGACTTGACATTATTGATACCACTGACACTACAGTCACTCTTGCCTGGATGAAGCCTGAACATGACGGTGGCAGCCGTGTAACAGCTTATTGTGTTGAGGCTAAAGAAAAGGGAACAGACAAATGGGTTGTAGGAGGTTCTACCAAAAGCCTAGGTCTCGTGATTGAGCGCTTAGCTGAAGGTACAGAGTATGAATTCCGTGTCAAAGCTAAGAATGATGCAGGGTTCAGTGTACCTAGAGAGGCTCTCTCTTCTGTTGTTGTTAAAGAGCCCCGTATTGAGCCAACTGCAGATTTCAGTGGCATAACCAACCAGCTTATCACCTGCAAGTCTGGCAGCTCATTTGAAATTGATGTTCCAATTAGTGGCAGACCAGCACCAAAAGTCATTTGGAAGCTTGAGGAAATGAGACTTAAAGAAACTGATAGGGTCTCAATCAAGACCACAAAAAATCGGACCATGCTGACCGTTAAAGAAAGTATGCGAGGTGATGGAGGAAGGTACTTCCTTACCCTTGAGAATGTGACTGGGGCTAAGACTTTCATTGTCACTGTCAATGTCATTGGCAGACCTAGCCCTCCAGAAGGGTCTATTGAGATTTCTTCGATTACAGCAGAGTCTTGTGAATTGTCATGGAATGAGCCTGAAGATGATGGTGGAACTGAAATAACAAACTACATTGTTGAGAAGCGTGAGTCTGGCTCAACTGCCTGGCAGCTCATCAACTCTAGTGTGAAACGAAGATCACTCCATGTTTCACATCTGACAAAGTACATGCAGTACTCATTCCGTGTTTCTGCAGAAAACAGATTTGGTGTGAGCAAACCAACTGAGTCTGAAACTATTGTTGCAGAGCATCCATTTGGTGAGCAATTACATATGGCAATAGTAATACTTAGTTCTTACTACTTTCTTAATACTTTCACTTTATGTTACTTCTGAAAAATGTTTTCTTTTATAATTTTCTATTTTCTGTTACAGTCCCACCAGGGCCTCCAACTAGACCAGATGTGTTCGCTGTTACTGCTAACAGCATGAGCATTCGTTGGGAGGAACCATATCATGATGGTGGTAGTAAGGTCACTGGGTACTGGATTGAGAAAAAGGAACGCAACACTATTCTCTGGGTCAGAGAAAACTCCATCCCCTGTTTTGAGTGCTACTACAAGGTTGACACCCTTATTGAAGGTCTGGAGTACCAGTTCAGAGTTTATGCTATGAATGGTGCTGGCCTCAGCAAAGCAAGTGAAGCCTCAAAGAGAGCCGTGGCTCAAAATCCAGTCGGTAAGTTTAACAGAATTCATTGAAGAACTATTTTTGATTTTTGTTCAGACACACACACACACACACACACACACATGCAAATTGCTTTTCAAACATACTAATTTATTTCATACATCTACTCCAAGATCCCCCAGGCAAGCCGGAAGTAACTGGTGTGTCAAGATCAACAGTGTCAATTAAATGGTCTGCGCCTGTGAATGATGGTGGAAGCCCAATTGCAGGTTACATTATTGAGCGTAAGCCATATACTGTCTCCGGAGAGGGTAGATGGCTTAAGTGTAATTACACAAACGTTACTGACACAAAGTTCACCATTACTGGACTTGGTGAAGGGGAAGAATATGATTTCCATGTAATTGCAAAGAATGCTAACGGAGTGCTCAGCATGGCATCAGTTTCAACAGGAGAAGTGACTTGCAAAGCTGAATACAGTAAGATTCAAATTTCATTTATATGGTATTTAATGGTATAGTGAATTAACTATTCAAAGCATCTAAAGTGCGTTACTTTTTCTTTTTTTTTTTTTTTAGCACCTCCCAAAGCGGAACTGGACAGCAAACTTCTTGCAGACACAGTTACTGTCAGGGCAGGGTCAGACCTGGTTCTTGATGCTGCTATTGGTGGCAAACCTGATCCAACTGTCTGCTGGGCAAAGGGAAAGAAGGAGCTAGAGCTTTGTGAGAAATATTCTTTGCAGTATTCTAGCACCCGTGCGCTGGCAATTATCAAGTTCTGTGACAGAGATGATACAGGAAGGTATATTTTGACAGTGAAGAATGCCAGTGGAACCAAAACAGCTGAAGTCAATGTGAAGGTGCTTGGTAAGTAAAATAATTTCACACATTTTAAAAGCATAATCATTTTTTTAAATTATATTTAAAAGAATCTCCTATGAGGACATTCATTATAGTCGTAAATGTTCCATTATTCTATTTTCCTTTTTCTTTTTTTTTTTTTTTCAAGATACACCGGGTCCATGCCAAGAGATAAAAGTCAGCAATGTAACTGAGGATAAATGCACTTTGTCCTGGAAAGAACCTCTACAGGATGGTGGTGACCCCATCACACACTATTTTCTGGAGAGAAGGGACACTAACAGACTTAACTGGGTCATTGTGGATGCTGAATGCAAGGCCCTTGTATGTAACGTTACTAGTCTTTTCAAGAATCATGAATATATTTTCCGTATCAGAGCTGTAAACAAGTATGGGACTGGTGTGGTACTCCAGTCCTCACCCATCTTTGCAAGAAACTCATTCAGTAAGTGAATAGTTTGCATTATCTTCTATTGAATGTGATTTTAATATAAGTATGCTGTATGCTGATTTATTCTTTTGTATAACTGCAGCTGTTCCGTCACCTCCGGGAGCACCAGAGATTATTGCAGTTGGAAAAGAATTTGCAACAATTGAGTGGCTAAAACCTGAAAATAATGGTGGTAGTGAAGTCATAAACTACCTGATTGAGAAGAAAGAGAGAAAAAGTATCAGATGGATCAAGGTTAATAAAGACTCTATACTCAAGGACACAAGTTTCAAGGTCACTGGTCTACAAGAGGGCAACATCTATCAGTTCCGTGTTACGGCCATTAATGCTGCTGGAGACAGTGAGCCTAGTGAAGTGTCCATGTATGCAGTGTGCAGAGTACCAACAGGTACGTTGTTCACAGGCTATATTCGAATATAGTAAATAAATAATATAATTATTATATTATGCACAAATGTCACATTTTCGTCTTCAGGCAAACCAGATGCTCCTTCAATTCCACGTGTGATAGACACGCACAAAGACAGTATTAGTCTGGCCTGGACAAGACCAGTAGAGGATGGAGGTGCTGATGTTATCGGATACATTCTTGAAATGCAACAGTTAGGCACAGAGGAATGGATCAAAGTCCATGAGAAGAATCTGAGAGTCACAGAACATACTGTGACAGGTTTGACGACTGGCAAAAAGTACTGCTTCAGGGTTGCTGCTGTCAATGTCAATGGAGCAGGTGACTTTAGTGACCCATGTACTGAAGTAGAGCCTGTTGAAAGAACTGGTAAGACTTAATAGTTAAAACATACCTAAAATTATTCACTGTGAAATGTATGAGATTTGTTAGAATTATAAAAACATATAACCTTTCTTAGAAATACCTGATCTTGAGCTTCCTCATGAGCTAAAGAAGATGATATGCCTGAGAGCCGGAAGCTCACTACGCCTTCATGTAACTGTTACTGGAAGACCAGTTCCAGCTCTTACCTGGAGCAAGCCTGGTGTGAATCTCGAAAACCGTGGATTCATTGAAGTGACAGATACTGCCACAACTCTTATCATAGATAAGGTGCACCGGTATGATGCTGGAAAATACACCCTTGAAGCCTCTAATTCAGCTGGCAAGAAGGATGCTAGCATTCTTGTCAAGATCTATGGTATGTTTCTATGTTTCTATGTATGTATGTATGTATCTATCCATCCATCCATCCATCCATCCATCCATCTATCTATACACTCACCGGGCACTGTATTAGGTACAGCTTGCTAGAACTGGGTTGGGCCCCCTTTTTCCTTTAGAACCGCCTTATTTGTTTGTGGCATAGATTCATAGATGTTGTAACATTCCTCCGAGATTTTTTGGTCCAAATTGACATGGTAGCATCATGCAGTTGCTGCAGATTTGTCAGCTGCACATCCTGAAGAAGATGGCCTGGTTTTGTGATAATGACCCTCTGTGCTTGCCACAAAATAAATAAATAAATAAATAAATAAATAAAACAAATTAATAAATAAATAAAC
>JAOVYU010000060.1:3431729-3444695 GCA_025674565.1 Synodontis membranacea | reverse complement strand
TTGTTATTTATTGTTCATATCACAATACAGCTAATAACACTGTAGGAGTACTGTTTTCTAATAAATGTGGATGGGAACACTTTGGGCCTGCCATCCATATGGATGCTACTTTGACACATACCACCTACCCAAGCACTGCTGCAGACCATGTACACCGTTTCATGGACTTGGTAATCCCTGATGGCTGTGGCCTCTTTCAGAAGGATAATGCGCTCTGCCACAATGTAAAAAAAAATCAGGAATGGTTTGAGTAGCACAAGAATGAGTTTGAGGTGTTGACTTGGTTTCCCCAGATCTCAATAAAGTTGATTTTAAGTCGATCGACTTAATCAATTTTAAGTTTTTACCTACTAAACAAAGGTAGTGTTATTTTAGTCCAAATAATGAATATGAGCTCAAAACACAGACATTATGTGTGTGTGTGTGTGTGTGTGTGTGTGTGTGTGTGTGTGTGTGTTGACAGGTAACAAATTAATCCAAAAATTATTGACTCAAGGGTAATATGTGGTCAAATGATCACACTTTTGGACCTCAGATTTTAACAAAACTTGGCATGCTGATTTGGTCACATGAGTAACCCATAAAACTTACATTGCACATCTCAGATAAACAATTGAGATTTAAGCTAGCGAATTTTGAACTGTTTTTTTTTCATCCCCATACCATCCTGATACGCCTTGTCATGGATCATCATGATGTGTATTTGGAAGTAGAATCTGTGATGGCAACAGGATGGACATACATGATTTTAAGCAAAGAAACAATTGCTGCATCAAAGGCTCTGAAGGAGTATAAATTGAGAATATAGCCATTGTTTAGGTTCTTACATTCTCCCCCTACCATTCAAACAGTACCGCTTGTACTTGTTCATGATTCCACCAATGTTGAATTTCTTTCCATTTTTTAGAGCAAGTGGACTACAACAGAACCACCATTTCTTTTACTTTATCGCCAGTTAAGATGGACAGATTGTCAGCTAGATAGTAGATACAGTAGACAGGCAGACAGAAGCTTGATTGATCCTGCTTAACTGTTTGTTTTATTGTATCCTTTTCAATTATAGATACTCCTGGTCCACCAGGCCCCATTAAAATAAAGGAGCTCACAACAGAATCTGCTCACATTACATGGGATGCCCCCGAGGTTGATGGTGGAGCACCTGTTAACAATTATATCATTGAGAGAAGAGAGACATCAATGAGAGCCTTCAAAACAGTTGCTTCTAAATGCAGCAAGACATCATATAAAATTACAGGATTGTCAGAGGGATTGCTCTACTACTTCAGAGTGTTGCCAGAAAACATCTATGGCATAGGTGAACCTGTTGAGACGCCAGATGCTGTGTTAGTGTGTGAAGTGCCACTGCCTCCAGCTAAATTCGACATTGTAGATATCACAAAATCATCTGTTACTCTTGGATGGGAGAAACCTAAACACGATGGAGGCAGCAGAATCATTGGCTATATCGTTGAAGCTTGCAAGGCTGGTACAGACAAATGGATGAAGGTGGCTACTTTAAAATTAACAGATTTTGAATACACTGTTGAAAAACTGAATGAAAATGAGCAGTACCTATTCAGGGTACGCGCTCTCAACAGCAGAGGTATTGGCGAACCCAAAGAAATTGTTACCCCTGTAACTGTACAAGAACAAAGAGGTGTGTACCATTCATTATTACAGAATTAAATAAAATAATAAGTGCCGAGATTTGTTTGACTCACAAATCTTTCTTTTTTTTCAGTTATGCCAAAGGTTGACCTGTCAAGCATTCCACAAAAGATGATCAGTGTTTTGGCAGGCAAACCCCTTCAACTTGATTTGCCAATCATTGGAAGGCCACCCCCAGTTTCCACCTGGTACTTTAATGACAATAGGTTGAAGATACAGGAACGTGTGAAAATTCAGTCTACTGCAAAATTCTCCAAGTTAACAGTTCTTGATACCACAATTGATGATACTGGAGAATACATCCTTGAAGTAAAGAATATTACAGGAATTACTAGAGAGACGATTAAAGTAATAATTCTTGGTAAGTCCAGCTGTCTGATGTAACCTGTCATTCTGCTAGCTTTATATATACTGTATTATAAATATCTATATATTATATATATATATATTTTTTTTCTTTCTTTTCAGACAAACCTGATCCGCCTAAAGAACCCATTCGTTTTGATGAGATAGATGCAACCTCAGTTACAATAAGCTGGGACCCACCAGAGAGAGACGGAGGTGCTCCTGTAACCAACTATGTCGTTGAACAACGCGATGCTCATCGTCCAGGATGGGTACCCGTTTCGGAATCAGTCAGCAGGCCAACGTTTAAATTTGACAGGTTGACAGAGGGAGACGAGTATGTCTTCCGTGTTTCAGCAGTCAATCGCTATGGTGCTGGAGACTTTTTGCAGTCAGAAATTGTGGAATGCAGGAGTTCTAAATGTAAGAACACAGCACAGTTCATATTATATAGATACATATTTAGAGTTACAGATCATATTATATTACATGTACAATCAATCAATCAATCAATCAATCACTAACACAAACATTTCCCTGGTGACAGCCATTCCCGGACCACCAGGCCGCCCAATAGTATTTGATGTGTCCCGTGATGGCATGACCGTTGCTTGGGAGCCACCAGATGAGGATGGTGGTTTGGAGATATCTGGCTATATCATTGAGCGCAAGGAGGTCAGAGCTGACAGATGGGTCCGTGCTAATAAGAACCCTGTTACGATGACAAGATATAGATCCACTGGTCTTATTGAGGGCCTGGAATATGAGCACAGAGTCACAGCCATCAATGCTAGAGGTGTTGGCAAACCAAGTCTTCTCTCAAAACCAGCTGTGGCAACTGATCCTGTTGGTAAGTGTATTTTTTTTAATCATGTGTATCTTTGTTTGGTGAACTGACCCAGATTTTATAACAATTACCAATTTTTACAGATCCACCTGGTTCACCTCAGAACCCGAGAGTCATAGACACTACAAAGACATCTGTGTCTTTGGCCTGGAATCCACCTGATGAGGAGGGTGGCTCTAAAGTGACTGGTTATCTAATTGAGATGCAGAAGGTTGGTTCTGTAACCTGGATGAAATGCAATACTACACCTACACAGATTTGTGAATATACCCTGACTAAAATGCCTCAAGGCGAAGAGTTCAGATTTAGAGTCTTGGCTTGTAATGCTGGTGGACCAGGCGAACCTGCTGAAGTGCCAAGAACAGTCACTGTGACAGAGATGCTTGGTATGATGTCACTTAATGTTTATAACTATGAACATTACTATCTGCTGTCTGCTTAATCATAATTAAATATTTGATTATTGCTTTATTTCAGAACCTCCAAGTCATGACCTTGAAGCTAAATACAAAGATATATTTGTTGTCCGACATGGAGCGGTGATCAAACTTTCAGTTCCAATCAAAGGCAAGCCAACACCTGTATGCAAATGGACAAAGGATGGCTCTGAGCTCTATAACCGTGCAATGATCGCCTCCAGTGAGGATATTACTGAGCTTGTTATCAAAGATGCAGAACGGTCTGACTCTGGTGTATACATCCTCCAGCTTGAAAACAAATGTGGCAGAAAGATGGTACAAATCAAGGTCAAGGTTATTGGCCGTCCAGAGGCTCCTGAAGGTCCTCTTGGATTTGAGGATATTCAAGCTCATTCCGTAAGAGTGAGCTGGAGGCCACCAAAAGATGATGGTGGCACAGAAATCCTTGGCTATATTTTGGAGCGACGTGAGGTAACAAAGGCAGCCTGGTATACTGTGGACTCCAGAGTGGTCGACACATCTTTGGTGGTTAAAGGACTACAAGAAAATGCTGAGTACCACTTTAAGGTGACAGCGGAGAATAAGTTTGGCATCAGTGGCTCCCTTAAATCTGAACAGCCTGTGGTACCAAAGACTCTAATTTGTAAGTACTTTTTCAATGCTCATCACCAAAAGTAATTCTCAAATGCTTTTGTAATTACAAATGCTTTGTGTACTTTTAAAATAGGTGTGCCAGAAGCTTCAAGTACACCACCAGAGATCATGGATGTTACCAAGTCCTCTGCTGATTTGGCTTGGACAAAACCTAAAGATGATGGTGGATCACAGATCATTGGATACTTCATTGAGTATAAAGAAGTGTCATCTGACAAGTGGGTTCGCCACGAGAAGAGGGTTGCTTCCACCATGTATACCCTTAGCGGACTCACTACTGATGCGGAATATCAATTCCGTGTGATTGCTGTAAATGACATTGGAGAGAGTGAACCTGGACCTGCATCAGATTCTGTCGTATGCAAAGATCCATTTGGTAAGGAAATGTCTTATTTATTAAACTATTAGCCACGTGCAAGTTTGACAGAACATATTTGACACAACTATCACTACTTTCTTTCTGCTTCAGACAAACCAAGTCAACCAGGAGAGGTAGACACTTCAGCTGTAACTAAAGATTACATAACTGTTCGCTGGGAAGCTCCTCAATGCGATGGTGGAAAGCCAGTTCTTGGTTACTGGGTTGAATACAGGAAATGGGGGGATAGCACTTGGAAGAAGTGTAACAGGGAGCTATTAAAAGAAAAACAGTTTACTCAGGGTGGTTTGCAAGAGGCCACTGAATATGAATTTAGAGTGTTTGCTGAAAATGAAACTGGAATCAGCAGGCCGCGTAGAACTGCAGCAGGAATTAAAACCAAACTAGGTGGTAAGTATTTTTTTGTAGTTCATATTTACAACATATAACTTAGATTATTATTTCCATTATTTCCTTTAAAAAAATACAATAAGAGTTTTTTTTTTTCCTTTTGGAACAGTTGGAACTACACCAGCCCTCAGAAAAGACATGGATGAAGTTACTGCCAAGCTTGGACAGACTGCGACCCTAAAATGTCAAATTATTGGAAGACCTGTTCCACAAATTAAATGGTACAAAGGTGGAAAGGAAATCAAAGAGGGCCTCAAATATGCTGCAACCTCCGATGGCCGTAATCATACTTTAACCATCTCAACAGACCAGCAAGAAGATGAAGGCTTGTACACATGCAAGGCTGTAAATGAAGCTGGGGAATGTGAGACTAGTGGAACCTTGGTTCTGGAAGCAGCACCTCAATTCCCTCTTCCATTAAAAGAAAAAATCTTTGCAGGATGTGGTACAACCGTACGTATTCACGCTGTATATATAGGTCGTCCTGAACCCAAAATTATGTGGCTTTATGGGGCCAAACCTGTTGAGCCCTCTGAGAATGTCATCATTGAGAACACAGAGCATTACACTCATTTGATTTTAAAGAATGTCCAACGCAGGGTGAATGGTGGAAAGTACAGAATCAGGATCAACAACCACTTTGGCTCTGCAGATACTGTAACTCAACTTGAAATCCTAGGTGAGGATTTTTAATAAAAATAGTAATACATTAAATATATTCTTATAGTAATTTTATATCATTTGTGTATTTTGAAAACTGTAAATATTTTTATTTTTCTTCCAGACAAACCTTCCATGCCAGAAGGACCTATCGTTCTTGAGGCTTTATTGAAGAATTCTGCGATAATAAGTTGGAAGGCATCAAAAGATGATGGTGGATCAATGATAACGAACTACATTGTGGAGAAACATGAAGACAAAGAAGGTGCCAAGTGGCAACTTGTCTCGGCGTCTATTACAGGCACCTCATGCCGCATTCCCAATCTAGTGGAAAATGAAGGCTACCTCTTCCGCATTTCAGCACAAAATCGTTACGGCGTCAGTGAACCATTGGTGACTCCATCTGCTATTCTAATCAAGAGTCAATTAGGTAAGCTTAAAAATATTACAAAATAAAAATTACAATTCAAAAGAGAAACATGTTGGGTAACTGTCTCCTACGTCTCAATTATTTTACAGATAAGCCAGGTGCACCAATTAAACCTGTTATATCTGGAGTGACCAAGACCTCCTGTGTTGTTTCTTGGAAGCCACCTCTTAGTGATGGTGGGTCCAAGATCAAAAGCTACAGTCTTGAAAAGAAAGACAAAAAGAAAGGAGAATGGGAGGCTGTAACCACTGATGAGATTCATCAGACAGTTTATTCAGTAAAGAGGCTTAGCGAAGGATTGGAGTATATTTTCCGTGTGAAATGTGAAAATCTCGGTGGAGAGAGTGAATACAGTGAAGAGTCGGACCCTGTCGTTCCAAGAACTGATGTTGAAGTACATGCTCCAGCCTTTAAAGAAGACCTCAGAAATATGAGTGTAAAGTACAAGAGCAATGCAACATTTGTTTGCAAGATAACAGGACAACCCAAACCTGTGATCAAATGGTTCAAGCGTGGCAAAGAAATCCAGGCAGATGGAATCAAATTAAAGATCCAGGAATTCAAGGGAGGCTATCATCAACTTGTCATTGCTAATGCCGATGAGGACGATTCAACTGTCTATCAGATCAGAGCAACAAACCAGGGAGGCTCAATTTCTGCAACTGTTTCTCTCGATGTTGAAAGTAAGTTTACAAAAAGAGTGGGTACTGAACTGTTACAGTATAAGTTTACTTTAGTGTTAAGAATTTGGTTTAAAAACACAATGTTTTTTTCTTTTTTCCTTTAGTACCAGCAAAGATTCATTTGCCTAAGAACCTACAAGATAAAGAGGCTATCTGTGCTCTTCGTGGTGAAGTGGTGAACATCAAGATTCCATTCAGTGGAAAACCAGATCCAGTTATTACATGGCAGAAGGGACAAGATCTTATTGATAACAATGGATATTATCAAGTCATTGTCACAAGATCATTCACATCTCTTTTGTTTCCGAATGGAGTGGATCACAAGGATGCTGGTTTCTATGTTGTCTGTGCGAAGAACAGATTTGGCATTGACCAACAAACCGTTGAACTTGACGTTGCAGATGTCCCTGATCCACCTCGCAGCATCAAAGCCAGTGATGTGTCTAGGGATTCTGTTACGCTTAATTGGATAGCACCTGCCAGTGATGGAGGAAGTAGAGTTAGAAACTACATTATTGAAAAGTGTGCCACGACAGCAGAGAAATGGATGCGTGTTGCCCAGTCACGTGACACTCATTACACTGTCACCAACCTGTTTGGAAAGACAAGTTACCAATTCCGTATAATAGCAGAGAACAAATTTGGTCAGAGTGCACCATCTGAACCAAGTGCGCCAGTTGTGACAAAAGAAGACAAATCAAGAGTTCTTAACTATGATGAGGAAGTTGACGAAAACAGACCTGTCTCTAAGGGTAAAGCTCCTCATTCAGAGGTTAAGAATGTACACAACAAATATATGATTGCTGAAGAGCTTGGCCGTGGGCAGTTTAGCATTGTTCATCGCTGTGTTGAGATTAGTACTGAGAAGACGTTCTTTGCCAAATTTGTTAAAGTAAAAGGTGCAGATCAAGCAATCATAAAGAAAGAAATTGCCACTCTAAATGTGGCGCGTCATAAGAACCTCCTGCAGCTCCACGAATCATTTGACAGTGCTGAAGAACTAGTCATGATATACGAGTTTATATCTGGTGTTGATATATTTGAACGTATAGGTACAGCTAACTTTGACCTAAATGAACGTGTAATTGTTAACTACATCAGACAGGTTTGCGAAGCACTTGAGTTTCTGCACAGCAAGAGTTATGGCCATTTTGATATCAGGCCTGAAAATATAATATACACCACAAGAAGGGGAACCACTGTCAAGATCATTGAACTGGGACAAGGTAGACATCTCACTCCTGGAGAACAAATCAAGATTCAGTACACAGCGGCTGAATATTCGGCACCTGAAATTCATCAAAATGAGTTGGTCAGCACTGTCACAGACATGTGGTCTGTTGGTGTCCTAGTATATGTTCTCCTCAGTGGACTCAATCCTTTCATTGCTGAAACTAATCAACAAATGATTGACAACATCTCCAATGCAGAGTACAGTTTTGATGATGAGTACTTTAAAGAGGCAAGTGTTGAGGCATTAGACTTTATTGATCGCCTTCTTACTAAAGACCGTAAACATCGTATGACAGCTGCTGAAGCTTTGAATCATCCTTGGCTGACAATGAGCCCAGAGGAGCTCAGCAGTAGGTCAATCAAGATCACTAGACACAAGAGATACTACCAAGCTATGGTGAGAAAAGAATGGAACACCGTTGTCTCATCTGCTCGTATTGCTAGTGGTGGTGCCATCAGGAGTCAGAGAGGCGTAACAGTTGCCAAAGCAAAGATTGCACCATTTGAACATGGTCCGGTTGCTGGGCAAATTAAACACAGTGTTGCTGATGAAGGTGATGATGTCAAATTTATCTGCAACCTTGACAACTATGATAGCAGTACTGAGGTTACGTGGTACTGTGGAGTCCGACAACTAGAGGAAAGTGCCAAATGTGAAATTACCTATGAAGAGGGGCTTGCTACAATAACTATCAAGGGTATCACTAGATCAGATGATGGAACATACCGATGCAAAGTTGTCAATGAATATGGTGAAGACAGTGCATATGCTGAGCTCTTTGTTAAAGGTGTTCGAGAATATCGTAGCTTCTTCACTGCACGTGTGGTAAGGAAAGTCAAACGAAGAATAGACACAGCCCGTCTTCTCCAACGACCTCCAGAATTCACCCTTCCACTCTGCAATCGCACTGCTTACTATGGTGAAACTCTTCGCTTTGGTGTCACCATCACGGTACACCCTGAGCCACGTGTTATATGGCTGAAATCTGGGCAGAAGATTTCTCCAGGTGATGATGACAAGAAATATACTTTTATAAGTGACAAAGGTCTGTATCAGCTAGTTATTCACAATCTTGACTCTGACGATGATGCTGAATATACTGTGGTGGCACGCAACAGGTTTGGTGATGATAGCTGTAAGGCTCGTCTCACTGTGGTTCCTCGACCTGCACCTGCTGATAACACACTGAGACCCATGTTCAAGCGCCTACTGGCAAACCTGGACTGCAGAGAGGGCCAGAGTGTACGCTTTGAGATAAGAGTGTCAGGATCACCATCGCTGAAATGGGAGAAGGATGGTACACCTTTGGCATTTGGTCCACAGATTGAAGTTGTTCATGAGGGTTTGGACTACTTTGTCTTACACATCAGAGACACTCTCCCAGAAGATTCTGGTACATACAGAGTAACTGCCACTAATTCGGCTGGTTCTGCAAGTTGCCAAGCCATGCTTAGGGTTGATCGTGTGACACATGTCAAGAAGGACTTTGAGAGTGAGGAGGATAAGAGGAAGAAGCAAACTCTAGACCAACAGCAGATTGACAAAAAAGTACGATTAACACAAATCCTGGCTGGTACAGATGTAATGCCACTTACACCTGTAGCACAACAGGCATTGAGAGAGGCTGCAACTATGTTCAAGCCAGCAGTATCCACCAAAAAAGTAAAGACTGAAGTCGAGGAAGCAAAGGAAAAAGAAGAAAGAAGGAAAAGGGCAGAGGAAAAGAGACTGAGAATGCCATATGTTGTCCCGACACCACGTCTTTATGGTCCTACAGCTCTTGAGGAAGACATGGAGATCAAGCACTTTAAACCATTATCTGATATGAAGTGGTACAAGAAACTACGAGATCAATATGAGTTCCCTGAGCCAATGGAAAAGATTTCTCAGAAAAGGCTTAAGCGTATTCGACTGTCAAGGTGGGAACAATTTTATGAAGTGCCCTTGCCAAGGATTAAAGATCAGTACAAGCCAAAGTGGCGTATACCAACTGTCTCACAAGATGACTTGGAAACTGTAAGACCAGCAAGACAACGAACACCTTCTCCAGAAATGGAAGCGTACTACAGACTAAGAAGGCGATCACTTGGTGATCTTTCTGATGAGGAACTGCTTCTGCCTATTAATGAATATCTATCAATGAAGAGTACTGAGGAGGAAAGACTTAAACTTGAAGAGGAACTTAGATTAGGCTACTCTGCTTCTCCACCGAGTCTAAGTCCTGTACGCTTTGAACTCTCTGCTTTGCGCCCTTCATCACCAAAGAGGACTGCATATGACGAAGAAGAAGAAGGAGAGGAAGTTCCCACGTATGACTCCTATCGCATTCCCTCAAAGTATGAGGCTGGCCCAAGCTACATTGATCTTCGTCAGCGACATGATAGAGCAACATATAGACCTCCTAGGCAAAAGCAAAGGATGCATGAAGAAAAGGAAGACCAAGAGCTCCTTAGGCCAGTCACTACTACCACAAGGATGACTTCATACCAGAGCCAGCTGAAACATATGGAGTTTGAGGAAAAAACGAGAATCACAAGAAAAGAGAAAACAAAAATTTCAATACCTGCAGTGATTGAAGGAGACACACTTGACATACATGATGTACCAGTGAGGTCATTTTCACCTGGTTATAGTAAGATAACACGCCCCAAGGCTGAGAAGCCTCCTACAGTGGTTGTGGACAAAAAAGCAAGCTCAGAAGATAAACATGCCCACTTCACGAGCTTTGCGTCAAGTGAGAAAACAGTATCTACACAAGACCTGTCCATAAAAGTTGACTACATGCAGCGTTATGAAGCAATGAAGAAAGCTCTAAAAACGGAGACAAAGTTTGAAACAGTTTCTCAGCAGCCATTTAGTCTTGACCATTCACCACGGGTTACTGTAAGAATGCGCTCTCATCGTGTAGGAGTTGGTCAAAACACAAAATTCACATTGAATGTTCAGTCCAAACCAGAGGCACAAATCCAGTGGTATCACAATGGCCTTCCCATTCAAGAAAACAATAAGTATCGGATGTATAACATGAGTGGGGTTCTTTCCCTCCAGATCATTGACTGCCAAGAAGAAGACAGTGGAACCTACCGTGTCACCTGCACAAACGCAAAGGGAGAAGCCTCAGACTACGCCACCTTAGATGTTTCTGGAAGTGAATTTGCTGCTTATACATCTCAACGCAAAGATGACGAGCCTCCAACTTCTTTTATACCTGAGATGACAAGAACAGATGTTTATCATGTGTCATCATCAAAGGCAACATCCACCACCGAAACACAAGTTTCAGAAGAAGTAACAGAAATCAAAACATCTGTTTTCAAGAAAGAGGCAACAGAAACAGTTATTCGCGAAGAGTATGTAGCATCCGAATTGACGCATCAAACCACAGAAATGGAAAAAATAGAGGAGGCTCCAGTCGAGGCAAAGAAACCGACAGTTTCTGCCACAATTCTTACTAAGCCACAATCACTCACAGTTTCTGAGGGGGAGACAGCAAAATTTACATGTGACGTGGATGGTGAACCAGCACCCAGTGTAACTTGGCTAAGGAAGGGACAGGCAATTGTATCATCTCACCGTCATCACGTAACAACGACAGAATTTAAGTCTACATTTGAGATCTCTCAAGTTGAAATTTCAGATGAAGGAAACTACACGTTGCTTGTGGAGAACTCTGAGGGTAAACAAGAAGCAGAATTCACGCTGACTGTTCGCAAACCAACACCTGTGCAGAAGGTTGTTGCTTCTCCTCCAAGAGTGAAGTCTCCAGAGTCTCCCCGTCTGAAGTCACCTGCTGGGATCAAATCCCCACCAAGAATCAAGTCACCTGAACCAATTAGGTCACCACAAAGGGTCAAGTCACCATTCACAGCAAAGTCACCAGTTCCAAAAGAGAAAACAATCAAGCCTAGCTTTTCAGCAGGACTGAACGACATTTCTGCTTTGTCAGATACAATTATCAAGCTAACAGTAAAGGTTATTGGTGTGCCTAAACCAGTGATTTCCTGGATGAAAGATGGGAAGGTAATTATATTGTATGGTGACAGTGGTTTATTAATTGTTTAATAATAAATATCAAACGTCATCAATAATTGTGAATATTCTCATTTCAGAGTGTGTCACAAGGTGGAAAATATGAAATATTTGAGGAACACGGCTCCGCGCATCTTGAAATCTATGATGCTGATGTTTCTGATAGTGGCGTTTATGAATGCATTGCAAAAAACAGCGATGGATCAGTTACTACAAGATGCACTGTAACTGTCAAAGGTGCGATTATCTTTCTAAACACAGGGATTGCTGAAAATGATCAGGTTGGTGTTAGTGTGATTTAATGTTAGAATAAAAATTGTTTTGTTCTTTCAGAATCAACAAAATCAACAGCGTTTGCTTCAGAAACGAAAGCAAAAGTAGCAGAAGAACTTGTCAGAAAGGAGATCGTTCATGAGGAGATCCAGTCCTTTTCAGAAATTAAAGCTTTGCAAACACAACTAACAATGACGGAGGGTCAGTCTGTCACACTGAAAGCAAATATTCCTGGGGCTTCTGACGTAAAATGGATTCTGAATGGAGTGGAATTGATCAATTCAGAGCAATATAGATATGGTATCTCTGGAAATTACCACACTTTGACCATTAAGAGTGTAAGCTCCCATGAAAAAGGAATTGTCACATGTGAGGCAAAAACTGAACAGGGAGCGGTCAAGTGCCACTTTGGAACGACAGTCAGTAAAAAATTATCCAATGCGCCAAGCTTCCTAGTGCAACCACACTCCCAAAATGTAAACGAAGGACAGGATGTCATATTCTCTTGTGAAATAATGGGTGAACCTACCCCTGAAATCGAATGGCTCAAGGACAATGAAGTAGTGAGTAGCCTGAATCATCATAATACTATCTATAATGTACTGTATTCAATTTAAATTTGAATTTAATGTGTTAAATGAAACGTAATTGAAATCAAAATTCAATTTGTTTGAATTTCTCCAATTTCACAGGTATCCCTTGCAGCAAATATGAAACTAAGCCGCTCAAAGAATGTATACAAACTGGAGATTCAGAATGCCACTGTTGAGGACAGTGGCAAATACACAGTGAAGGCCAAGAACCAATTTGGACAGTGTAGCGCAACAGCATCTCTCAATGTCCTCTGTAAGTTTTTTTTTTCTTTTTGTGACACACTACTCACAGCATCGTGCACTGCACCTTGGGAAATATGTGTAAGAAAATTATATTGAACTGTATCTATGCAAGTATTACT
>JAOVYU010000060.1:3382807-3395646 GCA_025674565.1 Synodontis membranacea | reverse complement strand
CTCTCTCGCTCTCTCTCAAAATAACATAAATAAGTGATCTAGCCTACTTACTCAGGGGAAGTTCATGATGTATTTCGCAGTAGCCAGAATCACTCATGATAAAAGTCCTAATTCCTGTATATGGCATCTTCACTGAACAGCATATCCAAACCATTAAGTCCCTGCTTTCCCATGCTGTTCCGAAAGTACAACTTGATCCAGGACAGGGAGAACCTGGAACAGCTGTGCTTAGTCCTATGTACATCTACAGCTTTAATTAAAAACACACTACACAGAAATTTCTTTCAGAAATAACTTTTTCCGAAAATCCTCGTTCGATTTTTTTCCTTTGATTGGCTCACTATCACTCATTATCGGATCAAGCAGAACATGACCACCCAACTAAATGCTTAGATTCAGCACCTAAAACTAGATAATGTAGCTCCGCTTAAAAGAAAAATAATTAGAGAGAAAAAAATTAGCACCCTGGTATAATGATTACACATGCACCCTAAAACAGACCACTCAGAAATTATATAAACAACACAAATGGCGTCAAACTAAATTGATAGTATTCCATTTAACATGGAAGGCGTGCCTCTGTAGGAAAGCTCTTAGTGGTGCTGGATCAAAGCTCTTAGTGCTGCTAGATTTAACGTAATATGTCCAGCATAATAGAAGACAACATCAGTAATACTAGATTCTTATTTAATACTGTAGCAAATGATTAGGAATAAGACTACCACAGACACTTTCACACCATCAATATGTAGTAGCAATGACTTTACAATTACATTAATTTACAATTACATAAAAAAAATCATTAATTTGATAACTCTGTAGACAATAATATAACTATATCAGATCAGCCATAAGAATGTTTTACCTCCTCCAAGATACTTAACTAATTTCACTAATTTATTAATAATCAATATCACCAACCTGTGTACCAGATTCTTTACCTATGTATTTCATCAAACATATAATACCATATAATCAGTTCTTCCCTTAGCACTGGTTGTGTACCTAAATCCTTTAAATTAGCAGTTATCTTCACATATGACTACAGACCTTTTCATGGCTCAAATACCATAATCAAGTTCAATCAAGATCACCACGGTAATCGGTCTCATCATGGATGATGATGAGGGGGCCTACAGCAGGCCTGGGAATTCTACGGCCCCCAGGCCACATCCGGCACTTTGGCCGTCCCTGACTGGTCTGCGTGAAATCCACGAGAAATTAGGAATCAAACGATGATTTGTGCAACTGCTTTGCTTTTATTATGAAGGTGACTGCTTTATTCTTTAAATTTACATTATTAGTGTGTGCATGCGTACCTGTATACGCAGCTTCACTGTGTTGGCCAACAGAGCCAACATGCGTTAGCTAAAGTAAGCCTTTAGTATGCAAAAAATGTCAGCTCACAGTAAAAAAAAAAAAAAAAAATGCATACAGAATGTAGTACTTATTTACTGAAGTCAAGGGTAAAGCCATGTGCTTAGTTTGTGGAGAACAGATTGCAGTGTTTAAAGATTACAACTTGAATCATCATTATGAGAAAAAACATGCAGAATAATAAAAGAACTTGACTGATGCAGAGTGGGCACGAACATCATAACCTCTGTTAAGAGGCCTTTTTACCAAGCTATACTCATCCAGGGATGGAGCGGTCAGGACCAGCTTACTCACAAAATCACCAGAAACAGTCGCTCTCTGATGTGGAGTTTATCAAAGAGTGATTGGTGGAATCTGCTGCTGTATTGTGCGGGGGAAAAAAGCATTTGAGAGAGTGCTGCTCTGTAACGAGAAGAATCGAGGACATTGTAGTAGATCTGGAGCTTCAACTGCCAAAAAAAAAAAATAAAAATTGTCCATTTCTCTTTGGTTCTGGACTCTGGCATAGCAGTTATGCACATACCTACAGAGGAATAACATTCTTGAAATATATCAATTTTAGACCTCATCAAAGCACAGAAACAGCACTGGTTAAAGTGGTAAATGACCTACTGCTAGCTTCAGATTTTTTTAAGTTTTACCTTGCTTGTGCTGCTTGACCTTACTGCAGTTTTTGACACCATTATTTATACTTTTCTCCATGACAGATTCGAAAACGTTGTTGGAGTTACAGGAATAGCCCTATCCTGGTTCAGGTCTTATTGGACTGATTGTTATCAGTTTGTTGATGTAATTGGTGTCTCTTCCACACATAGTAATATACGGTACAGTTTGGTGTTCCAAAAACGTCTATTGTAGGTTCACTGCTTTTTTTCCTTATATACAGTTGTGGTCAGAAGTTTACATACAGTCATTATAGACATGAATGTCACAGCAATATTGTGTTTTTATGTTGTTTTTCTGGGGAAGAATGATTGTACAACAAATCTTTAATAGGAAAAATACAAGAATTTGGTGCCCAAGTTTGATTTTATTTTGGGTTTTTGGAAATCAATACTGGGTGAAAATGACACATACAGGATCAAAATTATACATACAGCATATCTAATATTTGGTTAAATATCCCTTAGCAAATTTCACCTTGACCAGAGGCTTTTGGTAGTCATCAACAAGCTTCTGGCCGAATTCCGGTTGGATATTTGACCACTATTCTTGGAATAATTGGGAGAGTTCAATTAAATTTGTGCGTGTCCTGATACAGACCTGGCTTTTAAGCACAGTCTATATTTTTTCCATAGTGTTAATGTCAGGACTTGTTTCCCTCCTTTATCTATTCCACAGTCAGCTTTGACGTGTGTCCAAGTTTCTACCATCTATCTGATGTTTTAAGATTATGCTGAAGAAGTCTGAGGTTCTTTATTATTCCATCCACTTTGTGCAATGCACCATTTCCACTGGAAGCAAAGCATCCCCAGAGCATGATGCTACCATCACCATGCTTAACAGTTTTTACAGTTTCCTCTGTACTTCTGGTCATTGTTGCCAAACATCTCAAATCTTTGTCTCATCCATTAAATTTTCCACCAGAAGGTTTTTCCTTGGTCTATGTGGTCAGCTGCAAACTTTATCAGAGCTTGAAGGTGTCAGTTTTGGAAAAGAGGCTTTTTTTCTTGGACAGCAGCCTCTCAGTCCATGGCGATGTAAAACTCTCTTGTTCCAGCAGCTTCCAGTTCATGTCAGGTCTGAACCTTGATGGTTCCTGGGTTGTTCCTGCCAATTTCCTCTCAGCTGAAGGTGATAGTTTGGGTCTTCTTGCAGACCTTGGCAAATATGCTATCCCTCACATTAACTTGTTCTTGTAAAACAAACACTTTTTATGTTGTGCCTTGACAAATCAAAAGACATTTTGGAACTTTCAGCACCACTTAATTAATAATCTAAAAGGGTGTATGTATATTTTTGACCCTGTGTTGATTTCAGAAAACTCAAAATAATTTCAAATTCTTGTTTTATATCTATTAAAGACGTATGTTGTATAATCATTCTTCCCCAGAAAAACAACAGTTCAAGTTGTAACAACAGTTCAAAGTCCAGTGATTGTATGTAAACTTCTGGCCACAACTGTATGCTACCTCTGAGTAATTTTATTCGTAAAAATGGTATTGTGATGTTATGATGGCATAACATTTGTATGTTCCAGCAAAGCCAGAGCCACCAGCTTAATAAAATTGAGGCTTGTGTAAAGGACATTAGACATATGGATGCTTACTAACTTCCTTCTACTTAATTCTGGTAAGAAGGAAGTACTGTACTAGTTCTAGGACCACATGCAGCTAGAGGTAAGCTGTCTGATTACATACAGTAGTAACTCGGGATGGACTTTCTAGTTTCCCCTGTGCAAGGTAGGTGTGCTTATTCACTCCAGGCTCTCTTCTGAAGCTCATGTAGTTAACACTACTAGGACAGCCTTCTTTCATCCCGGAAATGTTTGGAATTAATGGTCTATGAAAAGATATTTAAGAATTGGTTCACCACCAGCCAGTAGTTCATGGACAATCTGAAAATTTCCATGTGTGTCTGATCCTTTACATCCTTAAAAAGCAATAGAGATATTATGTAATGGTAAAATAAAGCTTCTCAATGTGCTCTGAAACATTCCACCATTATGTGCAGCTTTCTGTTTTCCCAGGTGGGAAGCTCTCACATGAAACTGTAATTGGATGTACTGCCAAATGTCCAACATTACCCATGCATCATAGTCCTGATATCACCAGACAGCAAACAAGGCACAGTTGGCAATGTAAACCTTCAGCGAGGATCAGCCAATCAAATGAAATTTTCATTGCAGCCTTGGTGGTGCTTATGTGAAAACCTTTAAAAACAGAAAGGAACTACTGATTAGATTTAGAGGCACACATTTGCATGCTCATTCACACCAATTTAGCATAAAAAGGCAATTTAGCATAGGCAGTCCAGCTTCCGTTATATTTTTGGAATGCGAGAAGAAACCAGAGACCCGTGCAGACATGTGGAGAAGATATGTGGCAAGAACTCCACATAGACAGCAACCCGAGCTGAGCTGCAGATCCTGGAGCAGCAAAGTTACCCACTGCACCATATTTTTCTAGGTAGTATACAAAGAACATTTACCATTGGAAGCTTGCAAGTCACTCTCATTATCCCCAGTGGATTCAAGATAATGGATAGAGGTGTAGACAAGAACACTAAGCTCAACATATTTTTTTTTTTTCTGTGCATCTTTTTTGATCCTCTAAGCATTTTAGATGAGAGCACTAAGTGCCCAATTGTGTATAAAGAAATAAACAGGCAATTGTGATGGCTAGCATTGCTCCTATCAATAGGAAAGGATTTCAAACCTAGCTACAAGTTAGCACATCTACAAAGTCAATTTGTTATGCCTAATTGTTTATTATGGCAGCTATTGCAATGTTTGGAATATATTTATCAGTTTGGTAAAATAAGACGATTACAGTGATTTCCTGAAAACCCAGTGTGACACGGTGCCAGAAAACACACTTAGATACATCGTTTGAATTAGAACTTTTGTAATTGACTTTGATGTTAGCTAAATAACGAGTATCACTTTGTAGTGCTGCTAATGTGATTAATATAGTGTTAGACATGTAGTACATTATTAAATTATTCAAACTACCCATGAATTACAGGTAAAAAGTATTTAAGCAGTGATATTAGAGGTCCAATAGACAAACAATGTAGTCTTATTAGCCCCAGGTACACCACTGCCATTCATCAACGACCTGAGTAGTATTTAAGTACGGTGCTTATTTACTTTTAGGGTAATCGAGATATTAACCTAATTTATAACACACTGCTGTTAAATGCTTAATTCTGTTTGGTGTTGATTCATTTTCTATGACAGTGGCTTTGGCAATAGTTCTGGCTGCATTATTAACATGCTTATAGGAACAATTTACATGCATGGAAAGTCTCCAGTGTCAACTATTTGTAACTATCAGAGGTAAAGCAGTTCTGACGCAGGAACACTTTATTAACTCCGAAAGGAATTAACCAAAAAAAAGGAGGCTGGTAGGGGATGACTGTTTGTAGCCATTATAGCATACTGTAAGTGATCACAGGAACTAATGTATTTCTCATAGTACATTCCTTATCATTACATGTAACTATAAGTGGATTAAAAATGTGATGCAGAATTCTTTAAATAATATATATTTTTAAAAAGCATTGATAATTTCCTATCGTATCAAAGGAATAAATCACGTTGGGGTTGTTCTGTTATTGCAAAAGAAGTTTTGTAGTTGTAACACTGACACCGCTTTGTGTCGAGGGACATCACACCACCCTGCCGTTGATTATTTTTCTCTCGTAGCATATCCCCAAGTGTTTTATTCCTTACTATATAGCGTAATGCAATGTTGATTTAGAGTACATTACTACATGCTCCCTCATGGCATTTACAATAGATAAAGTCATTTGTATTATTGAATTAGCATAAAAGAAAATGTCACATGATTTATTAGTTGTCTACAAGGTTTCGTAATTAGCTAAGGATACATATTAGTTTCTACTAATTGTATTGACCACCCATGATTATCGGTGGATGAGGACATAAATATATATTCTGCGTGCATGTACTGTATAATTAAATGCACTGATCTTATAATATTCCCAGAAGGGATGAGATTAGTTTTCTTTTTCTAGTGGAATCAAACATGATTCCAAAAGAAAGAAAATGCCAACAAAGAGGAGCAATACACATGAATACATTCCTCAGATGGGCACAAAAGGTCAAACCAAACTATGCGCTTGATTTCCGTCTACGCTATATACATCAACATCTGCACATCTGCTCAACATATGAGGCAGGGTTAATACAATCTGGAACAAGATTCCTCAAGAGTCCTTATTTAATTTACCATTTTGATTAGATCACATATTTTCCTGAATTTTTCTGATCACTGAGAGGAACTTTGAGCCAGACTCAACAATTCACCATTGTGGTTTATTGCTCTAAAAACAGTCTACAGAAGAAAAAAAAAAAAAAAAAAAAAATCATACATAACATTGTGAACCTCAGGAAATACCTGCAGTACTTTCACATTTCTAGTCAATGATACAGCATTTTCTTTATTCATCCTTCTTCCTTTTTTTCCCCCCTACACCAAGCCAAATTTGGATCTGAGCTCTATTCTTGTTCCTTCATTAAAAAAAAAAAAAAACTAAGCAACAACTAAGTCTGGTGCCATTAAGATGGTCATAAAACCAGATTATAGTCCTGCTTAGTAACAACCTATGGAAAGGGAAAAAAAATGCAAGCATACAATTAATGTTAAAAGTATCAGAATGTTAAAGCTGTTGTTCTGTATTTAACTTTTTTCTCCAAAAAAAAAAAAAAAAAAAAAATCTCAACACAACAGATTATTTCAAGAGGAAGAAGTGCTCTGTGAATGCAGCTGTAGTTCAGTGTGACCACATGTCTGTGAGTGGATGCTTATGAAAGAGCCCTGACAAAAAGGGGTGGAAAATTAGGGTGGTCAGCATTCTTTTTATTTGAAGCTGTGAGAGTGAGGGAGTGAGAGAGGGAGAGAGAGAGAGAGAGAGAGAGAGAGAGAGAGAGAGAGAGAGAGAACAAAGTTGGGCTGGGTCTGATTGCTCCTCAGAGCAGGAAAAGCCTCAGTCTGTCTTCATGGTGCAGCGATAAACTTGGACTCTTTTACCTTCTCTCCCCAATTTTTTTTTTTTTGCACAAACGGAGGCTCATGTCTTGGATATAGACATGAAGAGCATTGTGCATTCCAGGATCTTCTTATTTCTGGCTTTATCACTGGCACCAGTACTGTTTGTGAAATGCCAAGACGGAAACAGTGGTAAGTCAAGCTGTACTGATTACCTTCTGTTATTAGAAAAGCTTAAGGTCTTGTATGAGGAGCCCTGTGATGGGACTACAGTATTTACCATGTAACAACTTTCAACTTGTACATAAGAGGGTCATTTATTGGATGTGCCTTATTACAGAATTAGCCTTGAATGACTCCTAAAGATGCACACATTGTTCAATATTGTGTTGCCACTTTTTGTAACTGTATGTTGGATTCACAATCTGCATGATGGTTTTCTCTAAGAGAGATGGCTTGTCGACCACGTCATGGATTCAGGATCTTCTTGCGCAAGTTAGAACTGTTGATGAGAGTAAAGGCTTTTGGGGTTTTTTTTTCCCCCCTAATGGCAAATAAATTATGAATAATTATACACAAATGAAATGCACTGGACATGATGTTGGGATTGACAAGGAATGTAACAATGCAAACTGTGATGTTGAAGTCTTTACTGTTCTTGCCTTTTTGCTGCCCAATTCAAGATCATTATTTCTACAAGAACACTCCCCTCACATCTGCAGAATGTATTATCTGGAGTGTGAAACTCATCCCAGAGGACCACATATTAGTCTCTTTCCTAAAGTCAACAAGTGACTTCTTTAGGAATTCAACAAAGAGTTGGAATAAATTTGTGTGTGTGTTTTTTTTTTTTTTAAAAAAAGTTAATTTAAACTATTAAATGATTTACAGTGGCCTTCAGTCTTGCTGTTAACTTTTTAAAGGAGCACGTCTTCCATCCTAATCTGGGGCAGATGTTGTGAGGGAGGTGCAGGATGAGAACAAGCAATGGAAGGGATGAAAGAAAGAGGGGGGAAAAAAAAAAAAAAAAAAACCCACGTCTGGGCCCAGAACACCTGAGCGCTATTATTTCAGTCATGCTGGGTGTTTTAGTAGATGTGACGTCACTTTTTCCTCTCGCTGATGTCATTCAATCTAGCCCAATATTTTTAAGCAAAGGCCTGAATTTTGAGCCTTGAAGATGACATACTGTAGCACGATGTATGGACGTGCACCAAAAGTGAAATTTATAGCTAATTGTAATGTTTGGAACGGGGAAATGAACAAAATGCGCCACCTGGTGGTGAATAACCATAAAAGGGCTCCGTTAGAAAACTTTCAGTTTACATCCTGTTCATTTTAATAGGAAAGTCAGAATGTCTAGTCACTATTTCACAACATGTTATGAATAATATTAGAAACATTCTTTCGTTCTTGAGTATGCATGTGCTCCTTTGGAGGAGATACAAACAGGAGATGAAACAAGATCGGACTAGGTTTCTTTTTTTTTTGTTTTGTTTTTTTTGTCTGCAGTGATCTTTCGTACAAGATCATTTCATTTAATAGCTCATCTTGAGCACTTTGTTGCCTGTAAAAACATTTCCCAATGATACAAAATCAAGTAAGATTTCTTTTAGACAGGTTTTTGTCCCCACTGTCATTTTAATTCAGCTTTTAAATCTCAAACTATTCCTTCTTTTATTTTCACAACACTAATCATAATAACGACTTTCTAAAGTCTTGTGTCGCTGAAGAATCCCAGTTCTGGGTTAAAAGAATGTTTTCTGGACGTTCCGGCCATTCAGGGTTCTATGCGCTTTTGTCTGTAAAGTTTTCTGGGTGTCCTGAAAAGGTTTTCTCGTAATGTTTGCACATGTTTATACAATGTTAGTACAACATCTTTAGCTGCATGAACCTAACACTGACCTGTTAATAACATCTCTAATAACATTTTCTTTTAGCTTCGATGTGATATTTAAAAATTAATTTGCATGCTTGCCATTAGGAACTCTTCGCTCAATCAGAGGAACATCAGAATTAATGGTGAAGATGATCAGTTCGACATATTAATCCTAAAGCTCTGATGCTAATTAAGAGTCTCTGCACTCACAAAATCTGGATGGTGTTGGCTTGTGGTTTCGGAGACTATTTTTTATTATGAAATAAGAGGCTTTATGTATGATGCAAGTCTGGGCAAGGAGTAATAAGTTATAAGACAAGTTGCAGACTGAGATTTTATATGGAAAACGGTGGAGAGGAATCAAGTATGATTGCATACTACAACTGAAGAAATGAATACCCAATGAAAGTAAAGTATTGACCACAGCTGCCGTTGAGCTTCTTTTGACCACAACAGTAACATTTATGTCTTTTGAAGAAAAAGAAATAACAGTTAAAATGTGGTTGTGGGAATCTGGGTTCTTTATAAATGCCAAGAGTGTTTTTTTTTTTTTTTTGTGGACGAGGCATAGGAGGACTAGGACCAAAATCCAAGATTCCTGTTCATGAACAACGAGGAACAAACACAGATCTTTTTTCTCCCATACGTGGCATTTACACTCTCTTCATTATTCATGCATCATTTTTCAGTCCCAGACTTCACCATGAGTCATGCCATCATGCCCAGAACTCTATTTCATGTTGGCTGAAGTGGAATTAAATCGGATTGCTTTTAAGAAACTGTGTGCAGCTGAAAAAGGCTCCCATGTTACATTTGTTAATACGATATCTAAAGCGACCAAGGAGTGAGGCAGGACCCAAACCAAACATAGAGCTGAAGGTTTGATGGTTTAAAGCCTTGTTCAGCAGCCCAACAGTGGCCAGCTGGCAGCTCCTGGATTTATCTGACAACCATCCGGTAACTAAGCGCAGATTCTTAACTGCTGAACCACTGCAACTCCTCCCACACCGAGGACATTTATCATGAAGCAGCATCTAAAGGTTATTGTGCAGTAAGTAAAAAAGTGAAAATGTTAGAAATGGTCCATCTAGTAGAGTTGGTCTATTTATCACTGTAAGAAAAACTTTAAGGATAGGCACAAACATTCCCTCTACACTTCGGGTTCCATCCCTGATGGCTTCTTTAATGGTTCTTCATCCGCTTCAGCTCTTTACTTACTTTGCATGAGAAGCACTGTAATTCTGTCCCTTTCACCCATCTAATAGTAACCACAAAACCACAAAATCTGTCTAAAAAGTAATACCACTCATAAAATGGTACATTGTTCTACAATGTCGTGTAATATTTGGCACCGTTTTAATCACCTTTATATACACAACATATCAAACTCTTAATTTCATCATCTTTTTTTCTGAACCTCGAAACTGGTTGCAGTCACTGTTACTTTACAAAAAATAAGCTGTTTTCTAACATTGCTCAGCGTTCAAGTATGCGAACTCAACCAGGTCTGGAGCAGCACACTGATGGAAAACATGTGCTACATTTTTGAACAATGACTTGATGACTTGCCTCCTTTGCTTCTACCAGAAAAAAAAAAAAAAAGGCTCACCACATTGGAAAGCCTGATCTTCAGCTCGGTCTGAACTGGAAAAGCTTTCACGTGTAATCCAGAGTATCTATCAAAACCTACTGCGATACCCCTCAATGACTGGACGGCATGGATGGTAGATGTTGATCCTGCTTATGAGGCCACTCTATGGGAACAATTTTTAAAGTAAATAAAAAGCAGAGCTGGGGGGATGACTTCCAGATGTTCGACTGGTTGCTTTGGCAGTAATTAGAAAACAAATGATGGCTCCCAAAACTCAATTTGGGAAGAATTTACACTACTGATGTTACAAAAATTGTGTCAGATAATAACTCAAGTTGGGAGAACATAAAAAAAAAAAAAAACTCAAGCATGTAGTGGCATAATCAGCTGAAAAAAAAGGGGGAATTACTGTGGGCTCCTTTATCGTCAGCAAACCAATCAGCTTTTGCAAATAAGCCAGAAACCAATCCTCTGCCCCTCCCATGTAAATATCAAAGGGAGTGATATGTATCAGATTATTCAAAGATTAAAATGTGCAGAAACAGATGGCCGGCAAGACTTTGCTAAACATGAAAGGTGGGCAAAAGGCAAATGGGGGCGTCTAGTCCCTGTTAGACTGATTCACAAGCTCTGTGTATTTACACAGCTGGGTTCATTTGTCCGAAGATCATGTTGGCTTGTTTCATTGAGTTTCATTTAATCCTCTATATCACCAAACTTCATTTAATCCTCTATATCACCACCGAAACTTTCTTTGATAGATCATTTCTTTTGCTCCACATGCCCAGATTGAAGAGACGGTATGACGCGCCGTTATCAGTAAGGATGTAGCAGAACATTAATTAACACCTTATTTTCTTGATATGACCGTAGTTGAGAGAATCTAACCATAAAACCAATATTTCCGTTCCAGCTAGCAATTTTATGTTAGCAGAGCATCTTATAATGTTATGGTTCTTGGATCCTTTGGGTTCAATCTGCCAGGTTTTCTTAGCAATAATGGTAACGTTCCTACGATGAGAGTTTTTTGTGTACCTACAGTACGAAGTCACGCTAGGATCTTTACGCGTAACTGGGTTGTGAGTGATTCTCGTGTGCTTATTCTTCAAAAAAAATAAAATAAAAAAAATTAAGTACGACTTCAAATTCTTCCCAAGTTTAAGTGGAAAATCTCAGAAGCAAATTTAATCAAAGTATGAAAGCAAAAGAAAATCACACTAATTTTCATAACACACACTAATTTGAGTTACTGATGGTAAATTAGTGCCTCTTTCATCAAGGCACCATGGAACATGCGAAAAGCTAGAATGATAACACCTCTGACTACATATTTAGTGTAAAAGACAAAAGTTTTACCCGAAAACAACACAAGAAATTTACTAGGTGCACTAGAATGACAAATGAGTCAGCAGAGTTTGTGGCTTACTTTCTTATTCCTTTCTGCAGATTCCTGTACTTGGTCATTTTGTGTTCTGAAGGCTGGTTAAGGAATGATGCCTATTTCCGCTGCTTACGTGGACATGGGATATAACTAGCAATTATCCCAGGTTTGGGGACAGAGCAGAATTTTCCTCTAGCAGATCTGCCAATATGTGTCATAGACATGATTCAGCGTTTGTGGAAACGTTTTGTTGACTTTTGCATTCGGCTAGCTTCGCATCAAGAGGAATGGCGGTAATCCTCAACACAATAAGCATAATGGAAGCTAGTATTACAGAGCAGCACATGGCGTCTTTGTTTGCACTAACGTCTTTACAGTGCTTGTTGTCTTTTGCTTGTTATCATCTTGAAAGGACTAACAGATTGCAGAGAAAGTGCTGGAGTATATACAGTAAGATAAGAGAAGAACAGGGATAAGGACATTGAGTGAGGAAAGGATGTAGAAAGAGATCCCCCACAGCTGATTAACGGATCAGCTAATTATCATCAGGATGTTAATAGTTTAGAAATCCAGGGTCCCTGAGATGGGTTTACAAGCATACACTTAGAAAAATAGGGTTAAATCAAGAACCCTAAAGTATTAATATGTTGTTTCCTATAGATTAACTATTGACTATAAGGTTGCATGCAGAAGTCAGCGCAACAGAATATTTCCAAAAGGGGTTCCATGTACAATCCCTTCTAGGAAACAACGAACCCTTACGTATCCAGAGAACCAATGAAGAACAGTATTTACCTTAACACACACATACACACATGTACAGCCCCTATGTAGCTCATCCAGGGTTTTCCTTATTTATACAATATTTACTGGATTAGGTTGTAATATATTAGGGTTTTGCATAAGTTTGTGGCATTTTTTAACAAATTCATTCAC
>JAOVYU010000060.1:3367566-3381821 GCA_025674565.1 Synodontis membranacea | reverse complement strand
TATAATTTGTTGCTTATTGTTCACTGTTTTTTTTCAAATTTTTTATGCAAGGCAAGCCATTTAAAAGAAAAATTATTTATTCTTTCTTTTAAACGTCAGTCACGGACTGTACCATCACTATACAAAGTTCACATAAATATAGCCGATGTCCACAAAGTACATATGTTAGGGATTTTATAGTGTGGTCTTGGTTCTTGTGGATTTCATGGGAAGTAGATGGCTGTAAATTTACAGTTTACTCTTGTGGAAGAGGATGTTTTCCTTTAACATCTAGCATATGTTACAGCATGCTCTAAAGTTCACGTGATGAGCAAAATGTCTAAATTTGGGGTCACTGCTAGACAAAGCGATGCGTTTAAATGATAACATCTATGTCGGGGTCATGGATTGTGCGTGGTTGCTTTTCATTTCTGCCAGGTTCTAACAGAAGACAGTTCACCAAATATTCTTTACAATAGCATCTGTGTGATGTTAAATATGTTAAACATGATGGGACATGCTATCATAGGAAAATATTCAACAAACAGCACAGTGTGGTGTGGCCTTACAGAAAGAGTTACTGTTATCACCCTAACTTTGATTATATTGCTATAACTGCACATATTGAGAGGGTATTTTTTTTTCCTTTAAAGAACACATAATACTTTTTTGAAGGCTCATTTAATTCATTCATTCACTCCCTCATCAACCTCTCCTTTTATTTCTAGCTTGAAGTTAATAAGACAAAAAGCACAGATTGTCATGTTACAGGGAAACCACAGAAGCCTATGTTCTTAAGTTCCCTGAGTCTGAAAACAGCTTGTTGGATTGTTGGAAAGCTGCTTAATAAACATCTCCTCACTGAAGACTTCACATAACAATTACATGGTTTTTTTTTTTTGTTGTTGTTGTTTTTTAAATATGTTTATTTGTAGCATTGTTACTATAGTAATGATAACATATTAGAATGGAAACATTAATATAGAAATGAAAAAAACAAAACAGTGCTGCAATTCTTATTAGATTGAAGTTTTATAAGAAGATTAAAAAAATGTCTAGCAGTTCTACGGAAGATTCTGAATTTAGCGCCACCGTTTGCACCTTCTAATTGTTGGTGTACACCTGTAATGGTTCAGTCTGCAAGATCAGGAATCTTCTGTTGTCTAACAGACCGAGTAAAACATTTCGCATCTTTCTGAATGAATTTTTACTTAAGAATTCTCTCCTCCAGGACTTTGACATGACTGGGAATTAAGCAAACTGGGTGTGAAATCTCACGTCAAAACAAAAGTCGCTCTGAAAGTCTGACAAAAGGTCAAACAACGCTTTGGAACTGCCGTAAATGAAGTCGTCTGAACACTCTAACACACTGCTTTTTGAAATGGTAACGAGACTGTGTTGCAAATCATGGAGCCATCTCCTCTCCCTCTGCGCCGGATTGGTTTATGTGGAAATGTCTGCATGGTTTAGTAAGTTTAGGGCCAAGCCAGGTTTGATCGTGTTACCGTATGGAAAACAGCACTGTCCTGGTGCCAGGTGTTTTGGCTAGAGACTTCTGCTGTCCAATAGAACACTCATCTTGTATTTAAGTTGCAAATGACATTTAAATCGAGTAACACATGTTGTCTTGTTATTAATTTGCCCCCCCTTTTTTTTTTTGACTGAAAGTCAAGAACGTGTTTTTGATCAATACAGTCTTTAAATAGAAATCAAGAAAGGAACCAGAAAACAGAGGCCCATGAATTATACTCTGTTTTTTGGGGAAACAACACTTGGGAATGCATTTATAATTATTTATAATTATTAGTGTTATATTATTCAGGCTTATTAGGCTTAATGGCTTTTGTTATGTATATAATGATATAACAAACATCTGTCAAACATCTGTCATCTTGTTGAAGGAGGAGATTCGTCACTTTGTTAGTGAGCTTGTTGTCACGTTAACTGCTCTGCAGGAAGTTCCCCTTAGAGCGGTATTTCCTGTGGGCAGAGGGATGTCTGTGTTTGAACTGGGATAAATTCCCATGTGCTTTTTTTTTTCTAACAGTGCAAAGTAATAAACATCTAACATAATAGTACAATGTACAAAAGCAATACTTTTCTTTATTAATTATCATCAAGAATGAAGATGTCGCATGGTTTAGTTATTTATCGTACAGTTGTATATTTTATTATAATATCATTCGTTATAATCTTCATAACTAATGTATAATAGTAGCAATAATAGTAATAATGTACTGTGCTCATAATAAATGTTTGATCTTTAAATATAGTTGATAGAAGATGTCCACGTAGGCTACACTGTGTACAGAACTTCCTTTACTCATAATGAACATTCATATGGTTTGATTTTTGACAAAATGTTCTGTTAAAAAAAAAGGAAAAAAAAAAAAAAGATGATGCAAAGTTAGAGAGGTAATCCCTTCCATCCGGAATAAGCTTCTCACGTAGTACAATGCCAAACCAGCTGCTCATGACTATTAGGAAAAGTATGCATAAGCTTAAAAGGGAAGAGCATTGCCAGATCATGATCAAACAATCAAAGACGATCCATTTTCACATTTTTTACATTTAAAAACTGTCCTACTTTGACGAATTACTGCAATCATTAAGGTTTCCCATTTGGATGGAGGACTGTCTTAGAATTTTTCCTTGTTTCTAGATTGCAACATTTGTTCAGTGACGTGACCAACTAAATCACGCGAACACACAGTGCTCTTACTCATCGCCTACAATTTTCCCAGCATGCAAAACTCATGAACTTTTTTTTTTTTTTTGGCTATGATTTAATTTCCATTAGTTGAATCATGAGACCACAAGCTCCAATGTTTACTGTGCAACATTTAATTTTTTATTTTTTTATTATTGTTTTTTTTTTTTTTATCATTCATTGTAGAGACTTTTTCTGTACTAAGAGAGAAAAAGCAACTTCATGTTTGTGTTGCTAGGCAGTGACTTTAAAAATATCTTCTCTAAAATAAAGAAAATTTGTATAGGATGCTTTACTTTGTACTCTTTGTTGCTGTGCTTTTGACTATATTTTTTACTAAAATGTTTTAAAATAATGCTTTTGATTGTTTTTGTATTAATATATTTATTATCCTATTACAATATTATAATTTATTGCATTGTGTATATTAAAATGTATCCACAAAATGTACATATTTAAGTAACACTGTTGTACTTTTAATATATTTTAAAGGTCCACGGCATTCATTTATGCAGGCAAAAGAGACATAATGTCCAAAGGGGTTCCATCCTGTTACATACGGTGGTTTAATCCATTTTAATCCCTGTCTGCTTGACCATGGCTTGTATAAAAATGCGTCCCCTAACACCCCAACCCCTACCCTACCTATAAGGTTGACATCATTGACCCAGGGGAAGCTTTATGGTTTGCTCAGGCCTCTTAAGATGCCCCTTGAGAGTGCTGTGCACATCCATAGCCTTCAGAGCATAACCCTTATGTTTGAAATGTGAAAACCAGACTGCTCAGGCCTGGGCTTGTTCAAAATGGCTTCCATTCTGACTTTGTATTTGCATTCTGTGAACAAACAACCACAAGTATCATGCGCTTTTAAATGCAAAGAGCACCAAAGAAGTGCTAATAAAGTGAAGGAGAATCTTTCAGTTCTGGTCTGCTTGGAGTAAATATTTATGAAAGACACTCTTGCTTTGGGGTTGAGCCTGAAGAAGGATGCAAAGCAATCTAGAGTTGTGGCGAAGCAGCTGTGGGGACTCTATGAACTGTCACGAACAGGCTTACTAAACAGACAGGGCAAAAATCATGAGACTGGAAAAAGCAAGGCAGGAAATATGGACTTAGTGTATAACTGTCGGGTGGAAAAAATATGATGCATGTGTTTTATTAAAAACTAGACAGGACACTTGAATAAATATGAACGCTACCTTCATTGTTATTTCTTTTGCTTTCAAAAACTGCTGCTGTAATATGCTCATGCTAAGCTTTCAGTGCAAATTTAATCCTGTTCATCTTTACTCTATTACACCTGAATACTGTAATGCTTTATAATCCCACTAGCTGCTGAAGGGTTCCCTTCGGAGTCTGGTTTCACTCCAAATTTTCTCATGTTGTCACGGGGAGATTTCTCTCGTCCCTGTCGCCTCTGTCTTGCTAATAAAGAAACCTGAATCAACATCTGGATTTCTGTAATGGTCCGTCCTCTGTGGCCGTGTCTACTGTTAAAAGCACCGCAGAAATTAAACACAATAGAACTAAATAATACCGTAATTGCAGTTCCAGTTTATATGAAAACATAGTGAAGTTGTTTTTCAGGCAAAGATATATAGACAAAAATGTTACTAGAAGCAGAAAACATAGTTTTCTACGGCATCGTTCATTTGCATTTTGTCATAGTACATGGACTATTTATCCTGCAACATCTGTACCATATTTGTATAAAGGCCAACAGTGCAATCTCTGTAAATATTAACACAAGCCAGTCAGTTCTAGAATGAAATATTGCCTGATGCAGTCACATCAGTCTCTTTTGGCTTATATTCAGCATTAACAGAGCAAAGAGGTGATATGTTAAGGCGGTTTATGAGATTGTGTGACTCAAATACAGAAGTATTAAGCCTTGTAAACGTTTTTAAACCTGAACATCCGAGGGTCACAGGGAAGCTGGAGCCAATCTATTGTAGGACTAACACAGAGATGAACAACCAATTACACTCACATTCACACCTATGGGCGATTTAGAGTAGCTCGTTGATCTAATTGCATTTCTTTGGGCTGTGTAGAGGAAACCAGAGAGCCCAGAGGAAACCCATACAGGCACATCTCAAATAAGGGATATTGTTTGAATAAATATTTTTTAGACAGCATACACAGTCTCTAATTCCCCTATGTCTATGTTTTCATTCATTCTTGACATACTTAGGTGTAAACTAATATACTAGGGATAATAAGCTTATTCTGAGCATTTAAACAAACGCCTGGATCTCAAGCGTGAAGCATAAACAGCTTACAGAGAGAGAATATATATATATATATTTTTTTTTTTTATATGGAATGAGCAAAAAAAAAAAAAAAGCAGACTACAGATTGCCTGTACATTCTTGGAAGATGTGTGAGGATATGGAAAACAAATGCTTGGACATCACCCAGAGTCCTATGCACAATATGGCTGCAAATGAAAGTATGAGGGAAGTCTAACCCGTTTCAGACAAGTGTGTTTGTGCAGATGGCTTGCATTGTGCTTTAGCTTTTGGAGTTTGCTCACGGGTAAAAAAATACCAGCGGTATAATTTTCATGAGCCAAAAGTTGGAACTAAAGATGAAGAGAATTTGTCTGACTTCCCAGCGAGTGACTTTTAACGTTCATTTGAATGATAAAGCTGGGAAACAACGTGCAATTATGTTGGAAAAAAAAGTTTCAAGTTTGCATTGTGATGGCAACCAGAAAAGCATCAAAATTGCAACCGATGGCAGAAGAATAACCGCTTGAAGATCTATGGTGAGCTTTGATCTTCATTCTGATGTTTCTGTAGAAAATCTGTAATGATACCATAGATTACATGTGATCTTGACTCTGTGTTTGAATAACTGTAATTTATTTGAGGAAGAAAAGGCACCAGCTGTCTGGTTATAAGGCGCCCAGACCACACTCTACATAACCTCAGTGCACTACAATAGACTGAGACTTTTCATCACTCCCACAAGACTTTTTGTCCAAAATTAAATTTATTAGACTTCAGAATTGGACCCAAAACCATATCATGTTTTTGATGGTCAAGGGAACCTGAGATTCAAGACTTCACAGTTCAGCTGACCTAGAAAGCTGCCTGATTCCAGATGGCTCTGTGTGCCTTTTAGCCTTTAAAGTGTGTCTCTAATATGCACAGTTACGTGCTTTATTTCAGACCAAGACTCGTGTTTATTCTAAAGTTGCAGAAGATCTTACACAGGTTCCTCTCAGAGTGAAGTCAACCCAACAGGAGGGGTAAAGAGAGGTGGGACAGTACGAAGAGGTCTGTCAGCTAACTTGTAGAGAACTTCTGCCTTCGGGGAGTCTCAGATCACATCTAGGAAGGTTTTTGGAAATTGCAAATAAAGAGTGAAACCCTGCAGTATGTCCATGTTGTGATGGTCACATGTATCATCCACATTTAGCTTGACTACAGTATATAATATAATATCTGGATGCCATATAATATCTGTCTGAGATCCTGGAAAAACATGTTTATGTGAGTGGAGGTATCAAAAGTATATTACTGACCGTTCGCAGTGACATCGGACATGATTTACCAGGCCGCGAAAAAATATGCACATGCAATATAGTAATTATTTGGTTAGGAAAAGGGAAAAAAAAAAAGTTTAACCTAGAGTGAGAGTGCAAATCCAGACGAGGCCACAGCGGGAGGGATTGGTGGGAGTAGAAGAAAGCATAATTAGTCCTGGTCTCTGAGTGACGTGGAGTTCACGGTCATTTTAATCAGACTTGGTGATACAAACCATTTTGAATGATAATTGTTGGCATTATTATTGAGCATTTATTTGCCCCGTGGCATTGCAACATTGTAACCTGAAATAGTACAGGTATTGGAGGACTAGAACCAGCTGGTGTTAAGAACTAAGAAATCATTAAAATTGGAAGAAAATGAAGTACATTCCAGAAATAGTAATACAGTGGTCTGTGCAGTCACACTAGATTGAACATTTTTACCAAGCCAAGTACTTTGGGATGCTAGTTCAGGTACATTACACCATTGGACGAGCATATTAGACTGGGGTAACATGGGGTTATTGTGTGTGAGCATGATGCTCTGACAGCCAGTAGAGAAGATGTTACCATTTGTACAATTAATGTCTCATTTTCAACAGTACATTGATTTTCTTTTCATGCACAGTGCTAACCACAGAGTTACCTACAGTACAACCTGACATGTTCCAAACACTTTTTTGTCATACTGAAAATGCTTATCTAAGCATCTGAAATGACCGTTCCATACATTCCAGGCCCTAGTTTTCATAAATCTTAAATGGTAGAAACTGTTCATTGTGACATGCTACAATTTGTGCAGTGAGGCTTTTGGGAAAGTTAGTCTTGATTATATCCGGCCACTTTTTTTTTTTTTTTTTTTTTGGCAAATAAGACAAGAGTCTTGGGACAGACATCTGAAAAATCAAGACTAATTACTATCCTAGAAATGGTAATAAGATCCATTTTCATTTAGGATTGGCTTCTACACATCGACATGTAGCCCCGTGTCCAAACCAAAGGAACATTCTGAGGCTTCTTAAACCTCAAAGCTGTTCAATCTCTATGTCTAAACCAGTGTTTTAACCTCTGAGAAACCAGCCTGTCTTTACCAAGGAGATGGAGGTTTTGGTATAATCATAGGTTTTAAAACTACACAGAAGAGCATTTGCTGTGCTGCGAGTGTGGATGACTGAGCATCTCATTCATACAAGCCTCGTCTCGGATACAAAAGGAATGTGCATCAAAGAAGGAACATAAGGAGGTGTGTGGGTCAAGAACAATCTGTGAGTCTGGCTATGTGTGAGGTCAAAGGTTTGACTGGGCCACAATGTAGAAAAGCATGCATGTTTAGACAGTTAAGCTGAGATGAGATGAAATGAGGTGAGATGAGATGAGATGAGATAAGATGAGATGAGATGAGACTATTGATCCCAGTGGGAAATTGGAGCAACCCTTTAAGTGTTTGTTCCCTTGAATAATTTGAACTGTTTCTGATATAGAAACACTCATCTGAAGTATTCCGCAAGGAACCTTTAGAGGTTTTCACAGAGGTACAAACAAATAACCCATAAGAGTTCTAAGCATCAATGACTTTAAAACTTTAAAAAATGACTTTTTTGGGATACTTTTAAAAATAAAGAAACAAGAAAATGTTCTTTAGAGCAATGCCATAGGAGAACCATTTTTGGTGCCTTAAAAGCAATTCTTTGGACCTCTGAGAGCAAATATTGGAATTATTTAACATCTTAAATGTGTACACTGTATTGACCCATGCTTTAAAAGGTCCTAAAGGTTATCAAGGCCAATGTTTCTAAAAAAAAAAAAAATGGGGAGCCCCAGGAGGTTGATGGGTTCATGATTTTTCCTTTTAACTTTGTTACACTGGTAGAAATCACAATCCATTATTTATTATAATATTTCTAATGATTTTTAGAGGTTAATTGGTCACTTGAACTGAAAAGTGGAGGTCCAAGCGTCCACAACTCCAAAAAATGACTCCATGTCATGGAGGACTTTCTTCTGTTGGAAAAAATATGTGCTTGGTGCCAATAAAGAGTCAGATTCATATATTTGAATATTGGATTAGTTTCATAAAATTCTATCTGTACTGAGGGGGTTCATGGAGTTTACATTACAGTTAAAGTTATACCTCTCTACAAAAAAAGTTTGAGAACTTCTGGTCTAGCCAATTGTTCTGTAGAACATTTTCTGGCACATTTACTTTGAAAAGTGTACACTCTTAGAAAAAAATTACCCTGTGCTCCCTATTTCCTTACAAGCTGGGAAATGCAAAGAAATAAATTTGTATAATAATTTTGTCTTGTATTTGCATATGTAACAAAATATGACTTTTTATTTATTTATTTATTTATTTCATAAAGAGTAGGATTTTGCCAGAGCCTGCATAATCAAATTGAAGTTCAACATCTGCTACAGTTTGGATGTTAAAAAAAAAAAAAAAAAAAAAAAAAAATGCAAGACTGAGTGAAAATTGTGCTTCATCTCTCTTGGTAACATGTCTTTAGCTGTAGCTGGAAAAGCAAAATCTATTAAATGAGTCACTGTTTCCTTAGAGTCAATTTCTAAACCTTTAGAAAAAGGAGCCAAAGAGAAATCCCTGGACACAGTGCACGAGCTTTCCCATGCTAAATGGAAAAAACACATAAAGCAATACTTCTGCCCCCCATAATGTTCTGCAACTGCCTACTACAGTATGTTTCACTGCTTACCCCCTATAGGTTCCGTATGTTTTGTGGAAATACATGGAGCTGGGAAAGCACTAGATTGTGTTATCTCAGGAAACTAGAGCGTAAGGGTGTGGGCTTTTACACATCAGCATAAATCAGTTCCAAAGCATATTCCCTCTATGCAAAAAAAAAAAAAAAAAAAAAAAAAAAAGACAGGCACTACCAAAGAATTGTGACGAAATATCACTGTCTTAAATTACGAGCTACAAAAACAGCAACTTTGTATTACTTGCAATTTTCAGAGGAAGTGAGCAAGGGGTTTCATTTCTTTAGATTGGACTCGAGCCCTGGACTGACACAGGACTAATACCGAGCCTAAGCAACAGCTAAATAGGCATATCAGTGAGCTGGAAAATCAGCATCAGGAGAAACGCTTAAAGGGTCATGCGCCCACTGCCGTCAGTGCCTTTAGACACGTCGGTTAAAACTGCAGGTCTGCAATGAATTAAGGGGGGAAAAAAAGGAGATTTCTCAGAAGCCCACTCGTGTGGTTTTCAGAACTGGCTTGAGCACAGAACTTTTCTCCACATAAATTTCTAATGCTCCTCAAACCCCTCTCAAAAAACACCCTATGGATAGACATCATGTTCCAACAATTTGGTAGTTGTTGTCGTCTACAACTCTGCTTGTTTTTTTTTTTGTTTTTGTTTTTTATCTAAATGTCCATTATATCCTGATTACAATCCATCTGTTATTTGATTTTAAGTCTAAGTCTACCTTTATGAGACCCTCGTGAACTTTTGTTAAAATAGACATTTCTTCTTGTTTTTCTTGCCCCCCCTCAAAGACAGGAAACTTTTATGAGTCTTTAATCTAGTCTTGGTGGAGCCTGACCTTTTCGCGAACAAAAACAAGGATTTAGTCACAGAACCACTGACTCAGACATGAAAATACCATAAATCATCCAGGTCAGATTTAAATACAAAACCGGTAGGGTACGTTCCTACCAGTTCTGTGTGTTTGTGTGTCCTTCCATGGCTCCTTTGGACCATATGGTCCTTCTCAGATGGAGCAGATCTCCCTCTGGAACTTGGCATGACTCATTCTTGCAACATCCCAACCCCCTTCAGGGCAAAAAGGAATTTAAGTGAATCCAGCACCTTCACACATGTAAATTAGTCTTTCACTGCGAAACAGAACTTTCCTGGATTTTCACTCTCAATATCACTTCCCTGGTTGTCTCTTGCCCAAGAGCACTTATATATAATTTTATAACCACAAGTATGTGTAGTTATGTGAATTATATGACTGTTTGATCTAGTTCCCAGAGTGCCCGAGAGATATGATTTCTTATCAGAGGAGTACGCTGAGCAAGAATCAGTGTAAGGGCCTGGAATGATTTTAAAAAGTGGCTTCACTGGACAACGTAGTTTACGTTTTATTGGATTGGGGGTTGATGAACTATTTTACTACTATCACTATTAGCAGCAAGATAGAAACGTAGTGACGTTGCATTCATCTTCATACATGCATTTGTATAGTTTTTGAAAAAAATATCCTGCGACTTTGACAACTAAGTGTGATCACACCTAAAGTGTAATTTTACTTCTACATCCTGCACTTTTCATTGAAATTGCTGTATTTTCATACGTGTCGGAAACAATTACTCAGCGCTGTTGTCTCTAAATGGAGTGAGCCTGGAGGTGCAGATTAGACACACATTTCTGTGGTAAAGGTACCAGTAAAGGTGGAACAGGAAGCTCATGGATGCCACCTGCTGATCATCTATTAACTGTGGTCAGGTTAGGATTTAATTACCTTTAAGGTGGTCAATATGTTTATATAGGACACCATATTTAGCAAATCTGTAGTATTTACAGTAGCATATTCCAATACTACAGAAATAAGCATTTGAACATAGTGTTATGTGTTACTGGGATTTTGTATTATTATTATTATTATTATTATTATTATTATTATTATTATTAAAAGCTGTTAAAACTCCTAAAAAAAAAAAAGGTAACTTGGAGCATGCTCTTCTGAACCAGCTTCAGTCTACGGAGAAATTTAGAGTGCGTCTACCCATCACCGTTTACCAGAGAACTTTTTTTCCAGTAATTACTTTTTCTCATTCTGGTTTGCCTCTAGTTCTAGACTTCTGTTCGATATAAAAACAGAGTCTCAGACTCGACAACGTGCTTTAAAAGCAAAAGAAAATCTGCTGACCTCAGACGGTCATTCCTTTTCTTCAGCAGATGACCTCAGCTGCTTCGAGGACGATCAGGTCTACACCAATCGAGACGTGTGGAAACCTGAGCCATGCCGGATCTGCGTGTGCGACAGCGGCACTATCCTGTGCGACGATGTGCATTGTGATGAGGTGATCAACTGCGAGAAGGTCGTCGTTCCTGAAGGCGAATGCTGTCCGGTGTGCGAGACCACCTACCCAGATAGAGACAGTGGCACCGGCGGTGGACATCACAGTATGCACAGTATTAAAACTTATTATAAATTAGTAATAAGATAAGCATGCGTCTATCACAGTTCTCAAAGTGGGCTCTGGGGATCACTAATGTTTTGTAATATTTTATTTAACTATTTGTTTACTTTTTAAATTTGCTATAAAGATCAGCCCATTATTACCAAAGATATTATAGTTATTACTGAATTCTTTAATTATTAGCTGGCTTGACCACTCATTCGGACTGAATAACTCAAAGACATGTAGTGCTATAAACAAATGTCAGTCATGGTTTCTGTGCATGGAAAATTTCTTTCTTTATTTTAGACCTAAAAAAAAAAAAAAGTGATTTCTTATATATTACCATAACTGAATATGCCTTGATTAATGAGCATGGATGACTAACTTACTTTCTGCCATGTTTTATTTTCAGACAGAATCTATAAGGTGAGCTTTTTTCCTATTTTCTAATCATCCTTTGCGATAAACAAATTTTAGAATTAACCAATTCCTCAAAGCCATTCTGTCCATTTTTGTGTGCTATAAATGAGAAGATCCTATGATCATCTTTAATTTTCAGGGTCAGAAGGGTGAACCTGGAGAATTGCCAATTGTATGTATGATTTTGAAGCATATATCACATACACTGCATGTATTAGCTGATGTGTTATTAGCTGATATAATGTGTGGACACACTGTAAACAATATCATAAGAATCTACGTGATATCCTACAGATAGCGGGACTTCCAGGACGACCAGGAGCAATGGTAAGCTTGAGCCTGATTCATTAAAAAAAAAAAAATAAATAATAATAATATTTGATCTCTTTAACACCAGATGGCAGTATAGCACTTAGCGATCTTATTCTCTCTAAACAAATAAATGTTTTTTGCCTTCAAGCATATTCATTTCCAGAATTATGAATAATCATGAATCATAATGTACTAATCCATAGAAAATATAACAGTCATTTTTTTATCATTCATTTTCCTTACTGATATGTCATTAATAGGGACCACCAGGTGCCGCAGGAATCAGGGGAGATCAGGGACCCAAAGGAAGACGTGTAAGAAACAGCAGAAACAATTCTCACACTAAGCTAGGCCATAACCAATATGGACATATGTGAATGCAAAGAAAATACTTTTTAAATCTTATTTGTAGGGTGCAAGAGGTCCAGCTGGATATGATGGAGAGCCTGGTATTCCTGGACAACCAGGAGAACCCGGACCACCAGGCCATCCTCCTGGAGTGAGTACTACATTATATGCCGTAAAAAAATAAAATAATAAAAAATCAGCCCATTCAGACCTCAAGTTAATGTGGAAGTTTATTAATAAGGTCTTTGGGAAACACTTGCTTTAACTACAGCCTGGGAAAATCATGGGGAAATTTCAGCAACATTTCTAAAAGCTTTATATTAAGCCAACATTCTAATCCGCTTCTTTGAAAATCTAGTGATATAGTTGCACTTAGCAGACAAGTTCAATTAAATAAAGTAGGTTTTTCTAACATTAGAACATAACCGTAATGCCATGATTGATGCTCTTTTCTGACACCGTGATGTCATTGGTATTAGCAATAATTTAATAAACCTTAACTTAAATAGACCTTTAAATATAATTTAAGTAATAAAAAATTTTAAGGAACTTTATCTTAAATTGATTTTTTGTTTTTAATTTTTGTGTGTGTGTGTGTGTGTGTGTGTACACTGCATATTTTGCCGTGTTTCCCATCATAATATTCAACTACATTACATAAGTGCATGCACAGAACATGTATAGCATCTTATTTTCTGTATTTTTGTTTGTTTGTTTTCTTATTTAGGGACAGCTGTCCTCTCAGATGGCAGAAGGATTCGGAGGCGACAAAGCAGTAGGCCAGTATGCCATGATTCCTGGACAAAGGGTATAAAGCAGCAATTCAAACTCTTAAGTCTTAAGTTAGCAACACAAGACAAGTCATAAGCTCACAATAATGTTAATATCTCTAATATCTTAATGAGTTGATGTAAACTATGTGATTTGACCTTAGCTGTAGCGTCCTGAGACATATCGTTTATGCTATCTTGACCAGTCACATGTCCTCCTAGAGCAGGTCTTGTTCAGTAGCTGACAACGTTGCAGACCCATGTTGTAAGCAAACAGTTAAGTTCCTTTTTGGGTATGTTTTTTAAATTCTATTTTTAGGGGGAGGCAGGTACAAGAGGAGCACCTGGACCCAGTGGTCTACCAGTAAGTCTGTAGCATGCAAAACAAAAACAAATATATATACATATTACAACGTATGAAAAATATCAATGAATAATCAGGTTTTCAAGTTTACAACTCCTAATAACTCCACTTTTTCTTGTTTAGGGGCCAGCAGGACCTCAAGGACCCCCTGGTGAAGCTGGAGACACAGGATCTATGGTAAGAACGGTCAATCAGAAACCAGCAGTTAGTTAAGTTATTTCTGTTCACATTCATAAATGTATTCATATTAAAGAAGTCATATTAAAAAAAAAAGTCCTTAGATGTAAACTGTCTTAAATGACTTGACACTGAGAAACTGAAAGCCTTTTTTAAGAGAGCTTTCAGTAACTGTAGGAGTAAGAGTAGTTCTTCAATCTTCATGTTGTGGCTGCAGGTTTCCATTTTCAGGTAAGCAGGAGCTACACCTGAACATGCGTGTTTAATCAATATTGGTCATCACATAGCTATAAGATGTGTAATGTTTTGGCTGTAATGAAAACCTGCAGCTACACAAACCCCCTGCATTTTAGATTGAAGATGATTGCTTTTCATTTGCTTCAGTGAAAGAGATGAATGTCAGAGAGAGAGAGAGAGAGAGAGAGAGAGAGAGAGAGAGATAGTGTGTGTGTGTGTGTGTGTGTGTGTGTGTGTGTGTGTGTGTGTGTG
>JAOVYU010000060.1:3350777-3366819 GCA_025674565.1 Synodontis membranacea | reverse complement strand
TGCTTATTGTACCATATGAAGAAGATTTCGTTAAGTCCACAAATCTCAGAAAGGTTCTTCTTGATCTCTAGGGTCCGTCTGGTCAGAGAGGACCTGAAGGACCTTCAGGAAAGCCTGGGGAAGACGTAAGTAGAACATCTGCATAACATGTTGTACCCGACACATTTACCTGTATATGGCAATGAATGTCTAAATGATTGATTGATGCATAACATTAGAATGTAAAGAATGTCCAGTACAAATAAAATCACTTTATCTTGTCTAGGGAGAAGCAGGGACAGCAGGAAGTACAGGAGAGACAGGATTCCCAGGATCTGCAGTATGATTTAAACCATCTGTCATATCTACATTAAATACTGGAGGGATATTTATAACTACATACAGATACTGATCTTTTTTTTTTATTTTCTCTGAGTTTAGGGAGCACGAGGTTTTCCTGGCACACCAGGTCCTCCAGGTCTGAAGGGTCACAGAGTGAGTAAAATGTTTGGATCTCATTAAATCACGCCTTTACTCTAATCATCACACTACAGCAGGCATTCTCTTATCTGGCTTCTCCAAAACTATCTTTCTGTTCCATGAGTTGTCCATTATATGTTATGACAAATGTTCATTTTAGTTTCATTCATCCCTGTTAAATGAACGCATTCACCCCGTCAAATATCTGGAATAAGTCTGAAAAGTCAGACGTTCAACTAAAAGTTGCATCATCTAATTTCCTGAAGATCATTAGAAGATGATTATTGGAATTTCCTTTTTGTCTCAATAATTTTGTGATAAAGACTGACGAGGTTACACTTAAAGGTACAATCCTGTTACCCAAATTAAAAACTGAAAGCAAATTATTAATTAAACATTAACATTTAAGGTAATCATTAGAATGTCCTTAATGTTTTCATGCTATTAACATGGATGCATTAACACTAAATGCATACAAGGCTTAAATACAAGGCACTGCAATTATAGAATCACCCGCGTAAATGTTCCAGGAAACATCAATGCATTTTTTTTATGGATGCAAAATGTATAAATTTGTGAAACCAGATGAAAGTTTACGACAGGATGTTGTTTTTTGTAACAAAATACGATAATCAATATTTAGCAATTTGCACTGAGTTACATCTCAGGAAACAATCCCATTGCACAGCATGACATGCAGCCTAGTGGTGGAACATGAGTCTAGGTTTGCTCAAATAATGTAACGTAAATCATCTGTAAGACAGATTTTCTATTATAACCACATCTTTTCTGTTTTACAGGGTCACCAAGGTACAGACGGTGTAAAGGGAGAACGTGGTGCAGTTGGATCAAAGGTATGATTTGTTCATTAGGAGTTTTTATTCACTGTCATATTCTAACATGTTTCTGGCACTTACACGGTTTGGCTGAAAGAAAAGTAGCTTGATTATGTTATGGTCTAATAAATCCCGGAATATTTGCTAAACCTTTCTCTATTAATATTTCATTTGTTTGTCCCTCAGGGTGAATCTGGCGGAACAGGTCCAATGGGCGCTCCCGGCCCCATGGTAAGCCAAGCTGAAACTATCACATCATCTTTCCACAGCTGATGTGAATCTATTAGCAGTGCAGAGCGCCAGTGGTACTTTAATTTTAATTTCATAAGCAGTTTAAAAATACAAACAGATACAGCATCATTTATATCTTAAACGCAGGGTCCAAGGGGAATGCCAGGAGAGAGAGGACGCCCAGGGCCAAGCGGTACACCTGTGAGTATAACAACAGAAAGAATGACAGAAGTGCATAAAAGCAAGCGAACCCAAATTAAATAATCACAGCTAGTCATGATTAGCACCGGTTTATTACTTTTAAGCAATTAAATCAATGAAATCTTTACTCAAAGCTAGCATCTTGTATTAACAATGTTAATGTTAACACAGCCATTTGTCACTTCCAAGAAATAAAAACAAGGCTAAGGGCTAGCAACGTTTAGCATCTTGTGCTGTTTGTGCTATGAGAACCTTGTCTGCTTATTTCATTTTCAAGAAATAAAGTTGTTCTAGTTTAAGTTAACTTGTATATGTTTGGACAATGTATATTATTTGCAGTAATACTTTATAAATTTTTGCATTTTAGGGTATGCGTGGTGCTCAAGGAAATGTTGGAAAACCCGGTCCAATGGTAAAACCTCATGGATTTGCTAACAAATTTGAGACAGCAAAAAAAAAGAAAGTACATTTTGATACTGATCTTTGAATCTTCAACAATGTTTAGGGTCCTTTGGGACTTAGTGGATCTCCAGGCTATCCAGGAGCACCAGGCATGAAGGTAAGTGATTACCACTAACAGTGATTTTTTTATTCCAAACAGTAACATTACAGGGCATCCTCAATATCTATATACCAGTCAGGTTGCCCATCGGAATAAAAAATACCACACCTTTCTATCAGAACCAGCAAATTACTTCTTCAGCAATTTGAGCTACAGTAGCTCGTCTGTTGGATCGGACCACATGGACCAGCCTTCGCTTCCCACGTGCATCAATGAGCCTTGGCCGCCCATGACCCTGTCACTGGTTCACCACCGTTCCTTCCTTGGACCACTTTTGTTAGACACTGACCACTTCAGACTGAGAACACCCCATTGTAGTTTTGGAAATTCAGTCCGGAGATCCTGATCCGGCCTAATCCAATCATCTAGCCATCACAATTTGGCCCGTGTCAAACTCGCTCAAATCCTTGAGCTTGCCCATTTTTTCCTACTTCTAACAGCTTCGAGGACAAAATGTTCACTTGCTGCACTTAATATATCCCATCCACTAACAGGTGCCATGATGAAGAGATAATCAGTGATATTCACTTCACCTGTCAGTGGTCATAATGTTATGCCTGATCGGTGTATGTTTTCCACCCGCTCCACCAGCCATATTCATATTCAGTTACATTACTAATAAAAAAAAAATAAGCATCGTTATTTATGTATATATTTCTGTTTTGCATAATAGGGTCAGGCAGGACCCACAGGAGTTCGAGGCCCTGAAGGACCACAGGGATCCAGAGGAGAGACAGGCACCCAAGGCAGACCTGGACCAATTGGTTTACAAGTTCGTATTCAGTCAAAATGTCCTTTTTCCCATTGCCAAACAGATGTTGATTAGCATTACTTCTTTTAACAACAGTACTTTTTATGATGAATCTCTGTGGCATTTTTAACAATATAGGGCCCAATGGGTACAGATGGAGGTCCAGGCTCCAAAGGTCCAGTGGTATGTACAGAAGCATTTATGATAACCATTTATGAATAACTATATAGTGTATCTGAAATAAAGCTATGCATTAAAGCCCACAGTAATAAACCCTAAAATTGTAATGGGTTTATCTAGGGAACACTTGGACCACAGGGGCCTGTTGGATTGCCCGGTCCACATGGTCCTCCAGGACCTCAAGGAAGCACTGGACAACCTGGTATCAAAGGTCACATTGTAAGTGGTACTTTTTTTTGCATTTGAAATTGTAATTAAAAACAATGTATCAAGCATTGTTTAATTCAGTAATGCAACAATAGAAGCTTTCAATTAATATACAGTATAAAGAAGTTTCAGAGGCCTGCATCCATTCAGATTCACAGTTGCATTTTTGTAAAGGTAATTCCTAACTGAAGTGTAAATGAAGGTTCTAGAGTGTTTTTAACCTTCCTGAACATCAACAGGATTTGGACTTCATTAAAGATTATATTTTCAGTTAACCTTTACCTCTGCTTAGGGAGATGTTGGCGTACCTGGATTTAAAGGAGAAGCTGGACCTAAAGGAGAACAAGTACGTTAAAATTAAAAGACTTGATTTGAGTTTGGAGTAGACTGATAAAATATACATGTGTATATATATATATGTGAATAAATATACAAAATATAATATCAAGAGGCTTTAGATGTGAGAAAGTATGTACTTAACATTTTAGGGTCCTCAAGGAGCACAGGGAGTGCTTGGGCCTCAAGGAGAAGAGGGAAAGCGAGGGCCTAGAGGAGATCCTGGATCTGTAGGTCCACCTGGGCCTGTTGGTGAGAGGGTGAGTCAGATTTTCTAATTATTGTTAATCGCATGTTACAACAAATGACTGCTGGCCAAATAAAATAAATTTTTATGGTTTGTTTCATTAATATTTCAGGGGGCTCCTGGAAATCGTGGTTTCCCTGGTCAAGATGGATTACAGGGGGCCAAAGTAAGTAGACCACCAAAAGCAGCAATCAATCAAATTCTCCAATTTTTCAGCAACCAAAATATAATTATTCACAATCAATTTTAACCGAAGGGTGCAGTAGGTGAACGTGGAATACCAGGAGTTTCAGGGCCCAAAGGTTCTACAGGAGATCCGGGAAGAACAGGTGAACCAGGCCTCCCAGGTGCAAGGGTAAAATCAACAAACATTCTACTTTTCGATTACTTGTCCTTGCTCAATTTTCGATGATTTTGTTCATGAAGTATTGCTACTCTGATTTACTGTAGGGTTTGACTGGAACTCCTGGAGTTCAGGGTGCTGAGGGAAAGCTAGGACCTTCAGTAAGTTTGGCCAAAATTTCACAGCCATTACTTGCATGACTTTTCCTTGTTTACTGCTAAATTTGGCATAATGAATGTCCTTTTTGGGAAAATGAAGTCTACAGCATCCATTATTTTTTTATATCTCTGAATGCAACTATTCTCCAGGAATATCACAGAAGTTAAAAAAAAGTTACCGAAATGTATCCATTCCCGCTTGGTATAACTGAGCCTGATAACTGTGCCAAAACATAGTTTGCTGTGCTCCATATAGGGTCCACCAGGTGAAGATGGACGTCCAGGACCTCCAGGGTCTATTGGAACCAGAGGTCCAGAAGGATCGATGGGACTCCCAGGCCCCAGGGGCTTCAGTGTGAGTCAACTTATCAAGATCATTCAACATTTATAAATAACTGTTGCCTAATAAAATATTTTTAACTGTCCTGACATTCCCTGACAAATCTTTCATTACTGCATAATTCAGGGGGATCCAGGTAAACCAGGTGAGCAAGGCTCACCAGGACCTCCAGGACAGCGAGTGAGTACCATCAATAACTATAACACCATTCCAAATATAACAAATCATGTTTAATTGACTCATCATGCAATCTTGGCTTTCATGTAGGGTCTACCTGGAAAGGAAGGAGAGGTTGGGCCACTTGGACCCACTGGTCCTCCAGTAAGTTTGTCACTTTGCATTTATTTTTTTTTTCAATTCTGCATCACAATGATGTCAAAACAAGCAATAACAGTACTGGATGCTTTACTCCAATATTACAGGGACCAGCAGGTGACAGAGGAGAACAGGGACCTCCTGGAATGCATGGCTTCCAGGTAAGCAATTAAAAGTAACTACTTTATGACAAAAGTTGGAATTTCAAGACATTAAGAAGACAAATATATATTGCTCAGTATCTAATCCACTTTAATGTTGTTCCTCAGGGACTGCCTGGACCAGCAGGGCCAGTTGGAGAGGGAGGGAAACCAGGTGATCAGGTAAGGTTAAATGATTAAGGTTAAATGAATGAAATAAAATAATAAGTATGAGTTATTTAAGAGCCCATTCCAGTCCATCTTCTATTAAAAAATAAATATGAAACATAAATCTTTCCCTCTTTTAGGGTATTCCTGGAGAGGGAGGCCCTGTAGGACCACTCGGACCAAGGGTGAGCTATGTTTCCATCTTTAATTCTTAACGTAACTATTTTGGATAAAATTGTAAAGTTATAAAATCTAGATTCCTGACTTCAGCAATAACATTACAACCTGATATTGTGTAGGTCCCCCTTGTGCCACCAAATAAATTTGGCAAATAAATGTGACCCATCAAGGCTGGATTCCGTATGACCCCCGAAGGTGGGCTAAGGGATCTGGCACCAAGGTGTTAGCATCAGATACTTTAAGTCCTGTAAGTTGTTAGATTGGGCCTCCATGGATCAAACTTTTTTGTCCCATACATCCCACAGATGCTCGATTGGATTGAGATCTTGAGAAATTGGAGGTCAAGTCAATGCCCTGAACTCTTTGTCATGTTCCTCAAATCATTCATGGACAATTTCTGCAGTGTGGCCCTGCACATTATCGTGCTCAAAGAGGCCACTGCCATTAACGAATACCATTGCCAAAACGGGGTGTACTTGGTCTGCAACAATGTTTAGGTAGGTGGTATGTGCCAAAGTAACATCCACATGAATGGCAGAACCCAAGGTTTCACAGCAGAGCACTGCCAAGAGCATCACACTGCCACACTTCCCCAGGAAAGCAATGAATATGCACCGGGCCATCCACATGATGTAAAGACAACATGATTCATCAGACCAGGCCACCTCCATGGTCCAGTTCTGATGCTCTCATGCCCATTGTAGGCACTTTTGGCATTGGACAGGGGTCAGCATGTGCATTCTGGCCTCTGAGGCTATATATGCAGCCCCGTACACAGCAAGATGCCATGCACGGTGTTTCTGAAACCTGTCATAGCCAGCATTAACTTTTTCAGCAATTTGTGCTACAGTAGCTCTTCTGTGGGATCGGACCAGACAGGCTACTCTTTGCTCCCCATCCTCATCAGTGAGTCTTGGGCACCCCTGACCCTGTCACCTTTTCATCTGTTGTCCTTCCATGGACCACTTTCGGTAGGTACTAGCTGCTGTATACTAGGAACACCCCACAAGACCTGGCATTTCAGACATGCTTTGATCCAGTCATCTAGTCAAAATTGCTCAGATCCTTATGCTTGCCCAATATTTCTGCTTCCAACACATCAACTTTGAGAACTGACTATTCACTTGCTGCCTAGTATATTTCACCCCTTGACACTGTAACAAGATAACCAATGTTATTCATTTCACCTGTCAATGGTTTTAATATTATGGCTGATCGGTGTATTTTAGTGTGCAATCTTTGATTCTAGGTTGGCCGATTTAAACAAAGCTCAAAATACATACCGATATGCATGTATAAATGTGACAGGGAGAGAGTATATACATACAGATATATTAATCATACATGCATATATGCAACAGGGAGAGCGTGGAACTCCAGGAGAGAGAGGGGAGCTTGGACTTCCTGGATTGCAAGGACCCAAGGGTATTCCTGGAGCAAATGGACCGGATGGACCAAAGGTAAATCTGACTTCCATAGTATTATTATTTCAGTTTTAAAATATAGCTGAGCTAGATTTGAGGAACATTGTAAAACATTTGTGACCACACCATGCCTATAAACCAATAAAATGGTAATACCTTGGCCAATGTTCTGTCCATAGAATACCTAATCTTTGATCATATTTCTTAGAAAACAGACCCTACTGTTAACAGACTATATCAGATTGTGTAAGAACTGTTTATTGTGACTAATGCAAAAAAGAATCTTTATAATATTTATAATATTATTGTTCTCAGCATTTAATAAAAGCAATAAGCTGATACGTGTTTTGCATAAGAATACAAATCACTCTTTCATTCTCTTAACTTTTTTTATTTTCCCATGGGGTTGAATAACAGTTCATCTTATTGCTTTATTTATCACTCATTGCTTTATTTGTCAACTATATATGATTTGTAGGACTTGTAGCTATTAGTCATTGCATTCAAATGTGACATAATCTCCCAGCCAAATGTAGCATGCTAATTCATTGTTCATAGGGAAGTCCTGGACCTACCGGTACCGTTGGTGATCTGGGTCCTCCAGGTCTTCAAGGAATGCCTGGTGAAAGGGGAATCTCTGGCCCTCCCGGTCCTAAGGGTGATCGAGTAAGTAAAACAACAAGAAGATTGACAAGTTAAGTGAATGTTTTATGTGCATGTGTATAACATGTTGTTTCACCTCGACAGGGTTCAATAGGAGAGAAAGGTTCAGAGGGTACTCCTGGAAACGATGGTGCAAGAGTAAGATGAACCGGATTATTCCTTCATTTACATCTCTCGAATTATTCTATCATTGTAGCTCAGGTTATTGAAGAATTCCCTGTTATCTGTGTAGTAATATAGTTTAGATGAAAAACAAAACCATGAAGGAAGGACAATTGAGAAATTCTGCTTGACTTTTTGAGCGCATAGAATCTGACATAAAGTAAGATGTGGATATTGGCATGGTCTGTGCGTTCCCTGAAGAACACTAAAGGAATTCTTTAGGAGGCTTGTATTAGCTTGCCCAACCATAGATAGAGTGCTTACCTTGTTAGGTCATTTACCTTTTTAAATGCATGAAGTGATGATTACATAATCTATACTCATTATCATTGTTTTTAACAGGGGCTGCCAGGACCACTCGGCCCTGCAGGGCCTCCTGGCCCAAGTGGTGAAAAGGTATGCAGACCTGATAGTTTCTCAACTATACCATATTAATACCCAGTAGAATCTAATTTATGCTTCTTACAGGGCGAACCTGGCCCCAAAGGACCACCTGGACCACATGGATCAAGAGCAATGCCAGTGTGTGAATTTTTTGGAGATATATATTTCAATTAATGGTTATAATTAATGGTATAAATAAGGAACATAAATGTCATAGTAAATTCTGTATCTATATTTTAGGGCTCTCGTGGTGAGCCTGGGCCTACGGGTCCTGTAGGCTTTCCTGGACCACCTGTAAGTTGATTTTAAAAATATAATTGAAAAAACATTAATAACAAAAGCACAGCCAGTATTGATACCACATACGAGATGAATGAGTAATTGACTAGTCAGTAAAATGAACACATTTATGGTTTTCTTGTGGATTTTCAGGGACCTGATGGTCAGCCTGGAGTGAAAGGAGAACCAGGTGAACCAGGACAAAAAGGAGATGCTGGATCTCCTGGACATCAGGGGTTGTCTGGACCTCCAGGCCCCATGGTAGGTTTTACAATATCAGACAAAATAGACTGATATGTACTAAAACTCCCAAGAGAATCCTCTATATATGACCATGTTTAAAAATGTCTTTAAAGGGTCCAGTTGGTGTGGCTGGACCAAAGGGTGGTAGAGGGACACAAGGAGCTCCTGTAAGTATGCATACATGTACATAAGAAAACATATGTTCATAGGCCTCTTGTTCCTTTGGGAATGAAGGTCACTTCCATTTGCTTTTGTGCTACAAATAACCAACAACTATATTAAATTTTCCAGGGACCCACTGGCTTTCCTGGATCTCCTGGAAAAGTTGGCCCACCAGGTCCAACTGTGAGTATGCCATTAATATTGAGATAAAAAAAAAAAAGGAAACATTATTTGATTAAAATAGAAATAATGCTGGGAAAAAGTGCTGAGTGAATCTTTCTGCCGTTTAGGGTTCTCTTGGTCAGCCTGGTCCTATTGGTCCTCCTGGAAAAGAGGGTCCACATGGACTTCGTGGAGATCATGGACCACCAGGTCGCCAAGGAGAAAGAGGTCAACCTGGGCCTGCTGGAAGTCCTGGAGACAAGGGGGACCCTGGGGAGGATGGACCCACTGTAAGTCCCTGATAAAGTTAATGATTTTAACTAATCAGCAGTAGTAATATTAAGTTGGCAGAATAAGAATATGTAGCTTATGCTATTTGGACTAAGCTAGAGTGTATTCCGATTAGCTCCAATAGCAAGTTGATGAATGTCATGTAAGGAAAAGAAGACAAATGTACCAACAATCTTCTGTTTAGGGTCCTGATGGTCCACCAGGTCCTGCAGGAACAACAGGACAAAGAGGAATTGTTGGTCTTCCTGGACAGAGAGGAGAACGAGGAATGCTAGGGCTACCTGGGCCAGCAGTACGTATCCTGTACATATTGAAGAACAGCAATAAATATTTAAACTTTTTATATTTTTTTATACTTTTTTATATATTGTTGCTGAAAATATTTTAAAATGTTACAGCCCATTAAGGAAATGACAAAAGTAAAGTAAGATGTTAGAATAGTAAATTCTTGAAGTCAGAATAAATTTACACTTTTTAATTCATATTAAACAAAATGTTGACTTTTACACTTATTAGACACAATCTCTATGTGTATAATCATAAAAAAATGTAGTAAAGGATTTTAAGTTCATTGAAATTGTTTTAAATATTTATAAAATGAAATTTATGAAACCTCAATTTAATTAGATTTATGGGTTTAACAGTTTGAGATTTAATAGTTCACATGGTGTACGTAATAAGTTAATTTACTTGATTATAATTTAGCAAGTATCAAGTATTAACAAAAATAATTTAAATTAACAAGGGACTTTATTTAATTATTCATTTATTTATTAATTATATATTTTGATTGTTGTTAGATAATATTGCACATAGGTTTAATTTTTAATCCTTCAAACTGTAATGCAATTATAAATGATGTGATGGACTTTTTGGGTGAGCATATCCATATACAAAAAGTTTGTTGATAGATAATTTGGTTAATTTATATTCACCTGAAATGAATGGACATTACCTCTGAATGTTTTACAACTTCTGCTTTATGATAAAACAAACAAACAAAAAAAGTATTAAAATTTTATGACACAATAAAATTCCTTGAAATGTCTACAATGTATTATCCTTTAGAGATACTGACCTGTATATATAATCTAGATTAACTGATTACATGGAAAGGGATCTCATGCCCTTGCTATTCTCAGTTGTATATTTTAATGTACCTATAATTTGTAGGGTCCTCCAGGTAAACCAGGAACTCCAGGATCACCAGGAGACAAAGGACCTCCTGGGCCAGTTGGACAGCCAGGTGCTAATGGACCTCGAGGTGATACTGGTGCTGATGTAAGTTTAATCCTTATTAACTTAGGTGTAAAATGATAACATGGCTAAAACTACAGGAACACCTGATTATGTTAGTGGCAAGCAAATATCTCACCTGCATGATTCAAACAAATGTGAAAAGCGCATTTGTATATCGGAACTTCTAAATGACTGTCAAGTTGTTTTAACATTTAATACAGCTTGTGCTAGTAATGTTCTCCAGGTGGAAAAACATCTAATAAGGTGACGTCTTGGTGTAACCCTTGGGCTGCACTTCAGTGTAGATGATATAAAACTTCAAATGTGAAGTTAAATGAGAAGAAGTGCCACTGAAATGATGCAAAGTAGCATGATGTTGTAATAGTTCTTTGAAACTGTAGAAATACTGTCATCATCTCAGCAGACTAGCAGGACGAATAGGACATACTGTAGAGCATCTTTGAGGTTAATTGGGGAACACCATCAGGACATGACACAACTGCTCACCTGCATTTCTGTTTTTCAATATACTGTTCAGATTATATAGCTTTAATAAAAATTTGGGAATGGTCTTACTGAGTCTGCTATCTGTCTTGGTCTTATTTCATATTATTTAACCCATAAATTATGTACTGATACATGATTGAAGTGAAAATTATAACCAAGTAAAGACCTAAAGGAAAATGTCATGGATTTTACTCTTGGCGTAATTAACAATGTAGTAAGAAGTTGGAGGAAAAAGAAAAGAAACACAACCATTAACCCACTGTCCATTTGACTAATAGGGACCTGCTGGAGCTGATGGTCCACCAGGAAAGGAAGGGGTCATTGGGGAACGGGTAAGGTCTGAGCTTTGCAAAGAACATTTAATTCTGAAACAACTGTATACTGTATAATGGTTTTAGTCAATCTTCCATCAACAGAACTGAATGTTTCCATTTGGATCACATTTGGATTTTCAAGCACCTATACATAACTATGATTGTTTCTCTAGGGCGACCGTGGAGATTCAGGACCAGAGGGTCTGATTGGGCCAAGGGGAGCTCCTGGTCCTGCTGGTCCTGTTGGTGCTACTGGAGGTCCTGGAAAGAGAGGAGATGTGGTATGTGGTATCTTTTTTTCACAGTATTCAAAAAAATGTTCTGTGTTAATTCCAGGAGTGTGCTTTATATTTTGCATACAAGCAATTTATATTAATATAAACTTTCTTGACAGGGTTCAAGAGGACCTGTTGGACCTCCAGGTGCAGCTGGAAAGAGAGGACTCGTGGTAAGATACTTTTGCTATCTTAAAATATGTTCTAGCATGCTCCCTATTATCTGGAGATCACAAGTTAAAACCACCGTCATGTCGCAGCCATCCATAGCCAGGAGCTGAAGAGAGCAAAATCGGCTGGCTTTCAGGGATGGATGGGTCGGCATTCTCTCTCTCCCCTGTCAATTACAGTGACACTAGTCAATCATGGGCATCTGTGAGCTCATGCATACAGACGTGACCACATCTGCTGCATAGTGGCTTCTTCTTCTTTTTTTTCTTTTTTTTTTAAAGAAGGACTGCATAGCATTTTTATTGATCTTTTATCTTGACAGGGACCTCAAGGACCAAGAGGAGATAAAGGAGAATTGGGAGATCATGGAGAGAGAGGACAGAAGGGACATAGAGGATACACCGGTCTTCAGGGGCTTCCTGGATCACCTGTAATTTTTCCAACTCATAACACCACCGACAACTTGCCTCAGGCCAAACCCGAGTAGTAAAAAGATTATAAATGCGTACTGTAAAAGTCTGATAAAGAACTGAAACAACTAATGCTCTATATATTTAGGGTACCACTGGTGACCAAGGACTATCCGGAATTGTCGGGCCAAATGGTCAACGAGTAAGTACATTTTCTCTATTTACAACTGACCTGCATGTTTACAGGTTGATAACGTTAATGATACACTCTGAAAAAATTATATACATGTAAAGATAAATTCACTACCTCAATGGGATACACTGTAGGGACCTCCTGGACCAATAGGACCACCAGGTAAAGAAGGTTACATTGGACAGCCCGGACCAATGGGACCACCTGGATCAAGAGGAATAGGTGGAGATATCGGACCAGAGGTAGGTAAATCACATGTCACTGTATTTCAAATGCCCCTGTATAACACCAAAATGTCCAAATATGCTTTCAGTGGTAAATTATGTGCTTATGAGGCTAAGAGGGTTCTTGTTCTAGATGTAACTAGAACAATGCTTGCAGAAAAATAATGCTGTAAAATAGTGCTACCATTATAAGCACCAAGAGTGACTACTTATGGACCTGATTTCCATTATGCTTGAAAAAACGAACTGATGGAATGAATTAAACCTTGGAATATCAAAGAATAATTAGAGTGAGATTTCTCCATAACACTCAAACAATCATATAACACTCGTACAATTTACATACATATATATATTCCAATATTGCTCTATATCAGTTCTTATATACTAAAATATTCAAAAATACTATGTCTATTTAATTATTCTCTTTTTCCTTCAGGGACCTCCTGGAGAGCCAGGCCCTCCAGGTCTACCTGGACCCCCTGGACCACCAATTGCTGCCATGGAGGATATGTTTGGAGGCCCTCAAGATTATGATACTGGCCCTCCACCTCCTGAATTCCCAGAAGATGAGGCGCTGCCCAAATCTAATTCTACAGATATGTTCCAAGCTGACCCAGGAGTCCAGGCCACACTTAAGGCTCTCAGCAGCCAAATCGATAGCATGCGGAGCCCCGATGGTAGTAAGGAGCACCCTGCTCGCACTTGTGAGGACCTTAAGCAGTGCTATCCACTGAAAAAGAGTGGTAAGTCAACCACAGGGCCAGAAACTCACCTGCCAAACTGTTGAAACTTTTATTTTATATTAAACAAAGAGCTCATGGTGCAGGCTCCCATTTGTATTTTTGAATGACAAGTATATCAAGTAGAAATTTCCCAAGTGTACTTCAGTATATACCTACTATGCACATTATTATATTTAAAAAAAAAAAAAGTCATACTGTGTGATGTACAGGTGAATACTGGGTGGATCCAAACCAAGGAAGTTCAGAGGACGCCATTAAGGTATACTGTAATATGGAGACTGGAGAAACGTGCATCTCAGCTGAACCTTCCAGCATACCTCGCAAATCATGGTGGAGTACTCCAGGAAACAAACCAGTGTGGTTTGGAACAATGAATGGCGGAACTTATGTGAGTATACGATTATAGACCACAGTTTACTCTTTGTGAACAAACTACTACCAAGGCTACAGATAAAAAAAAAGATTTTGACAAGATCAAGATTTTTTTTTTTCAGATTTGTGAAGAAGTTGCATCTTTAGAAAACTGCAATAAATATCTAAACTAAACTAAAATATACCAAACTAACTAACTAAATAAATAAAAATCACACCCACCACATGATCCGAAATCGTATTCACAGAAAAGATTGATTTCTGATATACGTCAGATTATGTGTTATTATGCTATACACATCAGTTTCCTTTATGAACCTTATAAACTACACTAACTAGAATGGAAACGCATGGAATCATAGTGTCATTTTTCCATATATATATTTTAAATAATACCTTTTTTTGCTTCTAGATGAAATGCATTCAATAAATTTTACATGAACATTGCTAACCCTAATTAGAAGCCTATTACTAAGACTTTTTTCCCCAAAATGTTGATAATTATTGGATGTATGCAGAATATTATGATCTTCAAACACGATGTTTTTAAAATATTTTCATTTTAATGCCATGAACAGACTAGGTTTTGTCTTTATTATATATACCAATTTATGCGGATTTCCCTTGACACATTGCTTTTGCACACGTAAATGTTCTTTACGTGAACATCGAAAGAATTCAGAACTGGCAAAGACAGAAAATCATTGAATAAAAATACCTTATTCAGCCGTAGTGCCTTGCGTTTATTAAAGACGCCAGTGTTTTAGATTTCAAATGGCTGTTAATAGGCAGAAAATTCAACAAGCATTACTGGCTTGCTTATACTATGATGGCAAACTGCTGTTACGGCATCACGTTTCTAGAAACCACTGTCTGATAATCCTTTGTTTCTCTTCAGTTCACTTATGGAAACAAAGACCAGCCAGCTAACTCGGTCACCGTCCAGATGACTTTCATTCGGCTGCTTTCCAAGGAAGCCTCGCAGACCATCACGTACCACTGCAAGAACACTGTGGGTTACAAAGATGAAGCAACTGGAAACCTGAAGAAAGCAGTCATTCTCAAGGCGTCCAATGACTTAGAGCTGAAAGCGGAGGGAAATAATCGTTTCAGATACACTGTGCTGGAGGACAGCTGCTCTGTAAGTTTTGCCCAGGTCTTTTTTTTAAAAGCAAGCATTGGTTTTCAGACACCATGGCTTCTTATCAGATTTGAGTAAAGTACGTATAGTGAGGCGTTAACATCAGGATTGCGTATATCGGTATTGGACTCATGTTCTACTCGGACAGTTGTTAATTTGTTACTCCAGTCTTGAATGAAAGTCAAATTTGAACTATTCAGCAATGAGCAGTATTAAGTCCAGTGCTACGGTCCGACTATTAGTTGTAATAACAGTTGCCAATTCAGTTCATTTTATTTGTATAGTGCTATTAACAGTAGGCATTGTTATAAAGCAGCTTTTGATATTTGGCCTGCTTTTCCATTATAATTAGGATCAGATTTATACTCTTGTAAACTATAAGTGCTGTTTAATAGGCCAAGAGTCTAATAATGTGGGCCGTTTATCCAGATGTCTAAAGTGTGGAAGAATTTGCAAAGTTGGGAAAAATAATATGATTATCACCACTAGGACTATTTATAAGGTTTAACTTCAATATATTTCTAACTATAATCAGTTTCTGGATTAAAGCATTGTTCTAAACTTTTTTTGTGTCTAGGTGTTGGAGGCGTTAGATTTTCTGGTTTATCCTTCTGAGATTCTCATCCTCATTCTCGTGAATTCTCAAGAATGAGTTTTTGAATGTTTGTAGGCTTTATAGGGAATATCATCATAACCGGTGGATGAACTGATAAGATTTTGGAATTGATCCAAACATGGTCAAAGTTACAGCAAGGTCAAAATGCCTAAAATAGCTTCCCTCCAAGTGTATTTTAAGGGTATTTGAGGTGTATAATTTAGTGAACAAGGACTAGAAAGAATTGGAGTTTTGATTGTCTCTTGTTTTCATGCTACATCATATTGCATCTATCTATCTATCTATCTATCTTAGCTGTTAAGGATCTGTTTTAAACATGGTGGTCTAGATACTACTTGAAGCTTCATTTGCTGTCGAAACTTCTGCACTAAAATAATTACACAGAAATTATGTAACTCTGAATACAGGCC
>JAOVYU010000060.1:3303427-3316295 GCA_025674565.1 Synodontis membranacea | reverse complement strand
ACACAACAACATCCTACACAATTGTGTGCTTCTAACTTTGTGGCAACAGTTTTTCAGAAGGACCACATACTGGTGTCATTGTCAGGTGTTCACAAACTTTTGTCCATATAATGTGTCTTTTGAACTCTGAATGATGAAGCGCAATATTATGGCAGTGCTTCGACAAGCTTCAGAATGATCCGCTGCCACAAGGCTGGTATTGTATTGTGAACAAGCTCTTATAAAAGCCATTAGATGTTATTTGGACTGATGGCTAGATAGAAGGAGCTTGTATATATCAGACGAAAAACATCTGAAGACTTGAAGGTTTGCAAATTCTTGGGCCAATCTAAAGGCCCCTGTTATTAAGTTATTGTGTCTTTAGCTTGTTAATATCATCATCATCATCATCATCATCATCACTGTTATTAGACATTACAATTCATTAGAAGTCCCTCACCAGGTTATACTTAATGCTACAACAGAGAATTCATGGCATATGCTTAAAGCAAAAAAAAAAAAAAAAAATACTCCTGGACATCTGACATAATAATAAGAGACATTATTAAATCAAAGACCTCCCATAATGACACTAATGGTTTTGAAGGAACACCAGATTGTCACTAATTACACTGTTTCTCCATCATTACTTTGCTCTGACAAAAACTGGGGCTGCATGCATTAGCTGAATACTGTTCAACTGAGAAACATCCAAGCACATCAGGGCCTTTTTATGTTAGCCTTAGAGTTTATTATGCTCTAAATCCCTGGCACTGTGGCGATTTAACATTCTGTGTCTGCTAATTGGATGCACAGCTCTGCTCTGCAGCCAATTAGCCCTTTTTTTGTGATCAGACAAACAGCTTTTTTGGTTCCTCTCCCACTCCTAGCAGTCTGAAGGACCAGGGATCGAAATTAGCAACAACAATTAAAGCCCTTCAACGAAATTACCGAGCAAAAATGATTACAGAAGTCTGAAGTTTCTTTGACTTAATGAGGCATCATTTTCAGGCTTGGAAATATACTATTATTTAATTATTTGTTTTACAAGTAGATTATTAAGTAGAGTTGCTTAAATAGAGAAACGAGAACTTATGTTAGCTAATGCTAAACAAACAAACAAAAAAAAAAAAGTATGATTAATCACAGATTTCTCAAGCAAACATAAAGGGCACAAATATACAGATATTCCATATACTACTGTGTAAAGGTAGCAAAGAAATGCTGTCAAGCAAAGATGCCTTTAAATAACATAATTAAACATCGCCACAGTTCTTCTGGAGACTGTCTCCCTTCTCCTTGTACATAAAAAAAAGAAAGAAAGAAAGAAAGAAAGAGCATCAAATGCAAAATTAGAAAAGTGACCAGAAAAGTGAAAATACGTTGTTGTTTTTTTTTTTTTAAAAGTCAGGATGCTTGACATGTTATTTGTAATAAGGAGAGTTGTGCATTTGGGGATCGTAAACACTCACCACTTCTCGGGTGTTTTGTTCTTGGAATAGAAAGTAATCCTGTGTTTACGGATCTTAGACATCGCTGTCTAGGACATTCACTTTTACAATCTGACATATAATAAGTAGCTAAAAGATTAACAGCTTTAGAAAGAAAGTTAGAATTGGTATAACTGCTTCTTCTGTTATCTCAGATTTAGGGGATTAAAAAAAAGCTGCTCAGCTAGTTAAGGAAACTGGTACTGGATTTATACTGCAAACTGAATCTCAGGGTTACTGTGAAGTGGCTTCATTTAGTAGTAGCTCACCAACATCCATCCATCCATCTATCATCTATATCGCTTATCCATCAGGGCCATGGCAAAAGCTAGAGCCAATCCAATCTGTCGCAGGGCTAACAGCGAGACGAACAGCCATTCACTCTCGCGTTCACACCTACAGGCAATTTAGAGTATCCAATTGAGCTAATATGCATGCCTTTGGGAAACCCATGCAGGAAAACAAAGTTAGCTACTGTAGGTTACGTTTGGGAAATAAATGCATTCTTTATGATCCATCCACATACCTATGACTGGCTCAAAGAAACTGGGAGATCAAACTTTTTTTTATTTATTTATTTTTTACTTACATTTTCAATCACAGCAACTCTTTGACCATGTTCAGCTTGTGTCCAGTAACCTAAAAAAGGTCATTTTTAAATGAGCTGTAATAACCGATAGATTAAAAATCCACGAGTTCATTAACGGCAATCCACTTTGATCCGCGTATTCAAAATATGGTCTTCGAATCTGCCGACCTTCAGATTCCGACCCACTCATTACTCTACGTTAATAATTCTGCATAAAGTGGAAGCAAATCTTCTTCAGCTCACCCCGCAGCTCTGCTTCTCTGAGATTTATGCCACTCTAATGCGATATCTAGCTTGACACGATATTGACCAGCTGTAATGATGAAATGCCACACCACGACTCTGCTGACTTTAAGGTGTACAGATGAAACATTGGAACATCGACTCGCTTCCAGTGCCGTCCTCGTACCGAGTGTCCCGCTCATTATCTCCCTCGTGGAACTGAGCGCTAATGAATGCATCGTCACATAATGATTAGAGCTTTCTCGTTGGTAAATGTCACTCTCGCCGTGGTCATGAAATGCCTGGCTGGTCTTTTGTCCCTCAGTGAAAGGGGTCTGAGGGCCGTTTTCATGCCATATTGACCAGGGTGGTGTTGTGATGTGTCTGAGAAACAACACTGCTCTGTGTGCAGGCATCCGAGACGGCAGTGACATCCATGCCAGACACCAGGACAGAGTCCACTGCTGGAGTCTCTATTACTAACTACTTTTTTTGTGCCTGTGTTTATCTAACATATCAGTTGCATAACATATCATTATTAACTGTGTTTTTACATTTAAAATCATTCCTATATGAATTATTGCAGTTCTGTTTCTTACTAGTAATTAATGTTCAGAGGTCTAATGCTTGTTGAGCTGTTGATTGAGGATAAAACTGAATACGGGTACGTTATTTAGAACAGACAAGACACAGATTCAGATACACTGCACTATTTGCAATATGTGACAATTTGTATACACTATTGCTATTCATTATTCATTTTCTTCGTTTTAAGATGTTCGCATGGCTAGAGGCATCAGGACTGGGATTTTTAATGTTCCTGTGCACGAGCAGTTCATTGCGAACAGCATGAACGATGTATAAATTAGTCTACTAGATTACATTTTGGGAAACTGAACTAACAAAATTCATTAGTTAATGTCACGGGCAAGTAAGGCGATATGACAAAGAATATCATAGCACAATTCTTTTCTATGAAAGACAATATGCATTACAATATTTCTAGACAATTTCCCAGTACTGTTGCTTTTTTTTTTTTTTTTTTTTTTTTTAAAAAAAGATACTTCATTTGATTGCTACAAATGTAATTTTTTATATATATATTTAAAATTATGGGTTTTTTCCTAAAAAAAGAAAGAAAGAAAAAAAATATGTAAAAAAGGAAAAAGCTGTGGGTTAGGGCTAACCCTAACCATATTACATTTTACAATTGTAAAAACTAAGTAAAAAAATTTAACATCAAATCGGATGCTGCCAGGAAATTTGTACTAAAAATATCAAATATCAAAATTATACTAAACTTAATTTAAACAAGTTTCTGATTACCTATTATACAGAGTAAGCCTGATCAATTCACATGATCAATCAAAGTAGTAGATTTAATTAACACAGAATACTATGCAATACGTTAGCACAGCGAGAAACGTCACTGTCTCACAGAGCAAGTGACCCGGGGTTTGATCCTGAGCTCGGGTAAGAGTGCAGACTTTAATTTTATTTAGGAAAATGTTTGAATAAAAAAAAAAAAAAAAACTTTGAAAATGCCTAATCAAATCATGTTGGGTGTGCAAACACAAAGTGCGTTAATGTATCTCAATTCAATCGCATGCAAACCGATCTACGCATTTTATTTTATTTTACGCATCAACTTTTTTCCCTTAGTGTTGGCTGGCAGAAAAAATAATAATAACAAAATAATAATAACTGTACATCTGTATTCTAGTCTGTACATATTTTTATTTCAAAAAAAAAAAAAAAAAAAGAGAAAAAGAAACAACAAAAAAAAAAAAAAAGCAAAAGAATCCCTACTGGTCTAGGCCACACCCACTTTGGGTTAAAATCCAAATACAGCTCCAGATTCAGATTCTTGGAGCACTAGACAGATCCAGATCCAGATCCAGATCCAGATCGTGGCGCTGTGTTACACCCTTACTGCTGATCTTTCAGACCTAAGCCAAAATAAGCTGAGTCGTTAACGAAAGCTCTGGAGACCCTAACCAACGCCGTGCAACCCGTAACCTTTCCTCGGGATTTCTGTTTATTCCTATCTGGTAACTATGGGAACCAAATAAGAAGACGTTTGTGGAGATTAATCAGGTGCAATGATATATACTAAAAAGGTTGTTTTCAATGCTCTCCTGAGAGAAAAAAAAAAAAGTGCTGCTTTTTTTTTTCTTCTTCTTCTTCAGGGTCCTGAAAAAAAAAAAAACCAGCTAAGCGTCGCTGAAAACAGATTTTACCCTGAGATTATAGAGATTTTCGTATCGGAACAAAGATTTAATTGCCATTTTGCAGCAGACTTTCATAATGACCAAGTTAGAAAGAAGGAAATCATTTGATGGCCAGATGGCAGGTTTATTAAAATCAGGAACTGAGAAGAAGAAGAAAAGCTCCCCAGTCGGCTTGCTGTCTCATTACAAACCTTATTCACCAGAACAAATCAGGCCGGCTGAAACGTGAACCTGAATGCAGAAAACTATAGCGGCTTATACAAAGCCACCTGAGACCCAGACGGAGCTTGGGCTCATCAGATAAAGAAGTCATTCATTTATTTTGGAGAGATGGATGAAGACAGGCAGAGGGACATGCGTCAAGCTGTTCGGTGTGGACTTGGAGGTGGAGATGAAAATAACGGATGGAGCTTCAACAGAAAGGTGAATGACAAATGAGAGACAGACTGACATCAAGCAAAGAGACAACAACATTCTGCATTATGCCTCGCTTTTCTTTTTTTGGGGTCATGACGTTTTTTTGTTTTTTTGGCTTGTTAGGGTCCCCAGGACATTCCGAGATGCACTGATAGAGTGAAAAGAATAGAAAAGGGCAGCGAAGAGAACTGACGCAATCACTCACCTTTTTTCCTGTTAAACGGACGGCTCATGCTGGAAAATGTGCAGCTGCGAGCTGAAAGTGCCACTTGAACCTGGAGAGACGAGAACGGACGTCAAAAAAAAAAAAAGTCAAAAGAGGTGTAATAAATTTGCAAAAAGGAACTTTTTAAATCAGATTTAAATCAGAGCAAGGTGGAAGAGGAAAAAAAAAAAAATAAATCGAATGGCTATGAATTCTTCATTAACACCCCGAAACAACTCGAACATCACAAAAAAAAAGAAAGAAAGAAACATGATGCATTAAGTGATAAACAATTACGTCATAATTAGTCTGAAATAAACCCATCAACTGCTTGCACTTTAACGTACATGTCTATTCTTTTAACTCGCTCCAGAAAAAAAAAAAAAAAACATTAAATACAGACACAATATACAGATTTATACAGATGTTTCTGCACAACGATGTGCTTATCTTGCTGGTTCGACACTTCAACCTGTATATCTACCTCTTTCTTTCTCGTCGCTTTTTTTTTTCTCCCAAATAGTTATTGATTGAAATATTCTAAGCAACAGAGGAGCGGTTCAATACTCATTTTCCTGTGAATGATGGAGTCAAGCAGGATGAAAAGAAAGAGAGACGCCATCGTGACAGATTAAATTAGTATTATATCCTCCTTGCCTTGGGGAGTCAAAGAAACAAAAAGAGTAAGACTTTAATTACAACAGTCTAATTTGCGCCCTCAACACATTCCTCTAACCAGCTCTCTGAATACAAGAACAATGCTGTGCGGTGGCTTATGTAGTGTTTTAATTTAAAAAAGGGAAAAAAAAAAAACAAACAAACAAAAAAACATATACACTCACAATCTTCCACTTTATTAGGAACACCTATGCACCTGCTCATTTATCCAATCAGCCAATCATATGGCTGCAGTGCAAGTGCATAAAATCATGCAGATACGGGTCAAGAGCTTCAGTTAATGTTCACAAAAAACATGATCTCTGTGGCTTGAACTGTGGCATGGCTGCTGGTGCCGGATGTGCCGGTTTGAGTATTTCAGAAACTGCTGATCTGGGATTTTTAGAGCCTACGCAGAATGATGCGAGAAACAAAAACCACTGAGTGAGTGACAGTTCTGTGGACGGAAATGCGCTGTGTGATAAAAAGGTCCGAGGAAAATTACTTCGAAATGCCAGGAAGGATAAAATAACCGGTTTAATCGCTCGTTATAAGTGTGCATGCACGAAACATTGGATTTTAAGGAAGAGGCGCTACAAAAGCAGAAGACCACGTTGAACCAAGAACAAGAATCTGAGCATGTCATGGTCACAGGTTCACCCAGACCGGACAGATTTATGCCCTGCACTGCTGCCACATGCCTAAATGAGCACGTGTACAGTTCCGATTAAAGGGCACAGTGAGCGTACTGTATATATATATATTTATATATACCTCTATAATGCAGTGCTACTGTATTATCCATATTTATTCTTTTCTGTTCTGATTCTCAGATGGGCATAAAAGAAGGTATTATTAAAGAATAATAACCGCAGTCTTGCATAATTGCATTTTATTACACTATTTGGAATTAGATATTTCATCAAAATAAGTGCCTTAATGAAGGTGAGTGCACTTGCCTGGTGAGGCAATTACTGTAAGACTATGTTCTTGTTGTAAGACGAGATTTATCTTACAGTTGATACTAAAAAAAAAAAAAAAAAGGGTCCGTATAAACCGCACCACAGTTCTATGCTGTGTGCGAAATTACAGCGATCCAGATCAACACTTTTCCTCTTAAAAACTTTCACAAACACACACAAAAAAAAGAAGCACAAACATTTCTCCTACGTACCGTAGATCAAGCTACAGAATTGAACTCGGAACCCGTTTCTTGAAGTTAACTGAAAAATATTACAAAACAAAATATATATACAGGGCGTTCAGAAAAGTACACTAGCACTGAGTAATCGGTAGCAAAGCATCTCTCTTTACATAAATGTGGTGCTAGCATTACGGTCCCCCCCCCCCCCAAGAAGCTTCAGATGTTTAGCACCTTAACTTTATACAACTGATCTTAATTACATTCACAATCATGAGGCAAACATTTGAGTCCAGGTCGGATGATTTAGAAGAAAATGGTGGTGAAGAAAAATTCTCAGAGATGGTCAGAGGAAGCCAAGAGGAACATCATCATCATCATCATCCAGACAGTGAAGATGCTAATCAGAAATATTACGATATATATAAACAGTTATTTATATTAGACTTATATTTTGAGAACATTTAGGCCAGATGTGCTTTGTTGAATAAACAACAAATTAGTAAAAGTACAAAATCTAAACTTATTAGAATTCAAACTTGCACACAAAAAGCCCAAATTTGCATAACTGTTTATCAATACAATGCTCATCACCTCTCAATGAAACATCCAGGAGCTACCACACTCAAAAGTTCACAAGAACTAAAATCCAACAACAGAAAAAAAAAAAAAAAAACACACACACACACACAATGCCTTACAGTTCATCTGGAGGTCAAGAAGTTTCCACTTGATCCATTAGCTTTATTATGTTTGGTGACCATTACTTTGGAACACTGGATAAAAGCTTCAGAGAAATGATCAAATAATAATGTAAGAACAGAGCCGAACAAAGAAAGGATGTTGAGCAACGTACACTCGGACAGCAGCTACATTCATACAAGTTCACACGACATTAGAAAAAAAAGATCTGTAGAATCAGTAGTACGTATGTGTGTGTGTGTGTGTGTGTGTGTGTGTGTGTGTGTGTGTGTGTGTGTGTGTGTGTGTGTGGGACGGCTGTGGTTTCCGGACGGCTGGGCAAACTTTAAGAGTATATAGAACAGGAAACGTCCAGTATACTGTGGAATACGGCTTGGAAAGAATGTTTAATACGGTACATAAACAAAAAACCATTACATGCACGGAACGGTATTAACAGAACCAACGAGCAGATGTTTAATCTAAAACTGAATAAATGTTACATGGTGTTCGAATTAAACAGCATTAATCTAACCCCTTTTAACATTAAAGGACCATTTAAAACAAAACAAACAAACAAAAAAAATAAACCTGTTCTGTTTCACTCAGCGTACAGATGCTTTCATAGAAAGGTCATTATACAAATGAACAGCAGAGCTATCATCAGCGCTATTCGTAAACCCACTGCATCAGCGGCATTTATAGCACGTCTCTGAATTGGGAGAATATAGGGATGTGTTGTGTCTGCTCCAGAGACAGTATATCACGTCAGAAATATCGACGGAACACTTTGAATTACCTCCCGGCCATTTTGCTCGACAGAGAAGTGTCCATCTTGACGGATACTACGGGAGCTACTGCTGACCAGATCATCTCCTCTAAAGAAGGAGTCATTTAACGGGGTGTAAGCAGGAAAAAGGGAAAATTGGACATTATAGGGGCACTGGTTAATATCTATATTGTTCTCAGTATTACAAATGACTTTCAGAAAGTTACTGAAAAAAGAGCTGAATGTTTTTTTTTTGGTGGTGTTTAGATCCCTCTTATCGGCAGTGCTTCATGTCAATGCAGAGAAGATCAAGGTCCTGGAATTTGATGGACTGCAAACCAGTGTCCACTTCGATGGAATCCAGATTGAAAGGTCAAGGAATTTAAATGCCTGGAGTCACAGGCACGGGAGAAGAAAGTGGTTGGCTATCCACAACCATTGTGGTTTTATCTTACATCCTTTGCGTGGTCCATGAAAGAAAGCAAAATGTCCATCAAGCTCTTCCAGATGCTAATCCTACTTGGACTGCTGCATGGAATAAAAGGCGTGGACACTGCTCACGTCAGGCATGATTATGCCTGAGGTATTCCAAACGTGACGTCGTACATTAATGAACATCGGCTTCGGAACTACGGAGCTGCGAGGAGGAAATCCAGAGATGAAAGTTGCTTGCAAGGATTTGGTCACATGGGCAGGATGCACAGCAACTGTCTACTAGACTAACGACTTTGGAAGCTTCTTGTCCACACAGTTGAGACTCGACCCTATCGTGGAGAAGTTCTGTCTGAAATTCACCGGCACTGAGAGCAACATACTACGAAGCTGCCTTCATCCAGACACCAGCTACTGTAGTGATCAAAAGATGTTATAGACTCCCACCCAACGGACCTTCAATAACAAAACTAATAATTCTAGCAAGATAGTGCTGTTGGTGAAAAAGCCAGGATTTTATGCTAAACGCCAAATTACTCCAAAAGAAGTAAAATAAAAGTTTGTCTGGGCAACAGGTTTTTTTTTTTTTTTTTTTTTTTCTAAAATGGAGAAAGTAGATGAAATTAATTAGCTATATCTCCTTACCAGCTAAAGTTCATACAATACAAGTTAATACATTAATATTATACACGGAGTCCCAACAGGTCTGGATCATCATTTTTACATCATCATCCAGGAATGATTGTTAATTTGTCATGTTAGTACTGTAGTTTGGGTGTTTATACCTACATTCTACTAAATGGTGAAGTAGAAACAGATGATAGGAAATGATCTAACTTTTTACCAAACTAACTGGACGGACCACGTCGGACACCGGAGCCTCCGGAAAGTCAGGGCTTCATGAATAAGAGCAGACATGAGAGGCTGGGTCAAAGAATAAACAAATCAATGCTTTTTCACTTGATCTTGCAGCATCTTATAGCCCAGTGCATGTAAACAGGATCATACATTCTTCAAAGAATCTTCCAGTGATATTAAGTTTCATTTCTTTTCTACATCTGGCCATATTTAGCTGCCATTGGCTTAGTACTTGGAGATAATAAGCTGAATGCGGTGTTTTAATGTACGTCATGTGCATACTGTACAGTGCATCACTGGCTGGAGCTGGAGCAAAGGGAACTCTCAGGTGCATCACTATGTAAATCTTTTATCACGAACAAAGCCTGTGGATGGAGTCAGGACGTATTCCAGTGCTCCTGAAGTCCTTCACGGAGCGGCACAGAGATACAGAGTGCTGCTTGCCAAAACCTTATCAGACCAGGTACTAAAACAGAACGGAAAAAACAAGACCGCTGCTGAGGCTTGTTTACGGCCAATTGAGCTGACAGTGAGTGCAACGTACAGTCAAGCGGACAAGGACGGCTTTTTGTCCGAACAGGTGCGTTTATGATGCAAGAGCAACGTGAGAGGTTGCAATAAATCCACGAGGTGACTGCAAAAGGGAGGCGGAATGAATTGCAGTAACTTATTTCCGTACGGTGGGGAAAAAAAAAGACAAGACACAGGGAAAAGGTTTGGTCACTTTAAAACCTCTGTATACAGGTTATTGTTGCAGGCAGCTATTCCATGGAGTTCTTTGCTTTCTTCAATAAAAGAGAGAGAAGAAAGTATAATGAGCTTTAGACGACACCCAAGAAAAAAAAAAAAACTTCAAGGTAATATCAGTTTGCCACCTGGGACGTCAGTCAGTCACTCTGATTGACAGCAGCTGAATTTGTATGTTTTATCACTTCCTGACTGATGATTCACCCTGACCTAGGAAAGCGGCAGACCTCCCGCTGGAGTCAAGCGCAACGCGACCTGTCTGCCCCTTCACACCGTTCTTAAAAACAACACCAAGAAAGCCATTTTGGGAAAACCTTAGTGATAAAAAACACAGCTGTGTGGAATACAAATGGATCCAGTGATGGAGTGCAAGTTGCAAAATTTCAAAACACTTCTTGGAATACAAGGCAATGAACTCGGGGGGAGGAAAAAAAAAAAAGTGCAGGTACTACTGCTATACATCACATCTGGCAAATCAAGCATGACTCATTGTTTATCATTAGTCATCTCGTGCATATTAAAGCGTCTAAGAAAAATGTGCAAATAAACTCAGAGTAGTAGGCTGTTTTAGAAAAAGTTTTAAAAAGTAAAACAAAACTTTGAGCTATCTTGACAAAGCAGAAAAGCATAAATCTTCATTAGTTAACCCCAGGCATATTAAAAGTCCTTTAAAAAAAAAAAAACTGTGCAAACTTTGGAACAGAAGGATATTTTGGAACAAATCAAAAAGAAAACAAAACGAGAACGACAGAACACGGAAAGTAGTCGAGCGAAAACTTTTACAGCTCTCGACAAAGCAGAAAAATATCAACTCTTTTAACAACACATCCACTAAGGCTGTTTTCCAAGGTGAAATAGCTCTGCCCTTTAATTTTCTTAAAGCATGTAAATTCCTTTGACCTTGTGAAATCCATCAGTCAGGAACAGGCAGTTCAGATATAAAACATTTCTAAATAATACCTAGTAATAACCAAAAAAAAAAAAAAAAAAAAAAAAGACTGAGCAGAAAACAGTGCTAAAAATTGCAATGCATAAAATATGCCCAGTGTTGAAGTCCACAAATCTGAGCCATATGTGAACGGAGTGAGCCAGAACTGAGCACAAAAACAAGCATACACGCATGACCATGCCAACCGTGCGCTAACAATCCGAACAGAAATAATCTTTTGCTTTGAAAGAATCTTGTGTCAGGCTCTGGTATTTGGCTCGCTAAACTTTCATGGCAAGCTGTTTATGGATGCGACTCCCTGCATTCCTCACGCGGACTGGACCTGCCATAAACAATGTCCAGACAGTGTGCAGAAAGAAAAAGAAAGGCAAACTTTCTTACCAACGAGGAGAAAAACAGGACTCGGTACCCTGTGCCAAGGCAAGACAAACAACAAGAAGACTTTCATAGGAACCCGCAGAAGAATGAGACGGGGTGAGGCGAGTTAAACACTGAGAGAGAGAAAGAGAGAGAGAGAGAGAGAGAGAGAGAGAGAGAGAGAGAGAGAGAATGAGAGGGAAGGATAGTGGGGAGGAAGTTCCAACGGTGCTTAATAGTTTTCAGCTGTGGACCAGATGGGGATGCGTACAGGAGTGCTGTGAGAGGGGCTGAAGGGTTCGTGAGATTGTTGTGTGTTTCTGGGTTTAAACCTTTCTGGAGTTTGCTGAAAATGCAGAAACAGAGTGATTCCAAGTGATTTGTATGCGAAAAATATGAACAAAGTAACAGTACTGAAAAAGGAAATGCCTCAGTTCTCTCATTTTCAACCACAATTGCAGATCGTGTCCTCGTTGTTGATCACTAATGCCTGATTTGGAAGGAAAAATCACGATTTGTACAGGCAACTCTATGACACTCTTTATGTATCACGATACACAGTGGTGCTTGAAAGTTTGTGAATCTTTTATATTTTTCTATATTTGTGCAAAAATATAACCTATGACCTCATCGGATTTTTTTCACAATAGTCCTAAAAGTAGATCAAGAGAAGCCAATTAAACAAGTGAGACAAAAATATTATTATTCTTGGACATTTATTTATGGAGGAAAATGATCCAATAGTACATATCTGTGAGTGGCAAAAGTACTTGAGCCTGTACGATTAGCAGTTCATTTGAAGAAGAAATTAGAGTCATGTGTTTTGACAATCAGGTGTCGAGTGGGCGCTCCGTTTTTTATTTAACGAACAGGGATCTATCAAAGTCTAATCTTCACAAGACGTTTATGGAAGTACAGCATGGCACAAACAACGGAGATTCCTGAGGACCACGGAAACAGAACTGTTCATGCTCATCAGGCTGGAAAAGGTTAGAAAACACTCTCTAAAGAGTTTGGACTCCATTGGACTAATCCAAAGTCAGACAGAAGAAATTCAAGATGATTGTTACTATACTGAACAAAAATATAAACGCAACACTTTCGGTTTTGCTCCCATTTTGCATGAGCTGAACTCAAAGATCTG
>JAOVYU010000060.1:3262403-3279362 GCA_025674565.1 Synodontis membranacea | reverse complement strand
TTTTTTTAAGTATTTGGTTTAAAAAATATTTGATTGCTAGACTTTGTGTGTCCAACAAATAGAATAAATAAATAAAAAAAATAGCCAATATTATGAAAATAATTATTACTTAATTTCTGCTTTTGTGTGCCAAATAAAAAACTAAACTAAAATAAAATAAAACAAGCTGTTGCCTTGTTTTCCCATTCATTTAAAAATGGGGATAAAAAAACCTAATAATAATAATAATAATAATAATAATAATAATAATAATGAACACAGTGTACCAGGTGTGGCTATTCAATGATGAGACTGAGCAGTCCAGATCATTATGATCCTGCGACAAAACAGTACGCTCCTGTGACAAAACGTCCAGTCAATGTACTGGAAAACACATGACTCTCCTGATGAAGAAAGCTCAACAAAGCAAGTCCAAGTTCAAGGCCATGTTAATTGCTTTCACTGACATTAAGGGTGTAATTATGGAGAACTGGGATCCCGATGGAGTGAACCCAGTGAACCAACAGTGTTACAGAAAGGTTCTTGAAACTTCGCAAGAACAGGTCAGAAGAAAGAGGCCACGGTTGTGGGAAAATGTTTCCTCCTTCATCAGGACGGTGCGTCAGCAGACACAGCGTTCTCAGTGAAGCGGTTTCTGGCCAAGAAACGCATCACAGTACTCAGTCTTCATCTAATCTAGCACCATGCCACTTTTTTCCCCTAAAATCAGGTTCTGTACATGTGGAAGTGAAGAAAATAACAACAGAGCTTCTGAGACAGCTAACAGAAGAAGACCTACTGCACTGCTTTGACCAGCGGAAGACCAGAATGCAGCAGTGTAGAGTTGCAGAAGGAGAAGGTAAGTGAAATGTAAGTTTTCTTCATTCAAATTAAATTCCAGCATCAGTCTCATTATTTAATAGCCACACCTTATATGTGATCGGAGTATTGTACGCTCCACTGCACAGCTGGAAATCAGATCTGTGTCTAAAAAAAAAAGCTTCTTTAATCTGTCCGGCCTTTAGTGTGATTCAGTGACCAACTCCAAATCCTGAAATGCATTACTCAATGTAGAGACTTAATAAATTAGATATTAAAAACAGAAATGTGATGTAGCATGAAGACATGTGAAACAATAGAGACAGAGCAGAGAAACACCTGTATGAGCTCTTACATTTCCTTCATCATTACATATTTTCAGTATTTATATATAAATAAAGCATCCCATACAGTGGAGTAGTTTCTGCCAGCCCTTATTTATTTATTTTTTTCATATAATCATCCTATTCTACTTCCAGTGCTTAGATTACAGGTATAAATCAACATTAATAATACGTTAAACCTGAACAGACTTACATTATAGCGCTTCACAAACATGTCGACGTGCTCCAGGCAAATTTTGAATTTGACAGCGCTGATCCAGAGCAGTGTGAAAAACATTAGCCCCATAGTGGGCATGTCACCAGTTCAATAAATACACAGGAAGGTATTAAAAAAAAAACTACACAGAGCTGCAGAGGCAGGAAGTTTGATCACACAACGCACACACATACGCAGAGCTGAGAAGTGTAACATCACAGCGTAGAGTGTGTGATTCCGCTCATGCCTCAGCAATATGCCGACCATTAAACTGTTTCATTTATTCATGGACGACACATTGCACATTTTAACTTTTTATATCTGAGAGACAAGTTAGTTCCTGTTCCCATGTACATTATAGGAACGGTAAACAGCTTTCATTTCCTATTATATACATCTAGATGTGTTACAACTTATTTAATTCAATGTTAAAGAAAGAACTTGCGTTTCAATTTTTTTTCCCTTTCAACATATTGCTTGTTTTGTCGAGCTTTCTTCATTCTGTGACCCACATGCTTTCCTGTCCACTGACTGCTGTTTTGTCTCAGGATCTTACTTGCTGACTGCTCTGTCTTGTTATTTTATAGCCACACCATGTATATTATAATATACACCAATCAGGATTAACATTATGACCACCTGCTAATATTGTGTTGGTCCCCCTTTTGCTGCCAAAACAGCCCTGACCTGTCGAGGCACGGATTCCACTAGACCCCTGGAGGTGTGCTGTGGTATCTGGCACCAAGATAGTGGTACTATAAGTTGCAAGGTGGGACCTCCATGGATCGGACTTTTTCGTCCCAGACATGCTCGATTGGATTGAGATCTGGGGAATTTGGAGACCAAGTCAACACCTCAAACTCACTGTTGTGCTCCTCAAACCATTCCTGAACCATTTTTGCTTTGCGGCAGGGAGCATTATCCCGCTGAAAGAGGCCACAGGCAAAAGGGAATACCGTTTCCATGAAAGGGTGTACATGGTCTGCAACAGTGCTTAGGTAGGTGGTACGCGTTAAAGTAACATCCACAGGGAGGAGAGGACCCAAGGTTTCCCAGCAGAACATTGGCCAAAGCATCACACTGCTTCCGCCGGCTTGCCTTCTTCTCGCAGTGTATCCTGGTGCCATGTGTTGCCCAAGTACAGTAAGCGATGCACACACATGATGTAAAAAAGAAAACATGTTTCATTAGACCAGGCCACCTTCTTCCATTGCTCTGTGGTCCAGTTCTGATGCTCATGTGCCCATTGTTGGCGATTTCGGCAGTGGACAGGGGTCAGCATGGGCACCCTGACTGATCTGCGTCTATGCAGCTAGATACGCAGCAAACTGCGATGCACTGTGTATTCTGACACCTTTCTATCATATCTAACATTAACTTTACCGGCAATTTGAGCTACAGTAGCTCGTCTGTCGGATTGGACCACATGGGCCAGCCTAGACAATAAGGCAATATGTCACGGACTATGATTTTGCAAAAGATCTTGCACGGTCACTGTTTGTTTGCAAGACTCCAACTTGCATGAGCTAAGACTAAAGTCAAGACTAACTTAGGATAAACATTAAACATGCTTGATTTGACTGGAACGTCAAGTTGAGAAAAAGATCGACCTAAGACAGCTATCCTGATAAACCTTGCGCCACACGATACAACTCTACAGAGCTCTCAGAACTCACATGATTTTATTCCAGCATTGGAAATCTGTATGCGACAGCAAAATCGTTTGAAAAGTCTTCTGGAGTAAGGCCAGCATCCAGGGATGTTATACCAGCACAGATGCTGTGGCAGATTTAGCCAGATGACAGGAGGACAGAGATCCCAGAAGAGAGGAAATATTTGGCTTTAAAGTGAGCTCAGCTTTGAGCTTGTAGTATTGGAACAACATGCACAGTTCACTCGGCTATTAATAAACCACTTTACTCAACTTCAAACAAAGACTTAATATAACTCCAATGTGCTCAGGTGATGATACAATCTCTTAAAGACATTATACCTCATATTTCAGCTATAATTCTTTTTTAGTAAAGACTAAAGCACACACAGGTGACTCAGGACTCAGACCTTGTCCTGACTTCTTGCAGTAAGCTGGTAGGGATTTTGCATTAAAAGTCGTATCTGAATTTGTTAATTAGTATTTTGTTTCCTGCACAACCGTGACGGACAATATCCACATACCAATAACCCAATAACAACCTGCCTGATATATTTATTTATTCCTTCTCTCTCTCTCTCTCTCTCTCTCTCTCTCTCTCTCTCTCTCTCTCTCTCTCTCCATTTATTTGGGGAATTTTAAGAAATGCTTTAAACATGCTTGTGTTGTCATGTGTCTGTGTATTTTTGTGTAAATATAGTATGTAATTATGTTGGTTTCTTATGTGTGCAGGCTATGATTAATGTTGGCTGCTGTGCCACCCAAATTACCCTCTGGGGATCTATATATATCCATCCATCCATCCATCCATCCATCCATCCATCCATCTATCCATCCAAACAAACAAAGACTGTAAAATTTTTTTAAAGGGCTTTAAATTCCTATTTTGCCTTCCAACTAGCACCTTATTAGCAGTCCAAAGAAAAGACATGACCAGTACAGTTGTGTCTAAAAGAAAAAACAAAGGTAAAACAAAGACGATAAAGAACAATACATTTACATTTTATATTTCTGGAAGGCATTTCCAGCGTCTTTAGGTAACTTTATTAATTTTTTTTTTCCTGACACTGGAAAATCTTCAGGATGGAAGACATTTCCCTTTATTTTATTTTTTTTTCTGTTGCGTGACAAGCCGTAATGTTTTTTTTGTTTTATTGACTTAATGTATGTATATACTTTAATGTAATTCCAAGTAGATGAAAACAACAACATGTTGTCCTTTAATGCATAAAAATGTGCAACCATTAACACTTTGCTGTAGACTAAGAAAAATGAAACTCAGACCCATTTGTTGTTGGACAATAAGGCTGTACTGTTAAACATTCCACAGATGATGATGCCAGAACTTTGCAAATATTTAATTTCATTTTATTGGAAAAAAAAAATGCTCTGAGGGGAAAAAAAAAAAAAGAGTTTCAGTTGGATCGTTATAAAAGATTTAAACTGGAAAGAAACCTGGATTAGAAACAGACAATCCGATCTTGTAACCATGATTACTGTAACCTCCCACTCTACTTTACATCAATACTAACTTGATTTGTTTGACATTAAAAAAAAAAAAAAAAAAAAAAAAAAAAAAATCGAGCAACACGGTGCGTCGTTGTCAAAAAAAAAAAGAATCTGATGTCATTTAAAAATCTTTATTTAAAAAAATATATATATTTTAAATATACAACTCGGAGGGAAAACTTCACCCTCTCATTCCATTTCAGATCAAGTACAGCTGTTGTAAGCATTTGATTATTTCCCTATTTTCTACTTTTTCTGCATTTCCTAACTTTAAAAAAAAAAAAAAAAAAAAAAAAACAGAAGTGTGCTTCAATTTTCTAGAAGGGATTACAGAAATAATCCAAGCTTTGATAGCATTTGCCTTTATGGATCTACGGTACTGGATTTACGGCTTAGCCTGATGATTCCATTTGAATCATGGTTACACATCTATGGCATTTTCATCATTTATGAGGATAGAATTTAAAACAGCACACACCTTCAGTGCCGTGATCAATATTTTAGATACATCTGAATATTCTGATCAGGTATCATTTCATTAATTCTCCAAATTATGGGGATTCCACATTAAAAGTCATATCATCTCTTACTAACTAACACATGATTACTGACTTTATATTATTACTGTTATTATGCACCTCTGAATGCTGTGTGTTATTGTTTTGGAGACATTTTTTTATAGAATCAGGCAAATGTGTATAATGTTAAATGTAACTAAATTATTGTTTGGCGGATGTCTGGACATAACCATATAGTGTTTACAAGAAGGTGTGATATTATGGGAATTATGGGAAACAGTGTCAGTGCTGGCAGGTGATGGAACCATAGAACTGAAAGCAGACTGATTGTGTGTGTACGTGTGTGTCGATCTGGAAAAACCCTTCAACACAAAATCGCTTTCTGCAATCAACTACAGCCTTTGCTGAACTGAAATATACTTCGATTTTGCTGATGTTAGAAAAGGTATTTAAATATTTCATTCTCACTGAGGTGCAGGAGCTTCCAGACATTCTGATTATGAAATCTGATTACGAACTGAACCGATTGGGCTTATATCCACTTCCCTTTCGGGGTTCCTTTAACTTGCCTAATGTGCAATTAAAAGAACAAACAAACTAAAAAGAAAAACAGCGAGTTTGGAAAAAAATATCAAACGCTACAAAACATTTTATACACTCACGAGGTGTTTTTCCAGACAATACGACAAAGCACTATTTTGCAATATTGGACAATACTGGGACAATTTATGCTGATTTACGCACATGGTTACGCACATAACGAAGTTCCGTGTTTCATTGCTGGAATAATAAACCAAAAGAAAGTTCAGGTGATGAATTATAAACCTAGTGAATACTCACTGAGAGCATTTCTGAAACGTTTTCAGTCGTCTGTATTCAGCAGTACGAGCGACTCGGAGCACTTCCATGTAAATTGTTTTTAAATCCACAGGATAATATGGAGGATTAAACTAGGCATTAAAATAAGGATCTACAGCCACTACAGCACCTCGCACTATATATATTTATATTATCACAATATCGTGATAGTAGCTCAGGCTGACCAATCATAGTTGCTGTATAGTTACACCATACCCTGTATCATAGATTTCACACAGAAGTATAAATCGGCTTTTATCTAGTGAGAAATCAGACATTATTTTTTTTTTTTTAGACAGACTGCATGGTTTTTTTTACATTGTTTAAATTACAGAGTACCATAAAAAAAAAAAAAAAACATCCATGTTGGAAACTATTTTTAAGGTTTCCTAAATAAATGTCACTGTACATTATAGGCAGGGAAAGAAAATTAATTCTGACCAAAACATGATTATTTGATTTGATTTGATTTATTTATTTATTTTCAAAGATTCATCCATAACAGCATCGTACAGGTATTCTTATATAAATCTGATCATAATTTTGGCAACGTTGTCTTAATTTTATGTACAGTACTTGATTAAATAAGTAAATCAAGTACATAAAATGTACTTGATTTTAAAAAAAATTAGTAGAAGACCTGGAATAAAGAGAAGGGTCAAGATTTAATCATGGCAAATTAGAGCAGAAGACCTGCTGTTGCACACCTTCTGATTTGTTAAAATATCCGGTATTAAATGTATTAAATAAACTGATTGAAATGTTCATCTTCTTTAGAAAGTCTTAAAGTCAGTCCAATGACCTAAGGTTGAATAGTGCCCTGCTTATGCCCTAATCTGACTTAAAATACATGTTTTGATAAGCGAACTGCTGTGTCTCCTGTTCTCACTTCCCAGAAAAAAGGGGGTACATTACGTACCCATAAGACCATGCCTAGAAAAACGGAAGCAGAACGGACATAACTGTCTCCAAAAATTTCCACGCTGTCACCTTTTAAACACAGAAACGTTTTATATGCATTGTTATAAAATCTAAATCTTTATAAGTGATGAGTCTGAACACATGTAATTATTACACATAACCACAATACATGATGAAAAATGTTTAACTAGTTAAAGTACACCTAATCACAACCTGGTCCAGGTAGAAGGAAAGATAATACCAAATTAAAGCTACAGCAGCTGTAGTGATTAGGTAATAAATTCCCCGTGGATACCTAAGAAAGTACCCAGTATAACATGATCAGGAAATCTTGGCTCAATGCTTAAAAAAATTAGTCAATTGTCCTCATGTAATGCATAACAGAAATCCTTAAGGACAGAAGTTCTCCCTGGAGATTGCTACGTAATAGATGCTGCAGTTGACGATTGGACGGAATAAAATTGAAGGACTCGGACTCTCTGGTAATGAAAAAGGCTGAAGAAGCAAACTTTAGGACAAGGAAACTATTTAAGATATAGTATCTGGCCAGTTTGTGACTGTTGTACCAAAAATGATCCAATTCCACGTAATCCCTCGTGATTGTCATATGATGTTCTGATATTCAACTAGTACAGTATAAACACTCAAGGAATCCACATTACTCTGAATCTTGCATTTTGAGTGTATGGTCTGCACTGCTTATGCTTATGAGCTGAATAAACACGTTAAATTTATTTGATCTTTTCTCTGAGTTTTCATTTGACATTTTAGAAGAGATTTCTCCGTGACAGTGGCATCAGAACTATCAGTCAGTCAAATATGCGCTATGCGCTATAATTCAGTTGTTGAAAAGGATAGAATATTTTTCCTAAATCTACCATAAAGAAATGCTTATAAAGTGACTGATCATGCCTAATCTCTGGCATCGCTAATAATCATTTAAACATTTACAGCAATGTTGACTCTACGACTTTCCAGATGAAAATCCATCCATCATTTTAACATTTCAGTGGTTAGTCTATGTTGTTATTCAGTTAAATATATGTAATGTTAATCCAGGTGGATATGACACCAGTTTATACCTTTGATTCATTTCTGCTAATAATCAGGCTTAAATATTTTCAGATCACCACACGTGTCTGATCTGCAATTCAGACTGAAGTTAGATCAATACCTTGTACGTTGACAACATGCACACCACAGGTACATAATGAGTCTGATAAGCAAGGCGTAATGTGATACCTTTCAGCGTTACTGATCAGCATAAATCCTGCACTTGCAATAATGCTGTATTTGTAGAAGAGAAACTCTGCTTTTCTTGCCAGTCTGCACTGCGCTCTGTACTAATGCCAGAACCTCAGCGATGATGGGAAGAAGCAAATCATGACTTCACCTCAACCCATTATGGCCTCTCAAAGGAATCAATCATTATTCAATTAGCCGAGACAGAAGGCAAGTATACTGGCATAAACATTACACACAAATGCTTATAATCAAAACAAATGACCTGCAAACTCATTAGACAACACAAGCCTGTGGCAGAAAAACTCTGCGATTGATACGGAGAGGATCACTGCGTGGGCTCTTCTCAGCTATGGAGAAATTAATTTTTATTTTGATATGCCATCCTCAGAGCATCAGAACCATAGTGTCTACTCAGGAAAAAAAAAAAGACGTGTTCGAGGACAGACGTGGCTCAGCTGTTAAAAATTGATAAAAGACGTAGAGGGACTTATGAGGAACTGACCAGGTATATGCTTGTGATGCATTCTGCCTCGTTTTACATCTATAACAGCTCAAGATCATTTGAGAAAAAAAAAAATCTGTCTAAAAGACAGAATAGTCGAACAAAGAAGCAGGAAAAAAACATGTGGGTCTTAGAATTACATAATGTAAATTCTATTATTATTATTATTAATATTTTTATTCATTCATTCATTTATTCTTGTGAAAGTAGTATGAGTTCAGTAGTAGTAAAGATGTAGTTATTATTATTATTATTATTGGTGGTAGTAGTACTAGTATCTCTAGCAGTAACAGTTCATTATTATTAGAAGTAGCTGTAATAGTAACAGTTTAACTGTCATTATTATTATTATTATTATTATTATTATTATTATTATTATTATTATCATCATCAAAGTAGCAGTAGTAACCATTTGGTAATATAATATAATAATAATAATCATCGTAGAAGTACTAACAGTATTACTATTATTTCCAATATACCCAGAATAAAAGACGTGGAGTAAAACGTCAACTAGCCTCTGTGATGATGTGTGTGTTGTGTGGATTGGAGCCATCGAACAGCTCTGTATGATGCCATGTGTTATACAGTTTGGTCAAAAACGAGAATGCCAAATGCTCCAACTTATGATGGCATGCACAGCAATAAATCTAAAAGGTAAGTGAAAAGAGAAGACGTCAAGCGATCCTGATTCAACACCACAGGAGGCATGGCCGAACACACACAACATAATAATAATAATAAATTAGCCACTCAGTCACCAACCACGCACAAGTGTGTGAGTGATGGGGAAAGGGCTTGTGGAAGGCAGGTGATGTGGAGCACTGCTGGGACTGCCTCCAGGTGTTATATTGTGTGGGGGAACAATAGAGCTGAGCTTCTACACCTCAGATAAATCTGAACAGCAGCAAACTGATCCGAACTTATGTAGTTCATGGACGTGAAAGGTAGAAATTCATATTGGTTGGACTGACCTGAATCAATTGAATTCTCTGGTATTCATGAATTACAGTAAGTACATATTCATTTCTGTATTTAGCATTTGGAAGTTTTATTAGGAAGTTCACTGGATGTGCGCCTTCTCGCTACACATCTCAACCCAGCTAAACACCAAGATGAGATTCCAATGGAGGGAATATCTTTATGAAGAACATTACTCATTGCTGTAGTACAGTGCCAAAAACTAAAACACCTTAGTCTGTTGGCCACAAACACCTTAGTAAAACATTTTATGTTGGGTTTCCTTCAAATGTCTTGGCATGATATACAATCGCGTTCCTCTTATAAATGTCTTTTTACAAATATGCCTGCAGGATTGTTTTATTATATTAATGTTATTGTTAAACAGGATCTTTAAGAGCCAGGACCAGTTTAATCTCACATAACACTAAATCACTTCTACTGCTTCCCCCGAAATGCTTTGATCTGTATTAAATAAAGGGTCTCATCGGATTGGTCAGAAGCCTCAGTGCAGTGGCGTGATTGATTCACTGAAAGCCATTTGAATTCTTTTCAAATTGAATGCGACAGTTTTCATTACAAATTATATTATCGACAACAACTTTACACAAACTTCAGAGTTTCTTAGGAAACTTGTTGTCCCCTTGTGGTGTTAATGACAGTGTGCACTCGAGCTGGCATGGACTCCATAAGCTGTTGATTAATTTTCCATAACAGCTGCAAATCACAGGTTTATATTAACACACGGGTTCTAATGCATTACTGTTTCATTACTACCAGCTCATCCATAAAGACTTGTATGGTGGACAAGCCTGAACATAAACTAATTTTTAAAAAAATAAATAAATAAATAAAACATGGCTAGACAGTAAGTATTTGTAACAGTTAAGATTTCCAACATTGGAAACGTCTTCAGGATATACAGTCATGGCCAAAAGTTTTGAGAATGGCACAAATACTGGTTTTCACAAAGTTTGCTGCTTCAGTGTTTTTAGATCTTTTTGTCAGTTGTTTCTGTGGTGTATTGAAGTATAGTTACAAGCGTTTCATAAGTTTCAAAGGCTTTTATCGACAATAATATCCAGTTTATGCAAAGAGTCAATATTTGCAGTGCTGGCCCTTTCATGACCTCTATAATTCGCCCTGACAACTTCTGGGCCAAATCCTGACTGATGGCAACCCATTCTTTCATAATCAATGCTTGGTGTTTGTCAGATTTTGTGGGGGTTTTTTTGTCCACCCGCCTCTTGAGGATTGACCACAAGTTCTCAATTGGATTAAGGTCTGTGGAGTTTACTGGCCATGGACCCAAAAGTTCAGTGTTTTGTTCCCCGAGCCACTTAGTTATCACTTTGGTCTTATGGCACGGTGCTCCATCCTGCTGGAAAAGGCATTGTTCTTCACCAAACTGTTCCTGGATGGTTGGAAGAAGCTGCTGTCAGAGGATGTTTTGGTACCATTCTTTATTCATGGCTGTGTTCTTAGGCAAAATTGAGTGAGTGAGTGAGCGCACTCCCTTGGATGAGAAGCATTGTGTGGTCTCATAAATGGTCTCAGGATGCTTTACTGTTGGCATGAGACAGGACTGATGGTAGCGGTCACCTTTTCTTCTCCAGACAATCATTTTTCCAGATGCCCCAAACAATCAGAAAGGGGCTTCATCAGAGAAAATGACTTTACCCCAGTCCTCAGCAGTCCAATCCCTGTACTTTTTACAGAATATCAGCCTGTCCCTCATGTTGTTCTTGGAAAGAAGTGGCTTCTTTGCCGACCTTCTTGACACCAGGCCATCCTCCAAAAGTCTTCGCCTCACTTTGTGTGCAGATGCACTCACATCTGCCTGCTGCCATTCCTGAGCAAGCTCTGCACTGGTGGCACCCCGACCCCGCAGCTGAATCATCTTTAGGAGACGGATCTGATGCTTGCTGGACTTTCTTGGGCGCCCTGAAGCCTTCTTCACAACAATTGAACCTCTCTCCTTGAAGTTTTTGATGATCCGACAAACGGTTGATCTTAGTAGCAGCAATATCCTTACCTGTGAAGCCCTTTGCAATGATTTCAAGCATCACCCTCCTTTTAAAGCATCCAGTTTGCTATTCTAACTCCGAATGATCTCCAGCCTTGTGCTCGTCATCACTCTCACCTGTGTTAACGAGAAGATTACTGAAACGATCTCAGCAGGTCCTTTTGTGGCAGGGCTGAAATGGAGTGGAAATGGGTTTTTTGGGATTCACTCTTTTGTGATCACTCTTCATAACATTCTGGAGTATATGCAAATTGCCATCATAAATACTTTCACCAAGCAGCAAACTTTGTAAAAACCAATATTTGTGTTATTCTCAAAGCTTTTGGCCACGACTATAGAGACTCTGTGGTTTTTATTACATGACAGTTAAATTTCCTGTTTATCTTCTCTCGAAAAAAAAAAAAAAAAGAGTGGGTTAGTGAAGGAATGACATGTTTATAGCTGCTATAAAGCAAGTGATAAAAGGAACGATCTTGCTTCAAGGGCGTTTCACAACATTGAATAAAACTACAAAGAGATAAAAAAAAATTATGACGTCTGCCTCTTTATTAAAAAAAATGAATTGATCGTGTGGGGAAAAAATTGGTGTGATACGAGAGGAATAAAACCATTTTGAGGATGTGTGGTTTATAAGATAAACTCTGGGGTTGTAAAAGTAACAGCACACATTACAGCATGCGTTGTAATACATCCTTAAATATAGCCTTCCTATTTCTATCTTGATGAAGGCAGGTGAGAATAAAAAGGTACTCGGGAAAAGCCTAAATCCAAAACAAAAACAAAACAAAAAAAGACATATACTAGACGCCCTACCAATCCCGGAGCTCTGGAATCGTCTCAAACCCTTGGATGTCTCTCAGTCGTTTAATAGTGCCTTTATCATCTCAGGAGCAGCGAGTTTCCTACAGAGACCAAAATGGAAATATTCATGTTAACATCTTAAATAACAGCAATGTGCCACATTAAAGTTGCAGCATGGAAACCAATTAGTGAGAGACACTGGGGACCAGTTAGCACAACTGACTGATCTCTGCTAGACCTGAATCATTATAAGCAATAAAATGTTAGCATTATAATTAGGAACCTATTATCCATAGTTCGCTGGAGAGCGCTCAAAAAAAAAAAAAAAAAAAAAAAAAAACAAGTAACACTGAACCAAACCCGAAAAGCAATTATAGATAAAAGGGAGAAAACAGCGAACAGCGGTGGTGATAGATGGGAAATCCAGAAGTTACATCAAAAACAGCACATACAAGGAGCTGAAGGAATACAAGGGACTGAAAAATTCTGATATCACATCCAAAAGAACAGATACATGAAGCTGGAGAATTCGAAACACAATATGTAACTATAAGAGAACTTTTAAAGGCTTATTGAGATTTGTGATTGACAGTTCAACTTTCTTTTCCTTTTTTTTCCCCCAGAATGAGACTGTAAGAGTATGTATTTATGTTAAGACTATTTTAAAACTATGCTTTTAAGTTTGTTTTTAAAAAAAAAATACAAATTTTGTAAATTCAACTTCTGTTTGTCTTGTCTTTCAATTATAAAAGGTACAAATAAAATATACTGTTAAAAATAGCAAATAAAAAAATTATTAAAAAATAAACTTAATATATATATATATATAAACATTTTTTAATAGTCATTTATCTTGTTTTTCTTTAAGACTGAAAACGTTTTAGACGAATTGCAAAAGGAAGACATCACCTTATAAGTAATATAGCTGAAATATAAAAATAACATACTATTGGGAAATAAAAAAAAAAATTAGTCACTCAGTCCCCAACCACGCACGAAAGTGTGAGTGATGGGAAAAGGGCTTGTGGAAGGCAGGTGATGTGGAGCACTGCTGGGACTGCCTCCAGGTGTTATATTGTGTGGGGGAACAATAGAGCTGAGCTTCTACACCTCAGATAAATCTGAACAGCAGCAAACTGATCCGAACTTATGTAGTTCATGGACATGAAAAAATAATAATAATAACACAAATTCATATTGTTGAATTAAGAACTTATTAATTTCTGTATTTATTATTTGGAAGTTTTATTAGTTAGGAAGCTCAGTGGATGTGCGCCTTCTCACTACACATCTCAACCCAGGAAACAAGTAACGCAGAACAAACCCTGAAAGCAATTATAGATAAAAGGGAGAAAACCGTAAACAGCAGTGGTGATAGATATGAAATCCAGAAGTGACATCAAAAAGAGCACAGACAAGGAGCTGCAGGAATACAAGAGAGACATATTTTTATTTTAAGACTGCTCGAACTATGCTTTTATGTTTTTTTGGACCTGAAAAAAAAAAAAGCATCCATCCCTAACCTACAGTACACTGCTTATTCATTAAGGCCGGAGCCAGTCTCAGTTGGTTTCAGGTGAGACGTGGGGTTCACCCTGGGCAGATTGCCATTTCATTGTTTTGAGTAGCCAGTTGACCTGAGCAGCATGTCTTTGGATTGTGGGAGGAAACCAGTGCATCTGGAAGAGACCCACATAGGCACTGGGAGAACACGCAAACTCCACACTGCACCACAGATCTGCCCCTTCTCCAACACGTATACAGAGATTTCTGATTTGCTTAATTATAAACTGTTATGTTGACAACCTCAAGAATAACTGAGCAGAAGGAAAAATGTTGCAAGACACCAACATGGCCAGACGTTCGTTCATTCAATCCTGAGTAATGACTTTTTTCAGGTCAGAGTTGGCCAAGATTTCTAGAACAGAAACATTGGCATTAATTTCAAATTGACAAAAAATAACGTGGAATTTAATACTATGTAATACTGTACTTGGGTCTTATTCAAAGTCTCTGCTCATAGTGCAGTTTGTATCATCGGTGCTGTGGATGCTGGAGTAGTGCAGCGTATATCATATTCTAGCACCTCTACATGGGGTGTAATAATGAAACAAAACGAAATTACATTGCCGACATGTTATGAAATAAGAAATTACAGACCACAAAGTAACAGCCTGGTCAGCAGCCACAATAAAAATATGTGTGTGTGTGTGTGTGTGTGTGTGTGTGATCATGGGAACTGATCCTAACCCTACCCCAACTGTATCTCTATTTCAGCCCTAAAACACTCATCCTAATCACAAACCACAGTTGAGTGTTTTTGGAGGCAAAAAAAGGGTAACTGTATTAAACTTCCTTCAATGCAAACTTAAACTTTCATGTTTTTCAGTTAAAATTCTCAGTTATATAATCGTGGACTTGCAGAAGAACACTGAAAACGAGGACTGAAAGTCACCCGGTCTATAAGGCTAAGGATTTGTTTTCCCTACGGACCTCACTAATGGGGGGCGGTGGATTCGAGACCTCGTCTCGGCCTGACAGGTTCTAAATGTGATGAAGGACACGGAGCTGAGGGCAGCACGACTCGATTCACTGACTTGTTCAAAACCAGAGCCCAATGCATATCCCTCAGGCTTTCCACAGTCAAATTCTTTTTTTTTTTTTTTGTCTTACAACACAGATTTCATCTACGCAACTTTTTTTGCATGCTAGAAGCTTAATTACACCGCAGCTGAAAACTTTTTAATTATACATAATAAAATTGGCACTCATTTGACAAAAACAACACAGAGGTAGATTGGAGGTTGAGGCATTTTGCCTGGGTTTTCACAGGACACAAAATCAATTTGCAGTCTCTCAAGAATACAAAAAAAGGCAAAGAAAAAAAAAAATCTACCAATTCAGTGTAACCAAAATAGCACAATAAAAAATTCCCTGAAATGTTAAGAAGAAGAAAAAAAAGACAAACAAGTGTCTGAAGGAACAGGACTGATTACAGGACTGACATTCAACATATTCCAGGAAAAGGAATGCAAATCTACCCATAAATCCAAGTTGTTACCAAAAAAAGCAATGCAACGTCTTCACATATTGCCTATAAACAGAGTGGAGAGAGGAACAGATGTGTAGCTGTTCAGTGGAGAAAAACTGGCAGAATAAAAAAGCATTCAAATTTCCACATTACATTATAACTTCTTCAAAAGTCTATAGGCTTGATTGTCTGTAATTTTGTCTTGGAAACAAACTGTAGTAATGAAAGATCAATCACTATTACTCATGTTAGGATTCATCCAATTCACGATTTGATTCAATTTTGCCATGATATTTAAAAAAAAAAATAAATAATACAATTAAAATCATTAATTAATGCAACATTTATTTCCTTTTCTTTACCAGATTCTATATTCATTTTGTTAAACTTAAAAAATAAACATTTTCTTAATAACCAACAATACTTATTTACAAACGCTTGTAAAGGTTGGAGTAAAATATAATAGCCTAATAACTAAAATATTCTACTTATTAAAAATGAAAAAAAAAAAAAAAAAAAAAGTAATGAACAAGGTTTTTCTTAATAATCATGAACATTTGTGAAGGCTGTTATCAGCCTTAAAAAAAACTTTAAACATATAACAGCTACCTCCATTTGCTTCACTCAACTTCACGTAACTTTTGGCAATCTGTATGATTCAATGATTTCACATTGAATTGGTTTGTACAATCAATCGCACAAAAGCTCATTCCCATTTTAGATTTGACTTTCGTCTTTTTTCATGGCATTCAAGCCGTGTTATGTCCGCCTACAGTGATATCACGTGTATTCCTGCTATCGTATGCTACTGCGCCATCTGCAGTTACAATCGGAACAAATTTAGGTTAACATTTTTGAAAATCTCCACTGAATCAAATCATCATACATTTGCATTGCAATTGATCGATGCATGAAATATCACTACGTCTTATGTCTAATCATTACACAGCAATTTTCAATTACCGTATCATGCTATGATTTAAACTTTAAATCACAGTATCAGACCTCACCAGGTGTCAGAGCTTCGATCCTATGAGGTCCCACAGAAAGGAACCACTGAGTGTAATCTAATCTAGCCCTGGAGACCCCACGGGGTCAAATTTGACCACTGTTAATTGCTGCTACCCAAAATAAAAAAAAATTGTCAAATTTAACTTCAAAAGCCCACAGTGCCACTTCTGGCACCTGCATAGAGACACCTAGTGGATGAATATTGAACTTACACAAGCCAGAGTGGTATTGACAAGATCGCTGAGCACATGCTGTTTTTTTGAGCTGGAAACCTACCCAACCAAAATCGTCTTCTCAGAAAACCAGCGGTTGGTAAAATTGTATGTTTTTCATTAATCTATTTAGTATTAGCCTGCAGAATGCCTAGAAGTACGTTTTATATTCTTTTTGGATAAATTAGCCACTCTGAGCTAGTTCAAAAAACGATGGGACAAAAATGACCCTTTGGGTGTATGGGTGAAAAATTGACGGGTCAAAAATGACCCTTTGGTTCTTTGAGTGAGTTTGTAGAAGGAGAATGGTGACAGTCCTGTATTTGACTAAAGCCTTGAAATAAATTCATTTGTATAATATATTTTATAAGTTACC
>JAOVYU010000060.1:3239581-3250009 GCA_025674565.1 Synodontis membranacea | reverse complement strand
TTATAAGGCGCACTGTCGATTTTTGAGAAAATTAAAGGATTTTAAGTGCGCCTTATAGTCCGGAAAATACGGTACCTGATCGCCAAAGAGTTTAATCAGCGGCACTCTGATACGAAGCCGGGCTTCGAAAACTTCATGAAAAGTGTGCTTCAAGGACATTTCTAGTCTCAAAGAGAGTGACTGAACTTTACAGGTCATAATCCATTTTATTTTGGAAATGTTAACTATCAGTTAATAGTGTTCCAGCAGTACCCATAGAATAAGGTCTATAACCCACTTTCTTTGGCATTTCTTTCTTTGGGGTCATGTTGCTGTGAACCTATAACAATGTGCTGGCCACAAAACAGGCTTTTGTACAAGAACATCACACACACAGTATAAAAAAATAAATAAATAAAGACCGCTGACCAATTCTGTCTGTTTGGAAAAATGTCTGATTAAAAATCTGATTAAAATCTGAGTGCGTAGTAATTCTCCTTAATCACAGGTCTAGCATTAGAGGATCTTCGTTGTATAGTCCGACACGGAAAATATACATTATCACATAATCTGTCATAGAACTTAGCAAAAATGTTGTAAAATGAGTGTGACGTAATAATCTTTAAAAACGCACGCTGATATCGCACCGACTTTAGACCGAGATGACAACATTGACATTTAGCTGTGGTCTCACAGTACGAGTGCCTTTGTTGTACGGTTTTCACACCATTACGTCGAGAGATTGAGTCATGCAGTTGGAGCAGGAGACAGATGACAAGGTTCCTCTTGTTATACAGAGTAAACCTGGCGTTAGACCAAGACTGTGGCGTTTACATCTTTCTCGAGCAGGTGTGAATTCAGCCTAAAAGACAGCATCATTGTGCCGAGTACACAAAACTCATCGTACGGGCATAAAGATAAAACGTATTTAAGATAACATACGGATTTAAATAATTGTGAAATGATTAGAACACCTGACGAGATGAGTCATATGAACTTTAACATGGTCAAAACCAACCAAAATGCCAAGCATAATGTAAAGGACACGTGGTGCGTATGACTAGCACACAGTTTTCTAACGTTTGGTAGAGCTTTTTACACCGGATGCCCTTCCTGACGCAACCTTCCACATTCATCCAGGCTTGGGACCGGCACACAGGAATACACAAGAGTGTGCACTCGCTTGTGGCTGGGTCTTTTACAGCACGCGGTATTCCCTGGCGGTCTCCCATCAAAGTACTACCCAGGCCCACCCCGCTTAGCTTCCGAGAACAGGCGACATCGGGCATTCTCAGGGCGGCATGGCTTCATATGTTAATGTATAGTAAGCCTTAGAGAAATTTTGCATTCTAATAAAGATGTGAATTTGTAAAGCAGCTACCACTGCATGTTCTGATAAGAAATTCCTGATTTCTGTATAATTCTTTTGCAAATGTGAAACATTGAATCTGTATGAATGTGGAGCCTATGTGATTCATGAACTCCTGTAACTACAAACGGATGACAAGGTGAAAAACTCATTACAGCAGAAGAAGTGCCACCAGTGACAATGAACTGACTGGCAGGTGAAGCAGAAATGCAAATACTAAATACTTCATTTGGCTTCACTTGCTGCACTCCTGACGAGGACGAAAAAAAAGCTGCGTCTTGAAAGCAGTCTCCCGGAGATGTTAGGTATCCACTTGACAGGATTTTATTCACCACCTGCGGTCCTGGACGCTTGTTAAGCGAGTTCGACTCTCAACATGACGACCTGCAATTTTTGTCATTGTCATGGCACAGGGCTGAAGCAATATTTTTGATTTGAGCCAAGTGAATTGGACATTCTTAAAGACTGCAGTCTGGCGTTTCTTGTCAATCTCACTGAGCAAACCAACCTCCTCGAAAAGAAACAGGGGTGAGGGGAAAACGAAGGTGCATCAGGACATGAGAGACTCTGGGATAATAAAGTTAATATACTGAAAAACAGCAGGATACTGTATTATAATTTATCTAATACTACGCACTATTTTACTTGCCTAAATACTGTACAGGAACAAAGAAATGATTTTCCAGCAAAGTATTCTGCCTTTCTCTTCAGAGTTAAATTTTCATTTTTACAGCAAATATATGTTTGCATAAATACATTTTTTTTAAAGGCTCCAATACATTTACATTTATGTCATTTGGCAGACGCCCTTATCCAGAGCGACTTACATATATCACATCTATATAAGTAAGCAGCTGAGGGTTAAGGGCCTTGCTCAAGGGCCCAGCAGTGGCAGTCATGTGCTGGGATTCGAACTCATGACCTTCCGGTCAATAGTCCAATGTCTTAACCACTGAGCTACCACTACAATACAATACAAAACCTGCTTGTAAGAAAATCGGCTAACTGTAAGCTCTTTTGTTTTTGTTTGTTTTTTGTTACCATATTCACTCGCAGTGCCTTGCCTTGCTCTATTGTACCCTTGAAATCAAAGTTGCTTTTTCAGAGCTTGTTGTACTTGCCCCTTAGTGTTACGGACACCAACACGATAGTAAAGCTGGAAAAAAAAAAAAAAGAGGACAAAATTAGTTCTGGAGATATTCTCGTTTTAAGTTTGTAGTACAAACGCTTCTATAATCACTTCAGGGAAAATCGTCAATTTTTATTTATTTTTTTATGATTCAAAACTAGTCACAACTTCATGATTGACAGTTAAATGCTCCGTAGAGCCATTTATATGAGGTGGGGGGTTTGCTATATACAGTAATAGAAGCTTGTTAACAGTAAACACTTGTTCTTCAGTGTTTTTCTTTGTTTGTTTGTTTGTTTGTTTTTTTGTCTGTGTTTCTTCCTGCAAAATATTCCCTTTTCTAACCATCACTTGGGGAAAAAACGGTTGGAGTTTATTAATTCTGAACAGGGTGGTCTTTGTACAGTATGCTAAACCTATATAACATACTTTAAAAGTGCGCAGGAGGTTTGAAAGCAATTTACGCTCTGAAATAAGATCTGCCCCGTTTTCACCCACGTTCTTCTTGGCTAATTCCAAATTCAGCATCACTCAATGCAAGAATGGCTCTCCAGGAACCTTCCAGAGATAAGGGTCTCGTGAAATTTTAAAAGCAATCTAAAGTGCATAAATCGTATGTACTGTACAGTAATTCAGAACGGCTTCAGAATGCAACACCAGAGAGCTCCTTATAATCAATGGGAGTGCTCTAATGGAACAAAATAAATCTTGTGTGTTTTAATAGGAATGCTCTTTCCAGGCCTTTGTGGGAGCCTACTTGGTTCTTGCTGATTACAACGACCACATAAATAACTTTCTTCTAGGCAACAGAATCCTATTGGAATTTTTTCCCCACCAGTGATCCAGGACTGCTGGACTGAGATAAGCTGCAGCACGATGATGGAATGGAGCAGCCAGGCCGCCCTCCACTGCAACAGCCATCAAGAACACACAAGAATTGCTTATCGTGAGTGGAACAGTAGCTATTGCGGAGTGAATAAAGCTGTTCGTACGATTTCGGAGAGTTCGTGATTGACGCTGACAAAACAAATTAAATATCTAGACAATGACACATGGAGCCAAAAATTAATTATAACCAGATGATTATGAGTTTGCAAGTCTGTTACAAAAGAACACTAGAGACATTGTGGACGAGCCAGCAAAACTTTTGTATGTGTTATGTGTCGTGTTAATTAGACTTGACAAGGGCCAACTAAACAGCATTTTAACACTGGACTCCAACGCAAAGAAAAGAAAAGAAAAAAATAATAAAAACTTACAGCTGTATAGAAGAACTGTACATCCGCTCTTCTCCGCTGCAACCAAACTCAATCCAGAGAGTTATGTAATGTCGCTAGCTAATGTACTTCATTTAAAATCAAAAAGCTAACATTATACTCTATGTAAAGAAAGCACCTACCTGTAGTAGTACATGCATGTGCTTAAGTTTTTATCCGATCTAGATAAAAATAAAATACATAAAAATTAAGTTACTCATATTGGTATCAGTATCGGCAAAAACATGTACTCATACTGTAATTACCCTAAAAAAAATATCTCGTTGCATCCCTAGTTGTTACTCCTCTCCATTCTGTATTTAGAACTCCTTAATAGTCTTAGTCCTTGTTTATTTATCTCCTGGCATTGTTCTCAGTTGTTAGCCGTGCTATGTTTTTGACCTTTACCTGAATGTCTGGATATCAATTATGCATTATAGCTTGGTGCTTTCATCTGCCTCTGTTAAAACTCAGCCATGCACTCTGACTGCTATTCCAAGACAAAATGTAATAAACAAGCTTTGAGTACACACTCATGTCCTGCACATCACATACGGTGCCTTGCGTAAGTATTGCCCCCCCCTCCCCCGGACTTTTCCACTTTTTTCTTGTGTTACACCCAGGAACTGAAATGGATATCACCAGGGTTGTATGCCATGAATCTACGCAATATAACCCAGACCTGCGGCACTGATTAGTGCCCTCTTTGCTGACTTTTGTCGGCCGACTTCCTCTAGGCAGAGGTCTCGCCATTTTTTTTAATAATGGATTTATTGGTGTTCCACAGGATGTTCTGATGTTGTTCCAGATCTCAGAATTGTTTTTGATAACTCATTGGTTTTCATATTACTGTTTGTTTAGCTACGCTCTCTAACAAAGTCCAGGGTCTTTCAGGATCAGGTGTCTTTCGATGACGTGACACTTCAGTGCTGTGTTTGACTTACAACTGGGAACTCAGAACACGAAAACTACAAAGTGTGAAATACATGGACGCCTCCACGTTCGCCTTGGTTAGCAACAATCTAGCCAGCTAACACTAGTGATGAGTGATGAATATTTACCTCCTCAAAACAACAAATTGTACAGTCAATATTATATATTTAACAATATGTCTGTATGTTGATCGAGAGAAAGTAAATACGTCAAAAAGTGCTACTTGGTTACTGTTCATGCTGAGTTCAGTCATTTTGACCTTCTTGGCTTTCCGACTAGGAATTCCAAGTTGGGGTTTTTCTTTGCTATTTTTTTCCTAGTCAGAGGTCAGTCATTCTATATTATGAGCGTTAGTTGAGCACAGCATCATCGCACACCCACACTCTGTTCAACTAATCGTGTCCCCACTCCAACTTTACTTGGTGCAGATTCAGGACATACTGTATAATCCATACATGTGCAAATACTTATGCAAGGGACTGCATGAACAGACATGTTAAAGATGGTAACCAAAGAAAGGCAATGAAATGAAGTGGTGTAATTAACACCACCAATGTGGACTATAAAGAAGACAGAGAATTGTTACAGGATGTGAAAATGCCCAGACTGAGGGCTCCTTAAATAAATGATGGGAAGTGCTAATTAAATGAGGCATTCAGTCCAAACTGCATTCCCTAAACCCCTACAACATTACCAAAATGTCTGCCTGGAAGTGGATTCACACTGGCTCTGCGGTTTGGGATGCCTTGAAATATTTAGTCTTTGGATATTCAATAATTAACCTGATAATGTTTTCTTAACAAGATAAGGGAAATTGGCCAAAAATACAAGTCAACCGGAAAAAAACAAACAAACAAACAAACAAACAAAAAAAACCCTGAAAGACACATTAAGTAAGGAATAAAACACAACAGGGTGTACTGACAGAGGAAAATAATAAATGATTTAGTTGATTATCTTCCTATAACCGCATGTCCCAAAGTGTTTTGTTCCTCTTACCACAGCAATTTGTCACAATCACATTATCTTCTTTATTAACATACTAGCTGAATACCCCATGGCTCTGCTCACTGAGTGCAAGGAAGAAAAAAAATAAATAAAAAGCAGTATTTATACACATGGAATAGAATTACAGTTATTAAATTATATTAAAATTAACAGCCTCTTCCAGTAGAGCAGAACTACAGCTAGCCTGCTAGCTAACCCCAGCTACCTGTATTAGCTAGCACTGCTAACGGCAGAGAACCGTAATGAGACCAAATACGCTAGAATACAAATTAAATTAACCAGGTTTTTATTATACTTTAATATATTTAAGTCTTATGCAGACTTTGTGAGGCGTTTCTATAAGATGTTGAAATAGCGAGGCCCCGGCATTAGCCGCTAAAGTTAACGCTAATGCCAACGCTAATGTTAATGACAGACCGGCCCGGGTTGTGTTAGCGGCTTTTAGCTAGGCTAAACGCGAGTTACGCAGCTTCCGGTCATGTGGTCTGTGGTCATACGTCATTTCCGTTTCAAATGCGGAAAAGATTTTTACGTATATATAGATAACTCCAGCTGTAAACAGTCGTTCCCTCAAGAGCTTCATCCTATTCTCTCTCTCTCTCTTCACAATTATACGACGAAAAAATTCCTTTTCATGTCACCAAGATGATAAAAAATGAGTCCTGAAGACTCTCCTGTCACGTAAGACTTACTCTTACGTAGCGCTGACACTGGAGACTCCTTCCATAAATGTTAATAAATGCCACCTTCGAGAAAACTTCGCCCTCTTCCCATCTCTCATTCTTTCTTTCTTTCCGTCCATGCTTTCTTTCGTCAGTCCTTCTGTCTCTTACTCTCGCTATCCTTTATTCTTTCCCATCCTTTATCATTATCATTCCTCATTTACTTGCAGTTGTCATTCTTTCCTTCCCTCGTTCATTCTGTCCTTCGTCCATCCTTTATCAATTATTCCACCCTGCATTTATTCTGTCCTTCCTGACATCCCTTATTCCATCACCCCACTTATTTCTTCAATCATTTATTTTGTCAGTCTTTGTCTCTCCTTCCTTGTTTCTTTTATCCTTTACTTCATCGTTCCCTCCATCTCTCAGTTTCTGTTATAATAGACTTAGTCATTTAGTTATTAGAATGTTCTCTTATAATAGCGGCCCGTCGTGCGTTATTTCATACTAGACATCACTGGGACGATGAAATATTTTTTCTTGTTTCTTGTTAAATAACATGGTTCGTTTAATCCATTTCCAGCAGTGTTGTGTTATAATGTTGTGAAGCAAGGGCTGCTCTGTTGGCTGTGTTTGCGAAATGACGGCTAAAACAGCACATGCTGATGAAAAGGAAGTCTGCAGGAAACGTGCTCGCCAAGCCACGATATTAATTAATGCTGTTTAAGTGACTCTCAAGACAAAAGACTTAACACCACGGAAGAATATTTTTCTGTCATACACAGCGTGCAGCTGTTCATTTCAACCCTGTTATTTCAAGCCAGCCATTATCCCATGGCACAAAGACAGACTTGATGAGGAGAAACAAGTTTTCTTTTGTTACAAACGTTCAGTTAATGGACATGATATTTATCACAAATTCAAAATCCACACAGCTAATTTCACAGAATTATGTTGGGCAATCCATTCAGCTCAGACGAGGAGAGCAATCTGAGCTCGTAAATGTGTCCTCTGGGATCCGTAAATGCACAAACAAATGACATCAGAGAATATCGTGACAAACACCAAACGGTCACACGCGAAGCTGAGCTACATGACGAGCTGATAGCATTAGAGTTAGACATGAATGACTTTATCGTGACTTGAATCGTGATTTCAGTCAAGGAAAGTGAATATGCGCTTCCAAAAAAAGGTCATCTTTGCATCCCTATCATTTTCTCGTTTATTTCATCATTAATTCTGACCTTTGTTTCATCGTTCTCTCCATCTCTCATGCCTTGGAATCCATCATTTTATTTCTCCTTCTCTCTTATTCCTTCCAACATTCAGTCCATCATCTATTTCACCATTCAATCATTCATTCCTCCTATCTGTCCTTGTTTCTGTTCTTTACTTGCTCCCTGGATCCCTCATTCATTCCGTCCTTTATTTTGTCATTCCTTCCCATTGTTCAATCCTTGTCCTTCTGTCCATCCTTTCCTCATTCCTTCTCTACTTCTTTCAGTCCTTCCTCCCTCTTTTATTTCATAATTCTTTCCTTCCATAAATCATTCTGTGCAACCTTCCTTTATTTCATAATACCTTCCATTTCTTTCCTTCCATCAGTCTCTAGTTCGTTCTGTCCTTTATACTGTTTCATTATTCCTCCTGCCCCTCATTGCTTCTACCCATTTATTTTATCATTTCTTATCTCTCTCATTCCTGCTGTCCTTTATGTCATCATTTCTTTTATTTGCCATTCCTTCTACCCCAGGACCCAAGACTTTGGGGTTAGCATGTAGCATTGCTATCTCCCAGCTTCAGGGTCCCAGGATTGATACAGGGATTTGATCGCTCCTACGCAGCCATGATATCTAGTGACATTTATTCTATATTCTATTCTATTTGTGCTCTAACGCTTATACACACACACACACACACACACACACACACAGACAGATACACAGACAGACACACAGACAGACACACACATACACACACATACACACACAGACACACACACACAGCTGTGGTCAGAAGTTTACATACAGTCATCATAGCCATGAACGTCACGACAATATTGGGCTTTTTCTTTTTATTATTTATTTATTTATTTTTAATAGATAAAAACAAGAATTTGGTGCACAAGTTTGAATTTATTTTGGTTGTCGGAAATCATCACTGGATCAAAATTATACATACAGCACACCTAATGTTTGGTTAAAAATCACAAGTTTCTCCTTGACCAGATGCTTTTGGTAGCCATCAACAAGCTTCTGACAAAATTCCGGTTGGATATTTGACCACTTTTCTTGGAATAATTGGTAGAGTTCAATTCAATTTGGCATGGATCTTACTTTTCTCCTGGTACGGACCTGACTTTTAAGCACACTCCACATGTTTTCCATAGGGTTGAGGTCAGGACTTGTTTTAAGCTTAATGTTTGCCTACTTTATCAATTCCACAATCAGCTTTGATGTTTGTTTGGGGTTATTGTCCTGTAGAAACACCAAATTGTGTCCAAGTTTCAACCATATACAGTAGCTGATGGTTTGAGGTTATGCTGAAGAGGTTCTTTATTATTCCATCCACTTTATTACTCCAGTTCCACTGGATGCAAAACAGCCCCAGAGCATGATGCTACCACCACCATGCTTAACAGTTGGTATAGTTTTCTCTGTATCTCTGGTCATTGTGGCCAAAAATCACAAATTTTTGTCTCATCTGACCATAAATCTTTCCTCCAGAAGCCTTTTTCCTTGTCCATGTGGTCAGCTGCAAACTTTATTCGAGCTTGAAGGTGTCAGTGTTGGAAAAGAGCCTCTCAGTCCATGTTCATATAAAAGTCTCTTGACTGTAGACAGTGTTCCAGCAGCTTCCAGTTCATGTCAGGCCTGTGCCTTGATAGTTCCTGGTCTGTGTCCTTGGCCTTGCGTCCTTGGCCTTGATAAATTAAAAGACATTTTGGAACTTTCAGAACCACTGAATTGATAATCTAAATGGGTGTATGAATATTTTTGACCCTGTGCCGATTTCAGACAACTCAAAATAATTAAAAACTTGTGAGAGAAAATTCAGAAAATTTTCTTCTATCCTACCTCAGTGATACGATAGAGATTCAGAATCACCTGCTGTTCTTCCTTTCAATGATAGGGGGAGTTGCCCTACAGAAACGGTCAAGTGCCAGTAGCATACCTCCAAGCTCTTACAATTCCCAGAGTGCCAGTTTCAACCCTGCTTAGAGTTCTTCAAAATAAATAAATCCAATAATAATTTTAAATACATTTGTTATTTCTCCAAAATACGTACTTTCTTATTCAAAATGTCTAGGGCAAAAAAAAAAAAAAAAGGAGGAAAGTGATATTACCCAATTTCATGCAATATTACCCAATTTCATCCTTAGCAAAACCCCCTGGTATATTTTACAAAAGTCCAATCAAGCACTTGCATGTCTTGAGAATACAAATGAGAGTTTTACAGGCCTCAGAGTTCACTGCTGCACAGATTCACCCCAAAATGAAAAGGAAAGAACTTCTGCTTTAATCCCATACTAGGCAATCAGAAAATCAATGACGCAGGACTTATGATATTTCAACGGGCCATTAAGGTCTCCAGCATGGACAGCCCTAGGAAGGAAGTGATCACCGAAGGGTATAAATTATAGGACTCTAAATAACGGCTGCACCTAGGAGCCACCGCTATAATGACATTTATCTCCCACGAGTCACATCTTATGTCCTTCAACTTGTGTTTGGAAGTCAAAGGCACGATGCAGTGCCATGCTGATTTAGGCTGCAGGGCCAGAACTCCAAACCTCCACTCCCATCGACTGGACACGGTCCTCAGTAATGAGGCTAAATCAGCATAACGAGCAAAGGCAATTAGGTTTCATTCCCCATGCATAAGTGCCTGCGGTTATCTCACGGTCACTTCTTGCATCTCCACTCTAAATTTGAATGTTTGGATTCTGAAATGGAGCTATGATTATAAATGAACTGCATAGTTTTCACACTCACACTATTGTTTTACAGTAACGGGTCCAAAACATTCAATAAAATTTACAAAGTTTCCCCTCGACTCCAAAAGGAGTCATCCAGCCAAGACATATCTATA
>JAOVYU010000060.1:3192289-3203096 GCA_025674565.1 Synodontis membranacea | reverse complement strand
TTGGGGGGGGGGGTGTGCTGGATTCCAACCTCACTCCCAGTGTTCCCAAGATTCACTGCAACCTTTTATCAGAATAAAGAGCTCATTGAAAGTAAGTGAGTGACTGTGTGAGTTCCATTACACATGCTTTAAAGTTTAAAATAAACTCCTGCAGTAACAGAGCAATCTCCTCATATGATACATGCTTAGAGAATAAAAGCCTCTGAGACCATTAGTGAAAGAATTTTCACTAATCAGATTCATATTACAGATTGTAAACAAAACATGTCATCTGTATATACTGTATTTCAAGGGTGGAATCAGTAGTCCAGGCTCCCAGCAGAGCATACCAATTTTCACAAAACTTTCACTAAAGTTTCCATTTGGTTTATATCTATTTTGTGAAATTAACACACTTCACAGTTGTGAGACACACCTCAATGCTGTTACTATAGAGTGTTTTTCCAACTTCCACCACCTGCTACACCATACACATCAGCTGGGGAACAAGCTGGTTGATGGTATAAGACTAATTAGCTTGAATGGATGATAGAGGATATTTTCAGAATTGGGAACACAGAGTTTTGTGAAATGAATTTGAATTTGGTCTAAAACCATCTCATAGTTCACCTGATAGCACAACACACAATATCTCTTGGTCATATGAAAATAAACGTACTAGCCAGATGCAAATAATTTTGTAGCGTTTTCTCACGCCGTAACACAGTGGAGACAGGACAAGCGTGCGCTGTTTTGCAACCCAATGCAAATGGCTGGGCCAATAGCTTTATGTGCCAGCAGAACAGCACGGGAAAACACATACACACATACCGAAAAGGCCCGAACCTGGCCGAGGCCACTAATCTGACCCACCTGGGCCAGGAGGGTGAGCCCTAAAACCACGCCCCCCTGGCATAGACTTCCACATAAACGGGGCGCAGGCGATGATGGTCCTAGCCATCACCCCGCCCACCGTTACAATATATTTGGGGTGCATCATACCAACTCATAGCCAAAAATACTGGCCAGCAACTTTTGGTCAGTTAATTTCTCCAAGTCTATATCATTGCACTAAATTATCAAACTAGCCTGACATACAAAACTTTGTTACCTTAGCTACAACATTTTAACCTGGTTTGTTTCTGGGTAACCAATTCATGAGGCTGGTTAAGTACAGAAGAAAAATGCATGATTTGTCTGCAACTGCATTTCTAACATTTGAAGTAATGTTTATTGCTGGATGACTTATATGTCACATTAACATTATAAACTGGAGACAGACAATTCAGTTATGCTACAGTTATAAACCGCAGACAAGTATTTGCTTCATAATATGAACGACTCATCTATGTGCACCTATTTCAACATTGGCTTCTAGGATAAGCAGAGGGATAATTTCACAAGACAGTAGGAGCCTTTCCCCCTACACTATATAATTTTTGCTTTAAGGCAGTCAGCAAATCATTAAGTTATATATCCTTCCTAGTGGCCACTTAAGTGTTTCTCTCTCTCTCTCTCTCTCTCTCTCTCTCTCTCTCTCTTGAGCTAAGGGTGTTCTTGTTTTGTGCTCTAATGCACACTTGTTTAAATGTCACTGATTTTTATAATGAGGTGTAACCCACATTTATGACATTAAGGGAGTGGAAAGGGAGCTGATTAACATCCCCAAATATACAATGACCTTCACACTTCCTGGAAGATCACTGCATTAAGTTACACTAGGTCAAATTTTCAGGCTTGAATAAAACTTTGAATAAGAAAGTAATCTGCACAGTCACCCCAGCAGCCATTTGCAGCTTATGGAAGTGCAGGATATTTCTTTAGGCTTCAGAAGCAAGACTTACCCAGATAGCATTGCAATCTAATGTAATTTCCCTCTCCAAAAGAAGATGTTTAAAGAGGTGTAATATATTAATTACTATTTTGAAAACGTAGCATTTTAATTTTATAGGTTTGATTTTGGATTTTCCTGTAGTCAGTTAATTAACCCATCAACGTTAGCCAGCTCATTTGCTAGCTGGGGTTAGAAGCTGGTTAGCTCATTGGCACAGTTCAAAGAAAACATAGCAAAGAAATAACAATGATTGCGTTGCGTCTTCTTGAAGTGGGGATATATTTCTATACACTCTTTCTTCTTTGTGCTGCAGGACAAGTGTTACACCTATAAGCGTACCTCTTCTTTATTACGTAACATTCTTTTAATTAAATTTTACCCCCATTTTCTCCCAATTTAGTCATTTCCAAATACCTGCCCACTTGCCAGATGTCCCTTCTTACATAAGGGTGGCTGAAGGCTCTCACTTGCTTCCTCCAAGACATCTTTCACTACACAAATGCCAATCTTTCACTACACATAAGGACCCACAACTGGGTTTTTTTTTTCCCGCCACATTTCCATATTTCACATTTGCTGATGGATCAGCTGTGGTTTGTGACCAGCTGATGTATTTTTAAGGTGTTTTAGTCATATATTTAGCTGGAAATTAATGTGAAACAAGTTGGTTGTGTTAAAATACACCTGCCTTCATCATATTTCTCCTGTTATAACTATAGCAACAAGCCTTTCTTGTTGATTTTGTTTTGGAATTATTTATAATTCCAAGTGATCTTCTGGCTTTCAGCTTGAATACACTTATGGTATCTAGACATGCAGTCATCACATAGTAATGAATTAATAGAAGCACCACAGGAAATCTTCCCCAGACCAGTGGGAAAATACATGCCTTATGAGGTTTGGCAGCTTCGCCACAATTCTCTTAAAGGGGAGCAGTTCCCCAGAAAAGCTTCTGTTAAGTCCACTATAAATTCTGGTTATGTGAGTGACAGAGCAAATCAAGCTGTTCCTCTTGGGTTAGTGTGACGGTGTGAGGTGACTGACCCGGCGCTGTTTGTTTACTGGAGCATGAACAAGTGTGAAACTGAAAGGAATTGAAGACACACAGCATTTAAACCAGCCAGATTTTCTCCTCCACAAGGAATTCCTATAGAGGACAATGAAGAGTTTTCAACTTTCCCATTAGTTATTAACACAATTTGATACAAATGATTTTCACTTTCCAACCACACGTCCGCCCCATAAACATGTCTACTTTCACACCGAGTGGATCATTATTCACTCAGTCACTATCTGAGTCAGCGGCGCAGGTTGTCGTCATGCTCGCTTTCACCATATTCTCGTCAGTGGTCTGTTTGGCCGCTGTGTAAACTCAGAACAGACGCTAATCAGCTTCTGTTATGAGCACTGAGTCATTTCCCATCTACTATCAAAGCATGTGTTGGAGGAGGATTGGTATAAAAATCATAGCTATTTTTTATTTATTTTTTTTTAAAGATATCACTCATAAGGAAGTTGCGATAGCAGATGGTCGCACAGACATTATTGCGGCAACAAGAGGTTTTAAGGAAAGGGAATAATGTAAAAGTTAATAATTCAGCACTGCATTAATAGTGCAATTAGTATTGGATTTCAGTATTAATTACTAAAGAATTGTAGTCTTTCCTTCTTCTGATTTATAATAATAAACACACTAATCATTGGTTGTTTCCTTTTGTCAGCTTTGACAAGATTCACGGCTGCGGTTTCTCCTTTTCACCTCCATTAGCCTGTGTGTGCGATCTCTAATAATGGAGTTGTCTCTGTTAGCATTATCTGCTTGTACCCTGACCCTAATCATGGATAATCGGTGCTTTTTTGGGAAGGAAAATATTTAAACCACATAATTACAATACTGAGGGATTTCCAATCAAGGATGTAGTCTTTATAGCCTGCTAACTAATATTGGCCTCAGTTACTGTAGTTGCTTTAACTTTAGGCAGATGGGAACACTGCTCCTTTATCAGCCAACCAAGATAGCAATTATTGTTTGTGGCTCACAGCCAAATTTAATGAGTCAAGACCCTGACTGTTTCAGAATTTCAGAGGTGGAAGATCACAAGGTTTGTAGTCAGGGGACTCTCATGGTTAGGTTCTAAGTCTAAGGGCCTGTGTCCACCAAATTTATTTATTTATTTATTTATTTTGTGCTGACAGCTTCTATTTTTCTATACAAGTGCTATGAAGTTTAGCACTGACAGCCCTCAATGTCCTCAATACAAAACGCCCTCAGCTTTTTTTTCCCCCCACTGTGCTCAGGGCCCTTTCTGTTGAAAATAGTTATGAACTAACATTGAAGGTTTAATCAATGTGATTTCTTTCCATTGTTTTATCTAACCCACTGAAAGTGCTCTGAAAATGAGATTGTGAGTGCCGCCAGTGTAAAAAATGCATCCGGTGGACACATACCCTGTGAATGGTGAAGCAGGTGAGTTGCCGTCTCATCTCTTAGTCCTGACTGAGTGTGTTCTTTAGCATGTGGCGCCATTTCACTGATCTCAACTCTGCCCAAGACACATTCTCCTAAGACAAACCACGACACCAGCTCCCAAGACACTGACCCCTAAGATGTGTAAATCCTCCAGAGACACCAGCCCCAAAACACCAGCCCCCAAAGCACACGCTCTCAAGACACCAAATCCTAAGATGTTTGCATGCTCCAAAGACACCAGTCCCCAAGACACATAACCCAAGACACATGCTTCATAGACAACTGCCCCAAGATACTAGCCCACAAGACACATGCTCCCAAGTAACTAGCGCCCAAGACACATGCTACAAAGATACTGGCCCACAAGGCACATACTCCCAAGATACTAGTCCACAAGTAACATGCTCCCAAGATACTAGTTCCCAATACCAATGCTCCCATGAAACTAGCCCCAAGACACATGCTCGCAAGATACTAGCCCACAAGGCATCTGTTGTCAAGACACCACTCTTCAATGCACATGCTTCAATGACACCAGCCCCTAAGACACATGCTCCATTGCCAGGCCCAAAGATATATCATATTGCCAAAAGTATTCGCTCATCTGCTTTTACAGGCATATGAAATTAAATGTAATCCATCGGGTTTAATATGATGTCGGCCCAGCTATAACAGCTTCAACTCTTCTGGGCAAGCTCTCCACAAGGTTTAGGAGTGTGTTTATAGGTATTTTTGACCATTCTTCCAGGAACACATTTGCGAGGTCAGACACTGATGTTGACTCACAGTCTCCGCTCTAATTCATCCCAAAGGTGTTCTATCGGGTTAAGGTGCAGGCCAGTCAAGTTCTTCCAGAATAACTCGCTCATTCATGTCTTTCCAGACCTTGCTTTGTGCACTGGTGCGCAGTCATGTTGGAACAGGAAGGGGCCATCCCCAAAGTGGAGAGCATTAAATTGTCCAAAATCTCTTGGTATGCTGAAGCACTCAGAGAAGCTCATTCAGCCCATTCCCTGAAGCTTTCTATGCACTGTTCTTGAGCTAATCTGAAGGCCACATGAAGTTTGGAGGTCTGTAGTGACTGACTGCAGAAAGTTGGGGACCTCTGTGCACTATGCGCCTCAGCATCCGCTCACCCTGCTCTGTCATTTTACGTGGCCTACCACTTCGCAGCTGAGTTGCTGTCATTCCCAATCCCTTTACTTTGTTATAATACCACTGACAGTTGACTGTGGAATATTTAGTAGTGAGGAAATTTCAAGGTGGCATATCACGGTACCACGCTGGAATTCACTGAGCTCCTCAGAGCGACCCATTATTTCACAAATGTTTGTAGAAGCAGTCTGCATGCCGAGGTGCTTGAAGTTATAAACCTGTGGCCATGGAAGTCATTGGAACATCTAAATTTGATTATTTCGATGGGTGAGTGAATACTTTTGGCAATATAGTGTACATGCTCCCAAGATATTAATCCACAAGACACGTTTTAAAGACACCTGCCAGAAGGCACATTTTCCAAAGGAAGACACATTTTCCAAAGGAAACCCTAACCCTACCAGCCTGCAAAACACATGATCCCAAGGCACCAAACTCTAGGAAACATGCTTCTAAGACACCAGCCCCAAGAGACCCCCACTCCCTTGATTTCAATTTTGCCTATACAGTACATAGATGGGAGAATGACCCTGTGCCTAACATGGGACTCAAAGTGGAGCACCCAAATCCTATCATAAAGGTCAATTTAACATTATTTTTTCAACTGAAAATGTTACAATTAAAGTTTCATCAGTCTCTCATCTCATAGCACTAAGCAGATTGCCACAGTTCAGCTGTAAAGAGATCCCAGGGCAATCAGTTTCCGGGATGAATGTGCTTGTTACTTTCACATCACATATTAATCTCCAGTTTCTCAGGAGGTCACGTTGTTTTAACTTGATAAGCAGGATTAGCAAAATACTGCTTATAATTTCTAATAAAAATATTTTTACATCCAGGCATATCTCATTTGACATTATAATGTACGTAACCCCTATCTGTGTTTCTATAGTCAAGAAAATATTTACTTAACAGTAAAAAAAAAAAAAAAAAAAAAAAAGAACTCCAAAATAAAATGGGCCAAAGAAGACTCAACATAATGTCGTTTTGGCCATTGGCCATGGTCAGAAGATCTAGGCTTCTGGGATTTCAGTACTTAATGTAAGCCAGCAGCAAAAAATCAGAAAGTTACACTACACAACACCGTTTCATTACAAAACTAACAAATAAGGCAAGGTTGAAATGGTTTATCTTTTGGGACAGGGATCATTTTATTATGTTTTTGATTATCTCTTATCTGAGAAGCAAATTTTCAAAATAACACAAAACTGAGCTTTTGAATAAATCTTGGAGCTTTCCAAGTCCCAAATTTCCAGATGTTCCTATCAGATTAAAGGGTTTTGTGAAATGTCTGAATAATATTTACCTTTGCACTGTTAAATTAGATAAGCAAAATCTAATGTGAAGCTTTATGATGTTTTCCAAAGATGATCGAAAGAGATCATACGCAGTTATCTGGCAGTGATAAATTGCAGTAAAATGTAAAATGATATTGGTGACTATCCGTATTAACTCAGTTTGGAGAAGACTTATTACAATAGCTGAGCAGATTGCCTTAAGGCCTTGTTATAACACTATTGTACCTTTAATTTGGAACAGCTTGAGGCTTGAACTTAAAGCCATTTTTGCCTCAACAAGCTAATCACAATTGTATTTCAGTCATGCCTAAACCTAGGGCAGATTTTGTAGCTCACTTTGAAAAAGGGTGAATCATCAGAGTTTCAGGGAAAGAATTCAGGTTATCCCTGTGGCATTCATGCCAACTGAAGTGGTGAGTCATAAGAACTTAGACAAAAGACTCTTCACTTTCTGAGCACAGCTGCTTCTCAGTCAGAGCAACATAAAACACCTCTGAAAAGCAGATGGCATGATTTACACTTTTACACCAAATGACTGTTTTATAAGGCAGCTAGTGTCGGAGGGAAATGGTGATTGTACATTTGAATTCAATGCAAGCGAATCTTCAACATTGTAACAAAGCAATAGAGGTCAGTGTCCACTTTTGCATTTATAAACGTAGCATATGGATTTTTTCAAAGTATGAAATGGATGTACTTGACAGTGTGTAGTGTACTTATAATGTGTGTATTGAACTTATAGTGTGGGTGGCTGTGATAATTAAAAGTCTAGTGACCTGAGTGATCTAAGGAGTCACTTTTGGCCATGTTGTGAGGCTGTAGTGAAATCTGAGAATTAGAGATTGACGAACCTAACCTAGGAAAGTGTGAAACACACACACAACAGGGTTATACATTTTCCTTGTTTTTGCACATAAAACAGTGATGAATGAAATAAAAGCTCTAAATAGAGTAAAGAAATGTAATAGGAATTGGTCTGATGAAACATAACCACATCATAAAAAAATTCTCAAGTCAAATGTTGCAAGCATTATAATTCACTGAAATGATCAGTATCAGTTAAAAAATCAGTGCTTACTTTTGATCAAATGCAGCTGTTAAACATTTTCATCTAAGTACAGTATTCATCAGTTATTTTTATTTAGACATGAATTGCTAGTATTGAAGAAATTGATATCCGTGTACAGAGACAGCCATTTTCTTTGGAGCAATTGAGGGTTATGGGCCTTTGCTCAGCCGTGGAAGATTTATGATTAGTAAGATTTGAACTTGCAACATTGCAATCACTTGGCTGAAACCTTAACCTCTGAGCTATGACTGAACTGCTGTTTATACATAGTAAAAGCTTTACTGGATGATTGATTGTTTTATTCAGACTTCCTCCACTGACAATTCACATCTGTGTTGTCAGTGACCCAAATGAACACACAACCCGATGTACAATCACTTTGTAAGATCAAATTGAACACAAGTATCCATTCTTCTCGCATTGGATTTGGACTATTTTCATAAGCAATCACAGATACATGGCCTACATGTAGTCTTGTATTGTAAATGTAATGAAATGCCAAGTTGGGATTTATACTGTATGGCTGTTTTATATCATATTTCCCTGTGTATGTGCATATCACTTCTGGTTCCACACCCACACATTTATCTGAAAAGAAGTTCACGTAACTACAGAAACCGCAAAAGTCTTGCTTTTTCCCCCTTTCTTGCCTTGATCATGTATAAAGACAAGCTGCCAGTAGACCTTTAATCATGTTCGCTATGAAAGCTTGTGCTGATACTTGCTAGAGTCCCCCCCCCTTTAAGAAGACATGCCTTGGACAATTTGTCTCAAAGGCTGCTTTCAGTATTGCACAATTTCTTGTTCCAATCCAGTCTTCCTACCTTGTTGAGTCATATTTAATGTTTGCAAGTGATCCATATAGTATCACAAGCATGCACACACTGCTGCCGTGAAACGACCCACGTTCGCAAAGATCACTCTCGACACTGACACACCTCCGAGAATCTTGGCAAGTTGGAGGAAAAATAACGTCATCTATAGACTCACCTCTCTTTGCACTCTACACACCTTTTAAATCCAAGCTGTTATTATTTGCCTGTTAATGTTGATTTAAGGCTGCCTTGAGGACTTTTTTTTGGGGGGGGGGGGGGGGAGGGGGGGGGGGCATGATGGTGTGAGCTAGAAGACAAATCCTGGACATGAAAATATGAAAGCAGACAGAGACAGCTTAGAATGAAACTTGCCTTCACCTCTGGAGTGAAAAGGCGCTAAGTCTCCAAATGCTACAGATTGGCATCAACTTGTCAAAATGAAGTACCTCACAGGGGTTGCTGTTGAAAGACAAACTGTCTGGCAAGCTTATGATGTCAATATTTCATTTCACGAACATGAATTATAGCATTAGGCTGCAGTGCTGACAGGTGCATTAAGCAAGACTGAAGAGTAATTGGGTACAAGACTACACCAGCATAGTTAACGACCCATCTGGATTATTTGTGTTCTACTTTATTACTCAGTTTTCAGGACTTTTTGTCTATTATTATACTACTTTTGGCTCCACTACACTTTTTAAAATACCTTTGGGCATAAATTGTACATTTATATATATATATATATATATATAATTTGAGTCACCTGCAAGAGGAATTGCATGAGGTACAGATACAGCCAACTTCAGAATTATATGCACCCTTTGGGAGAATGTACATGCATTATTGTATAAAATAGACATTTCTTACTCAACTACTACTTGTAAAAAGATATTGGTACCCATGAATAGCATTTGAAACATATACAAATTGCCATCCTTTGAAATACTTTAATTATTTCTTTTAGTATCAAGAAACTATTAGCTCAGACAATTAATTGATACTCTTGGTATGCTTGTTTTGTTGCGTACAGGTCATCATTTCTTCATTTTTACCATCTTGGATAAAATCAACTGGGTTTTAACATATATTCACTGATACGCATGTGAAGCTGTTTGTTTAATGTTCATTGTATTTTATTTTGCATGTTTCTGTCAAGGACTTTTATTTTGGTGTTGGGTCCTCTGAGAAGAGAGCGCGGGAGTGTGTGGAGCTAAAAATAAATTGCTAGTCGTTAGGTATTTCCGAGTCCTTTGTCTTTATTTACATCCACCTTTGGGCAGCTAAAACTCCACGCCTTACATATTTATTGGTGGCAGCGGTGGTTGTCTTCGGCATCTTTGGGGAAAGTTGCTGTTGGACTGGTATTGTGACGAAAACTTTCATATATGCTTATCACTGCCCTTTCCTTATATATGTGGTGGTTTTGTGGTACTGGTGGACTAAATTAGACCGAAACGTCTTTTGTTTTTCATCTCGTTTTGAACACATGGACTGTATGCTGACAGACTATTCGTGATTTTCCCGCAGTTTTTCTTGTTTTCACCATCGTGTGAGTTTTCCTTTCCCACTTAGTAGTTTCTTTCTTTTTGGGAAAATTAAAATAAATAAATAAATAAATAAATAAATTTTAAAAAAAAAAGAAAAAAGAATTGGTAAAAGAGGAAAAGAAAAAAAAGAACATTTACAAAAAAAAAAGAAAGAAATGAATTAAAAAAAAACAAAAAAAAAACATCCGCATTGACTTTCACCACATTACGTCTATCTGGCGGACCATCGTTATCAATAAAAGACCTTGCTGTATTGGATTTACACAATAAATTGACTTGACTGTTTTGAAACATGGTGGAGGATAATGGAACGAGCTCGCACGTGCACTTCAGAGTTGTTTTACCCCCAGACTTCACTGGAGACGGCACCGAAAGTTTTTCTCAGTGGGCTCGTCGTTTTCAAGTATGCTGTGAAACTTCAGGTATGGATAAACCTCAGCTTGCTAAAGTCTTGCCTTCAAGGTTGGCGGGTGCTGCATTCAGTTACTGGGATAGTTTGGCGGATGACGTAAAGACTGACCATGACACCACATGTAGCAAACTGGCTGCAGTTTTTGATCAGAAACAGCTGCTGCGAACATTTCAGACTTATTTGAATGCCAGACCGCGTCTGAGTAATGAGCCCTTGGAAGTGTATGCT
>JAOVYU010000060.1:3136190-3158905 GCA_025674565.1 Synodontis membranacea | reverse complement strand
GGATTATAAGGCGCACTGTCGATTTTTGAGAAAATTAAAGGATTTTAAGTGCGCCTTATAGTCCGGAAAATACGATAGTGATGTTTTGAGCTCAAACATACATAGTGTTAAACACCCTTGTTTTTAGTCTAGGGTAAGGGAGAGAACATGGTGTAGAATTAGACACGACCGTGTGGGCCACACTGGCGAAGTACTCACGCAACACAGAAGATACGATTTGAATGCGCATATGAGATTATTTTGAATAAATAGAGGGACAGGGACAGGGAGTGGAGGAGTAAAGAGAGGACTCTAATCTAATCCACCGGGCAGAAGCTAACTAACTAACTTCCCCCTCAAAAACATACAATGGTGGCACCCATCCACTGCACCTAGTGTGTCTATACAGCAAGGTTGTTCCTGGTGTATGTACTGTATGTGCGCGCACAATCTGGCTACTTTCTCCACCACTTTAACAAGTCCAAAGAAATATTGAGAGGTTCAAAGTGTATCCCATATACACGAAAACAATGCTCTATTATAGGTATTATTATAATACACCGCACAACACTACCTAAGCATCGTCAGTTCACACATCAGTGTCACAAACAACAGTGCAACAACTGACTTACCCGTGTACTGAAAGAGAGGCAACCAGATTTTGGGCTGAAATATTCTGATACTTCTATTCACGAGGCCATTATTCTTCACAAGAGTGTACCACTAGTCACACAATAATTTTGGAAGGAATATTTATCACATTTTAAACATCTGTGATACTTAGATAGTGATACTTAGAACAGAGCAAGTACGTTTTTACCTTTTGTTTGACTGATGCGTTACAATTATTTTGTATAATATTTATTATTTTCTGTAATATTATTTAAGGTTGCCAGAAAGTCTAAAGGGCAGTGCAAAGTGACAAGTTGAACCACAATGATGACCTGGCACTTATATATGTTGGACAGCTTCATTGACTCCTGAACATAACTTGATATATTCAAATGATTGGCCAAGGTTTTTTGTTGATTTTATTTTTGCACCGTAAGAGAGATGACCCAGGCCAGCATGTGTTTATCCATTTTTCATACTGCATAAAGCTGAGACAAAGAAATCATGTCCGTTTCCATTATAAACAGCAGGTTAAGTCTGCAGTGGGCCATGATGGATGGGAGGATTATTATATTTCCGTTCAGAGCAGGGAGGGATGAGATGGATGGGAGTTACCCAAAGGAGCAGGCGAGAGCTAGATCCTCAGTAATCTGTTTTTAATTTCTTGAATTATTGCTGTCATGAACCAGCATTGCTGAGGGAATTCAGCCAAAAGGGAGGTCATTAATTTAACCATGGCCTGGCAGTTGTAACACAATGAACAATTGATCATTTTCTAAAGGAGTCTTGCATTGTCAAATGGATTTGTAAGCAAATTGATTCTTCTTTTACAGATATAATCACAGCCTGTTATGATTATTTATTCGGCAGATGACTATTTAACGCGATTTGTAGATCAGATAGAATAAAATCCAAACATAAAGCTGAGCAGTTGATAAGTTAAATGTCTTGCCTAAGTGTTTTTTTGGCAGCTTCTGGGATTTAAACTTTACAGTGACTCTTACAGAACCTTAGGGCCGGCCAACAACAAGCACAAGTTAACGAAAATCAATGTGGTGTTGACACAAGCACAGACCATGCCTTACTCCTTAATGAGAAAGGTTCAAACACTGTGAATTATTAATGAACGTTCTAACTTCGAAGAGCCTCCGAGGAATGTATGAGTAGGTATAAGCTGAGCACTGAGTCTACACAAACTGTCCTGTATCTACAAAGCAAAGCAGTGAATCATGGCTGACTTCTCCATAATGCTGCATGGTTATGGTCTTGTTCATCTCAATCTATTTTTGGCCTACTTATTGTTTGCAGTTCCGAAGAAAAAAACATTAGCAGGTAAGCTCAGGTAGGCTTTGTCAGGGAGACCTTTACAGAATCAACCAGAAGGGCAGTATATGAACAGAAACAGAGGTGCTAGTTAACAGCTAATGAGCATCGGCATAGATTAAGTAGAGGCTCCGTGTGTCATTCGGTGCTTCGGCAATTAAAATAAAATGGAAAATCTCCTAGTGGAAATAAACAATTCTGGGTAATGTGAAGAAAGCATATTTTTTGCAATCTTGCATAACTGATTCATAACTGCAGTATTAATTTGCGATATTTGTTCATGAAATTTGATGGTGATGTTTTATTGCATCACCTGTTGATCCGATGCAGATCCCTTCATCAGAGATAACAGAGAAACATCACCAAGCTGTGCATCATAATAATAATAAGAAGAAGAAGAAGAAGAAGAAGAAGGGGAAGGAGAAGATGATGGGGAAGAAGAAGACTTATAGGTCCTTTATGTAGGATTATGAGGGTATGCAGTATATTAGCATAATAAAATATTTTTCATAAAATACTTACAGAATTTAGAAGTATGTTTTCATTAGCGTATAATTAGCTGTAACTATGAATCTTTGTGTTTTTGTAATCTAAGAATGAGCCCTTTATATCTACATAGTGAGCGGGTCCACCGAAGGGGTAAGGGAGGGGCATTTGGTTGACTCCTACATAGTGGACCTTTAAATGTATTTCATTTAAACCTTAGCCATCAAACACACCTAGTGCATGGGGAGTCTATAGAAAAAGGAAGGAACAGTGTTGGAAATATATGAGTGAATTTTGAAAGCGGAGCGCCGACCGTATCCTCGGCCACGGCCACTTCTCTGCCTCACCTGCCCGTGCGCATGTGCAAAACACACCTGCGCCGCATCCAGGGCTGATTACGGCACGGATAAAAGGTGCACGGACGATCGGCTTGGCGCTTAGTATTGTCGCCAGTGTTATGCATCGCTCAGAGGATCTTCGCCCTCGTAATCCTCATTTCTTCTCCGATTGGAGATCACCGTGTTGGTCGCCTCCACCGGCGTGTGTCTGGCACCTCTTCTCTCCTCTTCTCCTCACCGAACCCATAAAGGACTATTACTGCTTCGGCCGGGCAGAGACTGTACAGGTGTTTTGTCTCTCCGTTTTCTCCTGCTTCACGTGTAGTCCGTATATGTTTAGTCCTGCCGAGACCTCGCCGGCATCGTTTCATTTCCAGTTTGTTTCCATTCTGGGTTCGAACCTGGAGGCTGATTGGGGCGATTCTGTGTGGAGTCTGCTTGCATGTTCTCCCTGTGCAGGTTTCCTCTGGGTGCTCCAGTTTCCTTCCACAGCCCCAAAACATGCAGATTAAGTTACCTGGCTACTCGAAATTGACCATAGGTGTGAATGGTTGTTGTCTCTGTGATAGATTGGTGACGGGCCCAGAGTTTTCCCTGCCCCTCACCCATGAAACCTTAAGGGACAGCAGCAGTTGTCTGTTTGTTGTCTGTTTTACCAGTTGTTAACATTGCACTCTTGGCACACTTTATTGAGTTACACTAAATAGCAGGGTTTTGTTTCTCAGGATTTCTGTATTTGCTGTACAAATGTGCAGTAAATCAATATTTCTAAGTACAGACATGCCGGAATTCATCACAATCTCCTAGGAAAACTGCTACCACGCTCTGCTACAGTAATGGAAGAATTTAATACTTGTACACATCGTTCCTTAAAGAATCATGAGTGAGAATTGTGGTCTCAATTTAAAGATCGAAATCCTGATTCCTAATTCATCAGGAATCTTATTTCTGATTATGTGTATATCTATGATGTCATTAATTCAGGTTTTAGAGACAGATAGGTAGACAGGTTTGAGATTCTGTGCTGGCAGATATGTGAGAGTCATTTGCATAACCGTGAAAACTAAGATTGCGTTTCTATATAATATGACTCTGGGGTAACATGAAAACTAAATGACAAGAAGAGGGCCGTGAACTGATCCCTGGGGAACACCTTCAGCTGCACTGGATGGTTTGGATGCACTGGATGGTTTGTTTTTGCTGAGGGTGAGAAAATGCCTGTTAGTGAGAGTAGTGCTGAACCAGCCAAGAACCAAATGGGTAGCACTTAAAGAGAGGAAACAAGAATGTCTTAAAAATGTAACATTATATTTGTTTACTGGTTACTTGACATCATTACAACATGCTTTTTTTTAAATCATCTTGATGTCTCTAGTTGAATTGATGCTGTGCATCAGCATGTGATAAATTGATTTCGGATAAATTTCTTCTTTTTTATTTTATTTAGACATTGGGGCAGATTTACTCTGCATAGTAGGAGTATGAGATACGCCTTATCGCATGCTTTAATTTTTATTACAGCCATAAAACAGAGGAGGAGGAGGGAAAAAATGCTAATACAGGGTAGAAAAGGTGGAGGGGATCAGAGACAACACTAACAATAATCAGAACAACAATAACAACAATAACAACAACCAAAGTAGGACAGGAAACAAACAAACAAACAAGCCACCCCCCCCCCCCCAGAATATACATATATATTTGAGCTGATATTTGCAAGTATACTAACACATAATAATAATAATAATAATAATAATAATAGTAATAATGGTTAAACATATCTTTCTAGTAGCCTCATATGTATTCGCCCATGTGCATGCATGTGTAAGTGTGGACTGATTTGTCACTGGAAGCGGTGGTAGCTGATACCAACCTCCCCCGGGCCAGGGCCTTTTTAGGTGAGACAGGCTATCGAGGTCCCCCAGTTGCCCCCACAGCGCGAGGGCCCACGGCCACTTGCCCCCAGACAGCCACCTATCCAACCCAAAGGAGAGCCAGCAAAGGACCAAGGGGACGATGACCTCCTTACGAGGAGGCCCGCGGGGGGGTGCTCGGGTCCCGTCCACGACCTCCATACTGGCTCAAGTTGGGCCCAGATCTAAGGACCCCCCCATCGACCCGGGGCGGACCCCCATCAAACCGGGGCAGAGGGCCCACCATGCATCAGAGGGCTCCCAGCCCCCCAAGACTCATAACTTGGGAAATAAAAGCTAGGACATATAGGACTTTGCAAACATACTCAGCAAACAACAGCAGGATATAAACAGACACAATACAAAACAGGTGATCACAATAGTGTAACAAGCCAATGATAGGTTGTTTTTTTGTGTTATGGACTACATACAGTAGTGAAGGATGAATATGTGACAGTTAGTGTTTCCTGTTTGGGAAATCATCTCTAAAGAAATACAGCTAGTTCAGCAAGTACACTATAAACTTAAAAAAAAAAAAATCATAATAATTTGATGTTTGGAAATTTAGCAGCGTTAAAGTCACGTACACATTCTTAAGCAGTTAAGATCATCAGAGCACTTCAGAGACAGTTTGGTTTTGTAGAAACTCAGCTGTCATATCATGGCTGTTTCTCATTAGCAGAATGTCCAAATGTTTTGCACAATCAGTTCCTGTTGTTCCAAATCACGACCTCTTGGTGAGCAGACTGATGTTACAACTTCCCCACAGAGTCGAGAGACCGCACAGATGTTCATCTTTCTTGACTTGAGAGATTTATGCAGTGACTTCAGATGTACCGAGTCAAACCTAGCCTGCGGTGTAATGCTAGTCCAGAAAGGCTACTTTGAATCTTTTCATATTTCTTTGATGCAGTTATGTTAAACCAGGGAAGGACAAACAGATTCCGAGGTTTGGCCTTCATTCAGACACTCTGCATGTTGAGACTGAACATGCTGGAGTTTAGATCCATAACATCTTTATGCCACAGTACTCTTTCATGATGCATGTTGCAAATCTGAGATAAAGTTTACTGAAACTTGAAGGCAGAAAGCAGGATGCTGATTTGGTGTACTGATACACTGAGTAGGGATTACATTTCCACAGAAATCAAAGTTCCTGCTCAGGTTGGAGATGCTAAGCATGCTTAGCTAGTAATTGCATAAAGAGTTAATAGGATGCCTCTTCTTTACAGATTAACAGAAGATTAGCGATGCTGGAAAAGAAGATGGACTGGCGTTGGATGGTCCCTTTGTTCCTGCTCGGGATCATCACGGAGGTAAGACACATTTGCATTTCTGCGAAATATAAGTGCAGGGTTTCCTGTTTGCAATTCTCACAGCACATTCTATTTCTATTTCTATGGCTGTGGTCCTTTGACCAATCACAGCTGGTAGCCTTTTCATTGAAGTGACCCTAGAAACCTTCGAACATCTTTTTTTGTTTGTTTTTTTTTTTGCATGTTGTGGTTCATGTGAGTCTTTTCTAAATGTTACCAATTCAGTACCTCATTAAAAAGTCCCAAAGTTCTTTTTTTTTTTTTTTTTTAATCTCACAGTTAAACTTTTCGTTTGGTTTAGTTTCAGACAAAATTTGAAAGTAAATATGTAGTTTATGAACAACTTCAGATTTGGAAAATGAAATTGCTTTCCAAAAGTGAAAAGTTTGTAATTTTTGGAAATACATAAAAACTAACCTAAGGTATATTTAATTATCGTTTGATCTTAATAAGCTTTAAAATGTTATTCTTTGCTGAGTCGTTCCATTTTTTTTTCATCTATTTATTCAGGCTGATGGTTTGTTTCCTGAGCAACAGCAACGGAACCTTAAAAAAACAAAAAAAACAAGCAAAACCTAATTTTACTGAATAATAAGGTTAGCAATAAGGTACAGGACAGTTTCCGGAAATCCACTTTCTAAATCTCTCAAATCTCTCTAAACCCCAATAAAGTCAATTTTAATTCATCTAAAAGTGTAGGCCTTGTGTTTCTAGCCCAATGTCAAAACTTTGATCTCAAAATCTCTTTACAGAGATAAAACCTAATAAAACAAGGACACAATATCCACTGAAAACAGGCTAAAATATATATTAGAATATACTTTAAAACGTACAGCTACTGCTGAATCCTTTTGAAGATGAACCAGGATTCTCATTAATAAGAAAATTGTATGCATAAGCAAATTGTAGTTTATCGCTCATGTGTACAAAAGCTGTACACAATGGCCACTGATAAATCACACATTTTTGAAATTGATGTGCTGTGTGTAGTTGATGAAACTTATTTGATGGTTAAAGTGGTAGACGTAATTTTGCTATTTAATTCATAATGTACCAAACCACAATGTAAAAGAATTCAAGCTAAAATATAAACAATCCTTTGTGTTGTATATCCGTAGGTCGCTGTATTGGCGAGTCCTGATGTAAACGACAGCCAGAGCCAGCAACAGGCCCCTCATAATGTGTACGACGATATTAGATCCACCAGACGGAAGATCCTGACGGCGCAGTTCGAGTGCTATCAGAAGATCATGAAGGACAACAACAATGTCATAAGTATGGCTGTAAAAAAAAATAATAATAATAATAATAAAAAATCAGCCTGTTGAGTCATTTTGCAACAGCTTGTTGAGAGACCACTGAGAAATCTGCAGTCACTATTAAATATAAAGTTACTTATTGAATTCTCAATAATGATAGGCTGCTTAATTTTATACAGCAGCAACAACATCATGTGAGTTGTAGACAATATTTTACCATTTCTATAATAACTCATTCACAGGGACTTGTAATTCATACTATCCATATAACCTAAGCCTAATAAGTAATAAATGAATAGCTTTAACAGCAGGTTAGTTAACAAATTGTTAATGTGAAGAGGTATTTAACATTTCTGGTAGGAGTCAGAGTCGGTGTCAGACCTTTAAAAACCCAAGATAAAGTTTACTGTAACTTAAGTTATTCAAGCTGCGTTTTATTTTCAAGCTGCATTTTTTTATTCATTTATTTTTTGTCTATAAGGGAACGTACAGGAACAACTCTTTACAGGTGTTATGGCCCAGGTGAAAACTGGACATTATATAACATTAAACATACTTTCCGTGCAAGCAAAAGAGCTCAAGGTGAAAATTGTGTGTCGATGCAACTCACAACCTACGACTACTCGTGTCAAAGATGGACAAATGAAGCCAATCGTAGTAAGGAGTTTGTTGCCATGGTAACAGTCAACACCTCCAGTCAACGTGCATAAATCTTGTGGTTCAACACCCATTGATTAATTCCCGCCTCTGCAAATGCTAACGAACAAACCTGGATGAATTCTTATTGCCTCAGGGTTGAATCAGACTTTTGGGGGGGTTTTTTGGGGGTTTTTTTTTGACTGCAATGAAAAGAATAAAAAAAGAGACATTTTACATGCAGGAAGAACGTATGTACCATGTTTCTACTCCGTGGCAGAAAGGTCTTAAGCATGAAGGAAGCACTTCAGCAAGCTTCTCATATATATGCAAATGATGGCATTAATCAGTGTAGTCCTGTGTTATTAACACAAAAAAGTACACAGTGAAATGAAAAGCCTGAGGACAGGTGAACACAGCGGAACGTCATTCTGACTGACAGCACTGGAGTGACCTGTATAAACCTCACTCAGACTCTTCAGCAATCATCGAGCACTCGGATGGAGTGTTGATAAAAAGCATGAGTGGATGCGCTTATTGTTATGTTCCTAAAGCATTAAACCACCACCACGAATTACTGCAGGATAATTACTGACGTTCATCAAAAGCTCTTGCCATTGTTTCTGAAGTTGCTTTTCGAACGTTTTTCCAGCAGCTCCCCTTGAAGGAAAAAAAAAAGTAGCCAGAGAAATGTCTGTTAAATTAAATAAATGGTAAAGTGGAAAAAATGGGGTTTCTTCGAGGAACTCGGGGAATCCTTATAGGGTTTTTTGTACTCTTTACAACAGCATTAACTCTTTTATAAGGCCTTATCTATCTGACGAACCCTTTTTTTCTACAAAATTGTTATAAAATTGTTTCAATAAATGGATGATGGCAAAGTAGGAAAATATGCTCTATCTACAACCAATAGCATGAACTACTAGATGTAGAACCCATAAAGATTCTTTTGTACAGTTCCCAGATTGGTAAATATTTACCCAGTAAGTTTATAGTGTAGTATTAGGTACTTACCACAATAAGTAGGTAGTTAAATACAGAGAAACTATACTAAGAAAATCTTCACTAGTATGTCAGCTGTACTTTATGTGAATTTACTTCCTTAATACCTGTAGTAAATACTTATTTGTATACTAATAATTTACTATATATTTATCAGGTAAGTAATGGTAACCCTTCCTTCTACAGTGTCCTACTGGGTTAGTGTTAGGATAATAGTGGAGATATTTCTTAGTCTTTCAGCTGAAGTTTCTCTGCATTTACCTGCTTATTTCCAGTGGTAATTACCCAGTAATTACCCAACAAAACCATAATTTTAACTGGTAAATATTTACTAATTAGGGGACTGTAGAAGAAAATGTTACCAGGTTCTTTAGATTGTTTCTTTGGGGAAAAGAAATCAAAATGTTTATGAGAGTTCATGTATCCAAGAGGGTTCCCATAGAGTAGAACCCATTTTAATAGTTAATAACCCTAACAACTTGAATTTGTAAAAGAGAAAACTTGTTGTAGTGTTGGGTATAGAAATTTGAGGGATTCCCCAGAAATTCAAACCAAAGAATCTTTAAATCTATCTTTTCCCTTTAAATCTATAGTTTCTCTTTTTTTCAAAGAAAATAGAAACCAACCGGTATAAGCCCTTGAAAAACCCATCCTTTTTTTAGTTTACACCCTTAAGCTTTGTATGCACACCTACAACTAACAGAACCCTTAGTTATCCAAAGAACCAATGAAGAAGCCTGTTTTTTGAGTGTGTATACACTAAAAGCTCCAACATTTAAAGTATACTTTTTTAGTTTGCCCCTTAAAGATTTTTGTAAAGAGCTCTTAAACAGGGTGTTCTGAGTGGAACTTATTTATGAAGCTAAAAACCCAATGAAGATCCATTTTTATAAAAGTGCAACCTTCAGTGTACTGTTCTGTAGAAGTTATATTGGGCATATTGTTGGTTGTCCAAAAAAGAAAAGTCAGCCGAGTGTTAAGAGAAAAACTCTGAACAGTCACGTATAGCCAAACTACGAAAGCATACGTTTTATCACGTAGCTGCTGTACTGTCTGACTTTTTGTTTTACATGAGCAGCTGGTCTGGTGTGTAACCGAACGTGGGACGGGTGGCTGTGCTGGGACGACACGGACGCTGGTGTGACCGCTCATCAGCACTGTCCTGACCACTTCAAAGACTTTGACACTACAGGTAAATGTTTAATATCTGCACTGGCATTCAGTGTTTTTTGTAACAGCACGTGTGTATAATTTCGGTTAAACTTTAATAAAAAATGATGCTTGTACAAGGCTGCTGTTCCCTGACCTCTGCTCATTCATGCAAACATGTAGCAATGTATCGTAAAATCATTGAGACACAGTACAAATAAACACTCTTTGCAACCGTGGTTGCAGAAAAGCAACTCAGTACATACCAAACCTTGAGGTGGATGGGCTGCAACAGGAGCAGACCATATTGTGTTCCACTCCTTCCAGACAGGAACAGGAATCTTAACACTACAATGGAAATAAACATTATTAAAAATGGTATATTTTTACCTTCCACTCTCCAGTTTGATGTGCTGCTGCTACATGATTGATTGATTGATTGATTGATTGATTGATTGATTGGATACCTGCATGAATGAACAAGTCTATTCATGTATTTTTTTTTTTTTAAAGATATTTCTTTTGCTTACTTATAATAGTGATAGGTGTTTAGGTTAAAAGGCTGAGTTCTGTTAATGCTCTACAGTCCGTACCAGCTCACAGTGTGGAAGAGTAGCTTCATATCGCTTTAATTTTTGTATTGTTAACTGTTGTTTTTTTTTTTGTTTTTTTTTTAACAGAAACAGTCACCAAGGTGTGCACAGATAATGGCCAGTGGTTCATGCATCCAGAGAGCAACAGGACGTGGACGAATTACACCAGATGTAATGCGCACCATAATGAAAGCAGTATGGTACGTTCCAAACTTCAGACTGAAAGCACAGCGGTGATCCATGTTGAAGCCATAACGGCTATCGATAAATTCCCCTTGGTTCCTTTTTAAATGCGTCCTTACTGTACCTCACTCCTTAAATCCTTAGCAATAAAAGGAAACAAGAAAAGAAATGAGACGTAACCATGGACTCACTGCTGCTAAGCGCAGCTAACCTAATACGATAAACGTATGCAGAGTAAAGACTCTTTGTAACTCACGATAACTCTTTGCTGAAGTTTCCTGCGAGTAGATTTAACTTTTTATTTTACATTAGTAGAAAGTTACAAGTGTCAGCGCTTTGAAGCAGTAAGTGGTAAAACGCTGTATGGTTTCTGATTTTAATTCTTCAGGACTTTATAAACTTTAAGTAAAAAGATAGCAGGAACGTATTGACAGGCATTCCGCAGCATTAAATTTAACTACGGTATAAATGGAATGTATAAAAGTATGACGTTCTGACTCCCCCTGGTCCATGTGGATGTCTTTGACAAAAAGCTCTCTGTGGCATGTGACGAGAAAAACATAAATAGGCAGCTGTAACCTTCACACAGCTGTAGACACTCAGTCATTACCCACTTATTCTCTGTGAATCCTTTTCCCATTCACAGCCAGCGCTTGGCCACGCCGCCACTGGCACAGACATGTTATTCTTCACTGCATCACGCTACTTCGTCATTCATTGTTTTTCTATTACAGCACATCCCGGGGTTTTATCCCTTCCTTACAGTAAATGTATTTATTATTAATATGTTTTGTACTCGAAAGAAATCAACAGTATTTATAGATAAACCTGCTGGGTTTCAGTTTAGAGTAAAGAATCTCATGTTGGCTGTTTCACTATGAGTCATTTGACGTAATTGCTTGGAACTACACTACCGGTCAAAAGTTTTAGAATTTTTTTTTTTGTACAGCTTTGCTACAGATTTTTATATCATGACTTCTGTATGATAGCAAAAACATTTTACATTAGTTTTCAAAACATACTGTAATAAAGGCTCCTGGGTTTTGCTGTAAAAATAAGACCTTGAAAGAATTAGATCTTGCTGAACATGCCTAATAAATCTTACCAGCAATTTTCTTTATAAAACAAGTTGTACCTTTGACTAATATAGTTTTAATGAAATGACATGTTCGTACATTACAGTAAAACATGGAACATGTCAGTATCGGGTGTCACAACCCTTTGCTTTAAAAATAGTTGTCCCAGGTACAATGTGTATGGTTTCTTAAGGTCATAGTTTTAAACTTTATTGACACTGAAAACATATATTTGGAAGTTTTTGTTCTGACTCAATGCTATAGAAGTCATAAAAAAAAAAAATCTATAGCAATGTTTGTAATAAAAAAGTGGGGGTGTTCTAAAACTTTTGACCAGTAATGTACCTCACAAAAAAAAAAAAAAAAAAGATTTATAACAAAAAAATTAGGTGGCTTAATGTAGCCAAAGAGAAAAAGAAGTGGCGTTTCAGTATTGCAAATATGGATTGACATTTCACGTCTGTGCGGCAGGGAACAGCGCTCACTTTAAAGAAATGAAGATAGATATATATACAGTAAATAAATAAATGACTAAACAAAGCTTCTGCTCCGTTCCATTCCCAAAACTAGAACACCTGCAAAAAAATATTTTGAGATACATATCATAAATAATGCTTAACAATTATGAGAATCTGTTTATTTAAGAGAATATTTGCAGGAAACCTGACAAGGCCACACAGGAACCTGTTTATAATACGACTAAACATTCATCCATTTTCAATCTTTCTTTTTCAGACCGCAATAAACCATCTCTACTTAGCGCTGATAGGACACGGACTATCTCTGGTCTCCCTGTTTATTTCGCTCGGGATATTTTTCCATTTTAAGTAAGTCTGTGTAAAAGCAATGCTGCGATTACAGTGAAGATGTTTTTGTAATATTCTTCTGCATCTTGCATGAGCATTCTGGGTTTTTGTTTTTTGTTTCTGGAAGGAGTTTGAGCTGCCAGAGAATCACCCTGCACAAAAACCTCTTCTTTTCCTTTATCTTGAACTCCATCATCACCATCATCTGGTTAACGGGTGTGGTCAGTAACCAGGAGCTAGTGCAGAAAAATCCGGTGAGTGCGGCGTCGGTAACAGTGCAGTTTGTCCCGGAAATCAGTTTCAACTGATTTCAATTGTGGACAAATCTAAATTTATAACTTGATTTGATACATGTGAACAAATTTGATCTGTATGTATCTAATTTGATCTGATTGGTGTCCCTAAATTAGAAGTGTATTTGGATTTATACATTTTTACAAATGGATTTCGTGTAAAATTTGAATTTGATCAAGTTTTGTTCAAGTTTGTGCTGCTAAACCTGATCTGAAAACATGGTTTTCTTGATCTGGTTAAAACTGTTTTTTTTATTGGTCTTGATCTGTATTTAATCAGTGTGAGAAATTATCTGTTTTTTTTTTTAATATTAAAGCTGAATATGATTAGAATGCGATCTGAATTTTATTCAATTTTGCAATTGAATCTGATCTAACCAGAAAGACTAATTTTGGTCTGTCATCTGTGTGAACAAATCAAATGTTTATTTGATCTGCAATTGATCAGATCTAGTGTAAGAATTTGATTTGATTTTGTGACTGAATCTGATCTAATCAGGAAGTCTAATTGGTCTGAGTGGTCTGATTTGATCTCCATGTGACCTGTGTGAACAAATCTAATCGTTATATGGTTCAAATGTGTGCTTGATTGAAGCGGCTGGATTTTATCTGATTCTGTGAGATTTTATCTGATTCTGTGATGAAAATTTGATTCAGCAGCAGCTCATGTACACAGATTTTGTTGGGGGAAGGATGGCATTAACGGCATCATCTCAAATTATGGATATCATATAAAACTTATGCTACAGGCTGCTTAAAATTTTCTATGAATCAAGACAAACAAACCAAGTATTTTTAAACTAGCACAATCTGGCAACCCTGCCATTAATAGTTCCGTTCACTGCACCTCCCCCGAGCATGGGGCAGTATGATTCCTACCCCAGTGGGCCTCTATTATGTGTTTCATATTTTTCCTGAATGAGTTAGCATTGGATTAAATTTTTTTTTTATTTGGATCTGATCGAATTAAATCTGATCTAATCTGTGCAACACAAAATGAAATTGAATCATTTGAAATGCTCATGGAGCTGAATTTCATTCAATCTGTGTGTCAACTTTTTTGATCTGAATTTCATATATTCTGTATGACTACATTTAACATCACTTTCTTTCTTTTTCAATCTCTTCAGACCAGCTGTAAAGTTTCTCAGTTTGTCCATCTCTATATGTTCGTGTGTAATTACTTCTGGATGCTGTGTGAGGGAATTTACCTGCACACGCTCATCGTTGTGGCCGTGTTTTCCCAAAAGCAGCATCTAATTTGGTATTATCTTCTCGGATGGGGTGAGTTCTCAGAACATAGCACCTTAAAAACATATTTAGTCCAGTGTTATGTCAGGAACATTTATTAATTTTCAGAAAATTATTCGATGTGTTGTTTCAGGTTTCCCGCTGTTACCAACTACTATACATGCTGTAGCCAGAAATTATTATTATGATGACAAGTAAGTATCAATGCTATAACTCATACTGTATATAGGTATTACTGCCATGTGTCTCTGACATGGAGGAAAGGAGCTGTATTCAGGCTAAAACTGTTGTATTAAGAACACTGATCTAGAATCAGTTTTAGATTTTCGTTTAAAACTGATCAAAACAGAGAAGACTGATCTCAGATCAGAATTCGCAATCACATACATACATACATAGTTTATCGCAATTAAAAAAAAAAATCTCTACAGTTTATAGATCAGTGTTTCTTTAAATTATAATAAGCAGATTCTTGAAATTCAAAGTAAGTAATATTGAACTGCATAAGTATTGGCACCCATAATCAGAAGTATATATGTAAGGTATATATAATATGAAAGGTGAGCAACACATCAACACTGTTTAAGTCTTTTCAAAAAAATTTTTAAAGTGTAATTTTTCTATGGTATATTTTTAAGCATGAAGGCTCCTCAAGTAGTGTTTTAAAATTATTGGCACCCCAGATGTCACCGAATAATATTTGCTGATGCCACTCTTTAAGAGAAAATCAGCATTGAGTTTCTTAGAAATTAGTTAGAATTGTGCGTCTTATTATAGCCTGTAGTTATTTATTTATTTACTTACTTAAATTTTATTGTTACCAGTGATCAGCAGTCTGCCTCTTTTTTTGTTAATGTTTTTCCCCCCTTAATTTTCAATATTTTCAGTATTTTTGGGATCTCAGTAATTTAATCACATATATTTTTTCTTTTGAGAGGATATACATATTTTAAAATTATTTGTAACATTAAGGGTGCACACTTTCTTTAATGGTTTCAGCATAATATCTAAAGAAGCTTATGTAAAAGTTTTTGCTCAGTTCTTTTGCCAGTGATTCTGGAGTTGACGGTTAACTCGTAATTTATAACCCGAGTAAACATGTTGTGCATGAAATACTAAAATGATAATCATGATATTTTCCTTTTGATGTGCAGTTGCTGGATCAGTTCAAACACGTCTCTGCTGTACATCATCCATGGGCCGATCTGTGCCGCTCTGTTGGTGAGCCATCTGGAGATTTTTTCTTTTCTTGTTGTTCTGTTACTGCACACAAACTAACAGTGGATCATGTTGGACTGTTTGAATGCACATCCTCTATCTATCCTCAGGTGAATCTCTTTTTCTTGCTCAACATCATGCGCGTCCTCATCACCAAGCTGAAGGTGACGCACCAAGCCGAGTCGAGTCTGTACATGAAGGCAGTGCGTGCCACTCTTATTCTCGTCCCTCTGTTGGGAATCCAGTTCGTCCTCCTTCCCTATAAACCTGCAGGACGTGTCTTATCCGAGATCTATGAGTATGTCATGAACATCTTAATGCATTACCAGGTGAGTGTAAAATTGAGTGCATAGTTTCACATGGTGGTGTAGAAAAGCACAGAGAAGGTATTTGAAAGTTAGAACAAAGAAAAAAAACATGTCTGTCAGTAACAAAAAAAATGTAAACTAATAAATTGTAATTTACTAACAGTTCCAGGGTCTCTGGTTCGACTTTGAGCTCAGGTTACTGACTATGTGGTGTTTTGGGTTTCCTCCATGATTCTCCTGCTTCCTCTGACCTCCCAAGGATTAAAAATATAATGAAATCAAATTTACAGTTGTCTTGGTAAAAGTTACAAATCTTAGATCCTCTAGCTGCCTAAGGAAAAGAGGCAGAGCTCAGTAGCTCTGTTCCTAAATGAAGGTCGAGCTAATGTTGAGATCTTAAAAAAATTAGTTTGCATTGCACCAGCGGTGTTCAAATTTTTGTCGTTTAACCTATAGTTGTTAATCAGGATTATGATCCTGGTTTTATCTTTTCAGAACACTTTAGATTAATTTTACTCCTCTTGCTCCATTAATATATAATTCATTCTTAGTCTAGGTTTTCCTCTTACTTTAAATGTTTTTTTTATATTAATCTCAAGAGGATTGGTGATGCTTGCTTGTATAAACTGGCAAATCCATCATGGTGCAAAATTAATCTCAAAATGAGATTCATTAAGAATCCAGAGGTCGGGATTTTAATCTTAGTTTAGTGAAGTGTTGCAACACCACTCTACTTAAAATAAAGCCTAGATCAACAAATATTTAATTCAATACTGGTTTGTGTAACCTGCATTATTAAACAAATAAAGTATTGCACCTTTAAAGTAAAGTGCTGAATCCAGATTTGGTGACTCAAGTCCTAAAGTAATGCCATTATTTATGCATATTCAGAAATGGGCCGAACACCCGCTTACAGTAAGTCGGTTTTCTCAGGTGGTATAAATCACATGTACAGTATGTACTGTACTGTACTTGCCAACTTTCGAGGTTGCCAGATATTGCTTATGTAGAAGCATCTCAGATGGGTGCCTTTCAAAAAGCGCTCGTCTTTAAGCCCAAACATAAAAATCTGGGATAGAAGTTGCAGACTGAATGAAAATTGTGTTTTTGTAATACTCTGTAAACGATGGTAAAATATAAAAGACTAACATGATGCTCTATGAAGAAAAATATACAGTAAGACAAGCAATGATATAAGCATCTATCAGGAGTCTAGTATATTGCCAACTAATTGTAATGATCCCATTTAACGAAATAGCTTATACTCTCATTATTCCTCAGTTTATAAAATCGCACTTGATCCAGCACATTCTATTATTTTTCTATTTTTGAAATCATGTTCAGACAGTTAATTGTATGTACAGTATATTCAATCCACAAGACTCTTAATCTAAGTCATGAATTAGAAATGTTTCTATGGGACCTATGTGGCTTTATCAGGCTTTTAATTTTCTTTGGTATTTCGTAGGTTTTCGGAGGGTGTTTTTAAATTCTATAGTTTCTTATGAACACTGACGAGAGTAGTTCCGGTGTCAAATCCTCTTAACTCAACTCTGAATACAGCCCTAACTGATTTAGCATAAAATCAGGTCATCACGCTTCTTAGCTTTCTTTTTCAGCCTGAAGTTAATTAGAATATGGAGCATATTGTGAAGAAGTACGGAGCTTAGTCTGCTGTATGAGTAATGCAGTGGAACGAGCTTGACGTTGATGTGCACATTAAACACCTTGCTGCCAAAACACACATCCAAAAAAGAGATGCCGGCCTTAGGAATGCTGAGCTCGTAACTCAGATCTGACACAGTTCTTCTTTTTCAGGGTCTCCTAGTGGCCACCATCTTCTGCTTCTTTAACGGAGAGGTAAGTTAATGCACTTTTACTGCGACTAAACCCCCTTCTCCTGTTTATCTATAAATCCCCCATGGCTTCTGTCTCAACCACATGCTTTCCCTTCTCACTTTATGATCAGACAAATGATTAAATTCCCAAAGCTCTGTTACAAAATCACTTCTGCCTCACTTAGGATTTCAGCTAAACACTGGATAATTAAAGACTTTGGCTGATGTCCTTATGCACAGATTTATGAGTCATGCCGCCGAGCCGCTGAGCCGCTGATCCAAGTTCAAATTAGCTCTGTGTTTTTCTATGTAGCTGCTTTATGAACACCACTTGCATAGATATATCCATTATCGAGTCAGGAGCTAATACAGCAGTTAGTAGAGCTGGAACGGATGACTAAAAGCTGCAATTATCGCTCGACATGATGCGTTAGGAAAGACAAAAAGCGTCACGGAATGGAAAAAGGAACGTGATACCTTTATCTGAGATAATGGGATACTAAGAACTGTTTTATTCCAAAGATTCAGTACTCATAAAATGTCAAGTTGTACTTTCTGAACCACTTTACACCATTCTTCACAAACATGTTCATGAAAGCCATGTGTGTAATGACCTGTGAATATATTAATGACACCATAATGCATTCACCAGTCGTTATAAGAGTAATTATGTACAGGTATTAGAGCCTATAGTCATAAATTGTTAACAGAAAGCATTAAAGTTATTAAGTTATTATATAAGCATTTATAAGCATTATAACTATTTATGACTTTATTCTGTTCACTTTACTGTGAAGCAACTTTTTCACAATGTGTATACAAATCGAACTGAATTGAATTCATGCGTACTAAACGTATAAAGAGAACAAATTCCACATAGAACACTATATGCTACAGAAAAGGAGAGTTGTGTTTATTTGTTAATGATGGTTTGTTTAGAAGGTTCTGGATTTACTAGAGTGGTACCGGTTACCTGAGTGGAGAAACTGAAATGGATAATTCCCAGGTGTGTGGTGACCATGATGATTTTTTCAGCTCGCTTTTTTGCCCTGATGTCGTGCAGCTCCTGTATCAGGAGTCCGGCTGAGCGGTCAGAGTCTATTGTGTGAACACAATTCACTGCAGTTTGGTCTTTGTGCAGGATGAGGCTGGGATGAAGCACCTGATTATGGAGGTTGAGATGCTTTTGTTGGTGGATCTGAAACCAGCAGGCAAGGGTCAAGACTAGTAGTGCATGACACTAAGAACCAGAGCAAGGAACGGAAATCAAGGCCATCGTAGTTTAGATAGACAAACAGATGAGAATGAAACACGTTACAGGTGAACACATTCAGGCAACAAACCAATGGTGGAGAGAGCACAAAATCAGACACGAAAGCACATTTGCTTTGGGAAACTGGAACAGGCAATAACATTTGTCAAGACAGTGTTTTATATATTTTTTTTTGAGAGTTTATCAATTCCGTTAATTATATGATATCGTTTAGTTTGCAATGTCAACTAATGTGTGATGGCATCGGGGTTCAGATTCAGTAGCCAGTAGTCAGTTGTATATAGAAATATACTGTTAACATGGGGTTTTCATTTCCCATTTGAACCTTTAGAACATCAGGTAATTCCGAATCAAGGAAACGTGAGGGTGTACCATGCAATGTGAAGAGGCAGGACATAAATGCCTAAGCCTGGTTGTTGTTTTATTAGATGCAAACCCAGAAATCAGTCACAGTCCATAGCAAAAATAAAACATATTACAGGTGAACACAATCAGGTAACAAACCAGTGACAGGACAGCTTTGGAGTCAAGACCAAAACAGAAATAAAAGCACATAGATCTTGATGCTCCAGGAGCCGTAACGGGGAAACCGTGACAGAGAAAAGTCTGGTGTTATGTTTGATCAGTTCTGTTAATTTTTGATGCATTGACTTAGTTTATAAAGTAATGTCTCATGAAGGTCTGTCAGCTGTCTGATTCGTATTTAGTTGCCAACATTTTTTGTCCCTATTTGTTTCTGATGAAGAAAAATTCTGTTTTATTTAGAAGTAGCCTGTTTATGTGAACCTCCACAAAAGTGAGTCATAAATTGGATTTTGTACATGATGTCAGAATAACACCGTTTTGCCATTGTGTTTACATCAACACACGGTCTCAAAGGGCTGTTACTGTATAAAGGGCAAAATTTAGGACGAAAGTGGGTTGAAAACCGCATTTTCCTGACAGATTTAGAGATCCACAACTCCTTTCACAAGCAACATGTTGGCATTACAGTCAACCCTTGTTTATTGCGGTTAATCCGTTCCAGACCCTACCGCGATAAGTGAATTTCCGCGAAGTAGTAGTAGTGCAACTTGTTCGATGATGATGCGCAGCTGAAGAACATCGTGATAGGCAGTTTCTGGCGCTGTCTTTTCATATGCGTGAGAAGGCTTTTGGTTGCGTCGCTCCATCAAGTGCATTCCGGAACCGGAATGCACGCATCATTTATACATAGGCCTACAGTCCATACGTACAAGTAATTTTAATTTTAATACAGGGGTGTATAATTGACTCAGACAACTGAGCGCGTGCTGTATCATTTTCACTATCTCAATCAACTTTTTAATGAATATACTGTATTGGAAAAAAACGCGATAGAGTAAAGCCGCGAAATTTGAAGCGCAAAGTGCCGAGGGTCGACTGTATATCACTCGGGTACATTTAGGAAACTAGAAGGGCACGCAGAGAGCACAAGGACAATAGTCAGTTCTTCTATGATTTGCAAATCTGCAACCGCAACCACTATATATATATCGGCACATATTTCCAATGGAGTCATCATATTCCTACACTGACTATGTTTTGTCCCTAATGAACTTCACTGTCTTTCACTAGATTTTAAGGTGTATAGCATTGTTGAGCACATGCTTCCACCTAGCCCAAATGGCATGTTTCTCAACATTAGTGAAAGTTGGTTCCTCTTGAGTTGGTTCCTCTGCAGGATTTTATGGGTTCTTAATTGGCCAATGCTATAACCTGCCACCAAGTATCATGGAAATCAGTTTGGTAGGTTTTACGTAATCCTGACAAACATTCAAACAACAAAGCCAAACACACACACACACACACACACACACATACACACACACACACACACACACACACACTCACTCACTGAAAACATAACCTTCCTACATAACAAAACCTTATTTTTAAATATAGAACACATATTTAACTGAAGCAAAAATAAAAAGCCCTGTATATGATGTGTAGAAAGTGATTGTTCAGTCATTCTTGGAAGGTTTCTAGAGACTCCACATAACCTTCCAGGAATGACTGAACAATGACTTTCTACACATCATATACAGGGCTTTTTATTTTTGCTTCAGTTAATATTTGAAAAATCAATATGTAAATGCTTTAGAAAATTTATGTAAATGCGTATAAATATTTTAGAAGCTTTTACTTTGTTACTTTTAATTTACTTTGTGTGGTCAAAGTAAATTTTTGTGTCATTTATAAGTTTTAACCCTCAGACGTTTAGCACGCTGAATTAAAAATTTTGCTAAAGTAAAATCTGTCTTTTCTTTAGGTACAAAGTGTGTTACGAAGACACTGGAATCAGTATCGTATGCAGTTTGGCAGCTCAAGGGCTCAGGCAGAGGCGCTCAGGTCGACATCCTACACGGCCTCGTCAATCACTGAGGTGCAGGGCTGCTACAGCATCGATGGCCACAGCGAACATTTAAACGGCAAGAGCTACCTCGATGCTGAGAAATCTGAGAATTCCTTCAACTGAGCACATTGCTGGATGAAGGATTTTAGGAAGAAAGGTTTACTGCTCTCACACTGCCTTATTAGCTTACACAGCGCTTGCTAAAGGGACACTCTCAAAAAAAAAAGAAAAAATTAAATGGTGACACTTTAAGAGATGCAAAATTAAAATGTAGTCTTTGATCATCCACAATTAAGAGTATTAAGCGTAAGTTAGCCTAATCATAGAAAAGTAACATACCAGTAATTAACACTGAGTCATGTATGTAACATATGTAAAATGTCACTTTTTAAAATATTTTAATGATGAAATCCTTTCAGGGAAATTAAATTGCCTAGGGTTAGGGAAACGTGAGAAAATCTGACTCGCCAAGCAAGAGTTATTGCATCATAAAATATAACGGCATGTCAAACAATTTGCATAATATGCAAATATATACTTTAATATTGGATAGTGGATTTGGGGGTGCAATTTGTATATTCATAGAATCTGAATTTCTTAATTAGAAATTCTTAATATGCGTAATGGTATGAAAAACAAGGTGCACAGATTTTTAATAACATGAAGCACTTGTGTTGGAGCTCTGCAAAGATGATTGTACGTAGGTTTTGAACAGGCTTAACAAACACAGGTAAAAAAAAGAAAAGACAGCTGTAAGGTGTGAATAAACACGGCTATGGAGAGAGTTTTCATCGTCGCGGTTAGTGTTAGTTGCGTCTAAACATACTGGTTCATTTTAATTGCGAAGACAAAGTTTCCTGCAAAAATGTCGCTGTACAAAAATTAAAAATATTTGTTGTTAATTGAACTATTAAATACTAGAAGCCTAACAGCTCATAGCTACATGCTTAATTTCTTTACTTAAAACCAAGTAAAGGTTAATGAGACGTTAACTGATATATCAGTTTTATATAATCACTGATTTGTTAAAATTATACACTGAAAAAATAAAGCTTAGCAAGTGACATCTTGAATAAATTTGCCTTATAATAATGTTTTTTTTTCTAGAAATAAATGCTTAAAATTAATAAAAATTTTCTGCCAAGAGCCGACTTAAAATAATTTAAAAAATGCGTTTATTATGCATTTGATTATGTTTAAAATATTTCCACTAGCTGTCATTTTTGCAGTGAAGCTAGCTGAAAACAAAACTAATTTCTATGAATTACTCCCAAAGCCTAAATAGTCTGATGTCAGACTAATATATGTAATAATTAATGTAGCTCACATGTCTAATATATGGCCAAATCTTCATGTACTTCACACAATTATTTTAGTAGTGTAGTAACTAAATTAATGCATAAATTATCCCTTAAAGTGTTATCAATTAATTAAAAAAAAAAATAAAATAAAAAAAAAAAAAAACCTTCTCCATGCTGTGCAAAAC
>JAOVYU010000060.1:3057305-3069533 GCA_025674565.1 Synodontis membranacea | reverse complement strand
GAGGATGAGGAGCTGAAGTGTGCGTGGGCTCGACACAGCTGTGTGTGTGTGTGTGTGTGTGTGTGTGTGTGTGTGTGTGTGAGAGAGAGAGAGAGAGAGAGAGAGAGAGAGAGGGTAAATGAGTGGGCTGTAAGGAACTGTTATATACTAAGTGTGGGTGTGTGTATGTGTGTGTGAAAGAGAGAGAGAGAGAGAGAGAGAGAGAGAGAGAGAGAGAGTGTGTGTAATGTGGAATATTACATACAGTGTGTGTGTGTGTGTGTGTGTGTGTGTGTGTGTAAGTGAATGGGGGTGGAATAATATGCAGACTGTATGTAAGCAGTTTCAGTACTGACATTGGTGTGTGTGTGTATGTGTGTGTGTGTGTGTGTGTGTGTGTGTGTTTCAAGGAAGTGTGGATTATTGTTATACAGTGGTACGTAGGTGTGTGTGTGTGGGTTAATGAGTGGGCTGTAAGTAGCTGTTATTAAGCGTGTGTGTGTGTGAGTGAGCGAGTAAATGTGTGTGTGTGTGGGTGGGTGGAATAATATGCAGACTGTAAGCAGTTTGTGTACTGATATTGCACACAGTACAAGTGTGTATGCTGGAGCATACACACTTGTGGGACGGTGTGTGTGTGTGTGTGTGTGTATGTATGTGCTTCAAGGAAGCTTGGATTATGGTGGTGTGTGTGTGTGTGTGTGTGTGTGTGTGTGTGTGTGTGTTTGTACAGGTGTAGGTGTTCAGAAACTGAAGGATGCAGGGTGACTGTGCTGAGTCATTGTGCCATTAGCCATCACTCCACTCCTCCCTCCATCATCCCGCTAGAACGCTGCTCTGTTTGAGTGTGTGTGTGAATGCAGCACCTCTGCGTGGGCAGGTGTGTGTGTGTGTGTGTGTGTGTGTGTGTGTTTGCTGCTTGTTTTGATTGTGTATTCAAAAAAGGTGGCATTAAAGGAACAGTTTTGACAAAAATGCACCTGATCAGTGGAGACGTGATGATGATGATGATTGAATTTAGTTTGCGTGATGTTGAACTGTTCCGTGTTAGTCTCTAAGCTATGGGGCAATAATTTAGAAACATCAAATGCATCTTGTCTGATTGAATGTATGTGGGGTGAAGAGTGGTGTGCGTTTTATTTTGTGCTGAGCTAATGCTTTAAAGCTGTACCCGTGATTTAGGATGGACTGAACCATCTGACGGGGGTGGGCTTTCTTAGGCTCACAAATGCAAAGCCTCTAAATTGACTAAATTGAACTATAAATAATATAGAAATTGTTCATAGATAACATTTTATTTCTTGACACACTTTGATACATTGCAGTTGTACTCCCACTATTTATTTATTTATTTATTTACCTTTGGGTTGTTTTTTCCCCGCGGTTGGGGTTTTGTTTTGAAAAAAATGGAAAATCATTTGCATTATTGTCTGTAAATGTTCTCTTGTAAAGAACAAACACAAAAAAAAACCTCAAAGCCTCTAAGGCTGTGTATCTCACACACACACACACACACACACACACACACACACACACAGAGAGAGAGACACGTACACTCGATAACCTTGCAAAAGTTTTACTCTGGAAAGTTGCAGTGCTTTATTACACCACTTTATTACAGCTTGCGTTTTTAATGGCGAACTGCGAATTTAATTTGGCGTATTAAAGCGTTGACTGGCCTCTAAAACATTTTATAAACACTGTCTGGTGAGAATGTTTGCTAAAACCTGAAGATACACATTGGTCTGATGTGTTTCCAGGGGAGTTCTTTGTGGACCTGTTTGTTCGCTTCACTTTATTATGAGGATTAAACGACACTTTATTGATCTCTGGTGGGAAATTGATTAGTTACAGCCGCGTGCATCGAAAGAATTCAAATGAAGTCGGAAAACAGACTGACGGTGTAACTTAAGAACAGCATCTGAGAACAACCTACTCATTCGCAAGTGCAGTATTACACTCAGAGCTAAAACAGACAGCGAAAAATGCAAAGTGTATATTATTGTTTATTAGAGAGAGACGGTGAACGTACCAGAATTCTTTACTCGAGTAAAGGTGAAATTATTCATATAAATTAATTCTTTCCAAGTAGGCTAAAAAAAGATGTCACACACTGATTTGAGGCTACATTAGTGCTCGCGCATGGTTATCGGGTTTCATAAAACTTCAGATTCGATATTAATCGAAGAGATTGACGAGGTCTGATGCTTAAAAAAGTCACCTCTTGGCATTACAAATATACTCCTCGGCTCCTTTGTCCAGAGAATTAATCGATAATTTCACCTTTAGTTTTCCGACTTCATTTGAACTCTTTCGATGCACGCGGCTGTAACTAATCAATTTCCCACCAGAGATCTTAAAAGTGTCGTTTAATCCTCATAATAAAGTGAAGCGAACAAACAGGTCCACAAAGAAATCCCTTGGAAACACATCAGACCAATGTGTATCTTCAGGTTTTAGCAAACATTCTCACCAGACAGTGTTTATAAAATGTTTTAGAAGCCAGTCAAAGCTTTAATACGCCAAATTAAATTCGCAGTTCGCCATTAAAAACGTTGCTAAGTTACATTTTTCAGTCCGCTTAAGGTATACAGTAAACCCTCGTTTATCGCGGTTAATCCGTTCCAGACTCTACCGTGATAAGTGAATTTCCGCAAAGTAGTATTTCCGCATAGTTAGAGCATAGAAAACCTGTTTGCGACCTTCTAAATACGGTTTTTAACATCATTTCAGCCCTCTAGACATGAAATAACACCCAACCGAGCACAATCCGCATTTTCACTGTCTCGATCAACTTTTTAATGAATGTACTGTATTTGAAAAAAACCATGATAGATTGAAGCCACGAAATTCGAACCGCGAAGTGGCGAGGGTCGACTATAAAGGTAAGTAGGCTAAAAAAAGATGTCACACACTGATTTGAGGCTACATTAGTGCTCGCTCATGGTTATCGGGTTTCTTAAAACTTCAGATTCGTTATTAATCGAAGAGCTTGAAGAGGTCTGATGCTTAAAAAAAGTCACCTCTTGGCATTACAAATGTATACTCTGTGGCTCCTTTGTGAGAAACCCCTTATTAATATTGGATAGGACCTCACAGCTTCAATTCTTTACAGTCGAGGTCTCCAACCCCCGGTCCGCGGATCATTTGGTACCGGGCCTCAAAGAAAAAAATTATGGTTAAAATTATGGTTATTTTTCTTTCATTAGTCTTCCAGATCTTATTTTGAAAAGCGACTGTGTCCACCCTCGCCTCACTACCGCACTTGACTCTGGCACGCCGTTTCACGCGTCAGCGACATAAGCTAACCCTTGAAAAAAAATGAGGCAAAAACAAGATTCACTGGACAGCTTTTTTGGGAAGGAACGAGCAAACGATGGGACAGCAGAAGGGTCACAGACTGCCAGCAAAAAGAAAGCTGCGTTTAAATGAAAATACCAAGATTCCTACCCAAGTTATGGGTTCATCGCAACAGGCGATATTTGCGAACTCCCGCACCTCTACCCGGTCCACGGAAAAATGTCCATGCATGAAACTGGTCCGTGGTACAAAAAAAAGGTTGGGGAGCGCTGCTTTACACGTTGACATGATGGCATCAGCCACTGCTGAAGATTATAAGATGGGTAATTTCTACCCATAAAAGGACGCACATGGTAAGCGACAATGCTCAGATATGCTGTGGCATTTAAACGATGTTATTAACGGGCTCAAGAAAACCTTCCCCACAATATTACACCGTTACACTGCCCCCCACAAGTCTGATCTGTTGCCCCAAGCCAGGTCGGACCCATGGACTCACACTGTTGATGTCAGATTCGAACCCTTGTGTCTGCACATGATAGCAGAAATCCAGATTAACCCTGTGACACAAAGGCTAAGCACATGTTAGTTGCATAAGTATTCACCCAGAGGGTCGATGAATCGTGTCCTTAGGGCCTCAGTATTCTTCATGAGGAGAACGTTCGGCTGTTGTGCACATTGGACAAACGCTTTTTCGTACAGTTGAAGTCAGAAGTTTACATACATGAATGTCATGGCTATATTCAGCTTTCAATGATAACTATTTTTTTTCTTGGGAGGAATTATTGTAAAACACTTCTTTAATAGAAAAAAACTCAACAATTGGGTCACAAGGTTTAATTTCTATGGTTTTCTTTTGGGTACTACTTTAAGTGCACTGTATTACTTTTGGGATCGATTGATTTTTCTGCTTTGGTGTTGGTTTATTCTTTGACTTTGTTCCGTGTAACCACAGGGCTATTTATTTATTTTTTTGTGATTATCCGAGTAAAAAAAGCTACTTGTTTATATGGAACTGTGGAAGACACCTGTTACGGGTGCGTCTGCATTTTTTAAAAAAAATTCCATGTAACTTTCTCGCGAAATAAGAGGAAGTTTCATAATTCGCTCGCCAGATGTTCCATTATAGGAAGAAAAACAGAACTTTTTCTAGAAAGCAGAGCCCCATATGTTATTCTGCCGTGCATAATAAAACTGTGATCAGCTCGTGAATTCACTCATCAGCTAAAAATGAGCTTAAATATGGGTTCACGAGAGCCTCTTTTTTTTTTTACATTTAAATCCCTGGACATTTTGTAGAAAACGTATTTCTCCCTCCTCAGAGAATGCAAAGGACATCGTTTTCCTCTGTTTCCAAATCCGATGCTGGAGAGCATCCAGGCGAAGCAGCTCCACCTCAAAGCCTCTCGAGAAAACACAATCGCCGATCACCGATCACAATCAGCGCCTGATCCTTTACTCACAAATCGAATTAGACAGCAGTCTTCGTAAAAACAGCGTGTTAGCGAACATAATAAAAAGCAGGGAGTACCGTCTTGCCTGCCACCCATATTTATACGAGTGTGTGATCACCAGAACAGGAGGGTAATATTTCAGTTTCATTAGCGTACATGCAGGAGAGCAGGTTGTTCAGATTTGACCCATTTCCCAAAGAATGCACCGCGTTATTATCTTTATTAATCGTATTGTTGGAATAACGGCCATTTTTAAAAAATTTCTGAAAACGGCCACTGGTGCGTCGCTTATAAATCACCATCTCTTTTACTTGGTCAATCGATGTCTGAACCTGAAATAACCTTTAGATGGTTTCTGGGGTATCTAGGGTAAAAAAGTAGGACAGTAGAGAAATCCTGTTTCAGATTTAGTCCACTTTCCCCAAGTGATTCTGGTTATTTAGGCTAAAGGAATGCCCATGCTTAAACAGGACGAGTACGGAGAGACATACAAGCCTCCATTTGTTAGCCAGAAAACAAGGCTGTTTAGAGGGAAAAATGCTGACGCTGGGCATCATCATCATCATCATCATCATTATCATTATTATTATTATTATTATTATTATTATTATTATTATTATTATTATCAGCTCTTCTCAGTACTCAGGACCAGCCTGGGGCGATCTGTTATTCAGACTGACTGATCCTGTTTACGTCTTGTTCGTGTGATAGACAAATTTAGCCAACTCTACAGTATTAATATATAGGGTGGATGATCTGACAAAAATATCATATCGCTTTATGAGGTTTCTGTGATACGATATGTATCTCACTATAGGATTTAAATGACAGACTGTCTGCAAATGAGTTGTGTTGCATTAAAACTGCAAGATTATGGTTTTATGTTTACATATATGGCCAAAAGTATATGGACATTTGTGTTTTTGAGAGGGTTGGGTATCATTTTAATTTGATCTGTTCTGATTCTGATTTTTTTTTTTTAAATTAATTAATTCTGCTTCTTATCGATTTCAATGATACCAAAATGGTAAAAAAAAAAAAAAAAGAGAGGAAAAAAAGAGGTAAAATTTTTAGCTAATAAAACAACTTTTGGCTGTTTACAACTTCATTTAAAGCATGTTGACTGCGTTATTGCATCGAAGGGATTATATATATATATATACTGTAATAAACTGAGATCATACATACACTATGGACAGTTTGTGTTCACCTGACCATAACACTCATATGTGCTTTGTTAAACGTCCAAGTTCAGATTTCGTTCCTTTATTGCTATAATAAACTGCACATTTTCTAGGAAGGCTTTCCACTAGGTTTGGATCTTGGCCGTGAGGGGTTGTGTTCGTTCAGCTGAGGTCAGGCGCTTGTTGTTGGCCGAGGAGGTCTGGATTGCAGTCAGCGTTCCAGTTCATCCCAGAGGTGTTCAGCGGGTCTGAGCAGGCCACTCGAGTTCTCCAACTCCAACCTTGGGACACCATTTTGAATGAAGAAACACTTCAGTAAAGCCATCTTAGGGCTATAAAAGATTAAAAAGGTTTGTCACCATCCGGCTCTTTTTTTGAAGGTCTGTGAGATGATGAAGCCTGGCTCGAGTTATAATCTCGGACAAAGTTTTGCCACACTCCCTTGTTGAACCTCATACCTGTCACCTTGACTCACTTCTACTAGACATTCGCTCGAATGTGAGAAGTTTTAGCTTAGGTTTAGTGCTTGCTAAGTCAGTGAACCGCAGCGTATGATGTAACTCTTCCAAAAATATTCCCACTCTAAACCGCAAGTAGCTGGAGAAGCTTCTAACCAGAGAAACATACAATTTGCTTTAATGAAGTCGAATGCCGTGCTGAATGACCTAAAAGTGGCTGCGGTACTGGAGCAGAATAGTAACAGGTCTGTGATTCGCCAGCAGTGTGTTCTTCTGCTCGGAAGTATAAAGTTGGCAGTTAGCTAGGGTTAGGAAGGCTCCTGCAGAGCTGTAGATTGGCAGGACACTGCAGCACTGATAACACATCATGTTTTTGGGGAATTCGGTGGAAATCGCTCGCTGTTTGTGTAAACGGAGGAACAGACTGCCACTACTATCTATTTACCGAAACCTTATAGACGTGTTTCCGTGAGAATCTGAGTCCCTGTAGATCAAGCAGGATGCTCACTCCATGGTTTAAAAGCCCATGTCCAATGTCCAGATGTCTACTGGACATTTGCTCATCTCAGCTTTTTCATTTTCTCCCATTTTAACTATACACTGTATTCTTTTCTTTTCCTATTTTTTTTTTTTTATTGTCCCATGTATGTATTATTTTTTTTCTTGTCATGTTGTGATCAGTTTTTGATTTGCTTACGAGCATATTTTGGGTAAAAATTAAATTATGAAATTTAATTATATACAAGGTTAAATTTGAAATAAAATAGAATTTTTTTTTTTTTAAAGACATTTTATTATGAAATAAAAGCAAACCGAAATGTGACCGTTGTTATAAAAAAAAAAAACAAAACAAGTATGATGGATTCATATTTTATAATAATTTCGGGATTATTTATTTATCCACTCATTTATTGAAGCACTCGTGTATTTAGAGAAATGTTAGAATGGAAACTTGACTGGTAGTCTGCATGGTAAAGATAATAATCTTACAAATTTGGCCTTGAAATTACAGCCCCGTGTGAGTAGTAATTTCACAGTTTTCAAAGTAGGAGCTTTTATTATAAGCCTGATTTTTTTTTTTTAGCATCTTAAAGGGTTCCTCTGAGACCTAAAATCCTGTAAAAGAAGAATTCTCTTCCAGGAAAGGCTCCAAGTAGAATCATTGGCCATTGAAGAAGAACTGCAGAAACCATTTCAAGAAGTGTACACAACCCTAGTGTATTGTGTCTAATGTAACATAACGGCCAAAAATGTCACATTTTTTAAAAATCTGACTGTACATTTTGAGAATGTTCCAGCCCCCAAAATCTGACCTTCTCTGTCAGACTCATCGTGGCTGCTAACAGCTTTATAACAGACAATAACTGAAGATAAGCTCCCACTTATTCTTAACCGTCATGTCTCAGACCTCGCAGGGAAACGTCAAACAAGCACCAAAACGTCTCCCGACTGAATCCGTAGCTTCATCTTAAATCTCTCTTTCCTCATTCTCTCTCTCGCCGGACCTTATCGCGTCTTGCGCAGGCTATTAGTCAGATGTCCATCATTCAGGATCTGGCCTTTTCCGGTCTCCTAGGGAGAAAATTGTGATGTGTCTGGATTGATTTCCATCTCGCTCTCAGAGAGATGTGCCAGTCATATCTGTGCTTCCTCTCTTAATAAACCCCCCCCCCCCCCCATGATGATTGAGCATCAAAGTCTAATGGCAACTTTTACCAAAATTACTATTCCTGATTCTTCGTTAATGACCTGGTACGGTGTAGAATATTGACCTGGCTTGTATAGACTCTTTATGACTCTAATAGGGCAATTCTTTTATCAGGAACCAAGTGTAGAACCATGGAGCCATCTGGGAACCATGGAGGATTTTACTTTTACTGCTAGTCTTGCCACTCAGAACCATGTGGAGAACCATGACGCCACCTAGGAACCATGTCTGGGCTTCCTCTCCGGTGCGACAAAGGGTTAATTTCTTCTCTGTTATGATAAGAACCTGTTGGTAGCCATAAATTATGAAGATGTGTGTTGTGTTGGTGTACATGTAACTAACCTTCACCCCCTGAGAAACGTCTACGAATCGGGTGAAGCTCAGAACAAAAAAGCAAAAATGATCTACAAGGAACCATGTAGAGAACATCGAGCTTCTATCTAGGATGCACGTCTGTTCTTCTCTCACACAAGTGTACGAGTGCTAAAGGTTTCTTTTATCAAGAACACGTGAACCTGTTGGTGAAGAGAAAACAAGCTTTACTTATCTACACTAATCTCTTTAACTGTGCTAATCTCTTAGACTTGAAAGAGTTAAAGGGACTGACTCATCTTTCCCAGAATCCAATGTGTGTGTACAATCCAATCCAGTCCAATCCAGCGTGTGGTTTCTGTCCTGAAGGCACATGACCGCTACCTGTTAGCACCCTGTGCAGCAACACCTCCGTAAATTCACTGTTCGAAACCCATCTTGAACTTTACCTTCATTTAGGTGTCAAATGTGGAAGCTTGGAACAAAATATGCCTCGTCGTTCCTTTCCTTCGCAGCCACCTTCGAGACGGCCAAGGTCGATTCGCGCCCATTTCTACAATGAGGTAACCGCATGAATACCGTACTAATCTAAAACGTAGATAATTTGAAAAAAAATCATAAATTTTATATTGCAGTGTAATAATGTCTGTGGATTATTGCGTGTTCTTATTGACATAATTCTTGTCAAAGAACCTATCCTACTTTGCGCAGAGGATTCTGGGAAGGCTGAGCCGACCCCTTTAAAGTTGAATAAGACCAGTGAATCCCTGGTTCTCTTTAGAGGAACGATGTCTAGGCAGTGTTTTCATGCAGGATTTTTAAAGCTGCGTTAAAGCTGCTAACTGTTCCCTTTTGTTTTGCCTTCACGTAGTTTACCCCGAGAGAGACCTTCTGTCACGACTGACTCAGCCACGTTTCTTTAGGCATCACTTGCTGTCAGGCCAAAACGCTTTAAGGATAGAAGAGCTCTGGAAAGACGTCTCTCTGCCTGCCAGTTCCTATATTTAACAGTGCTGACAAAGCATGTTCAGGGACAGACTTGGAAATGGAAGGCGGTTTCGGGGCAGACAGAACAATACACTTTATGGGCCGGTAGAAAAATGGCAGCGTGTGCGTGATCCTAGACGGAGGTGCACATGTCTACTGTCATTTTATAGTGTCTGTGGGAACCAGTCAAAGCCTTTGTCAAATTAGAATTTTTTTTACATATTGGTCAAATGCCCGTCAGCGCTCTAATAAAACATGTTTTCAAAGCAGAATCAGACACAGAGCGAGGGGGGGGAGGGGGGGGGGGATGAAAAATATGGGCGGTGGAAAAAAAAAAAATAACCTTGGAGTCTTTGCGTCTCGGTTAAAATGCAAGTCTGGAGAGATTCAAAAGATAGCAGTACAATGGGATTAGTAAGATTTACCACAGATATAATCTACATTCCTTTCGCCTTGCGTATCCACTATACACGACTTTAGGCTGTACCATATCTCCCTCTCTTTAATCTTTTACCGTATGTTTAAGATCGTACGATCGCTAAAACGTCGGGGAGATGGAGCCGTGTGGAGTCCGTTTAGTGATTTATCGCATCTTCTCACTCAAGGCCTGTTGCTAAATATAACCGTTTTGGAAGGAATGAACACTGACAGACGTAAAAACGGCTTTGCGTTGATGATGAAAACACGATTTAAGAAAAGACGGAGCAGCTCGGTGACGTTGGCTTTTGGCTGGTCTGGAATCAGTTTTGTCCCACGTTGCTGAATAAGCGTGCGTTCACGCATCCCCCCCCCCCCCCTCCCTCATCAGCTGCGTCTAATCTGATTTGAAGTGGCTGCAAGTTGGGTAGAACGTGTGTATGTTTAAAAACACATGTTTTCTTTGGGGAGGTTACGGCCTAGCTTCCAAACTTGAAAAAAACTTTCGCAGCAATGTTAAGCATGTTTTGACCTCTCAACCAATCAGGTCTTGAGTTAGGGGTTAAATGAGACATTGTTTCAGTATTCCAGTGTTGCAGAACAATTTAGAATAAAACTGGGTCTATTTTATCTAGATCTCTAATCTAGAGATCAAGCTTGGGTAGTCAGTTAGTCGACTTTTATCTAGTACCGGTAAGAGTGCTGTTATGGTGACGTTATTGTTATGGTGTATGTCACATGAGCACTTTTTCAGTTCACTTAGGGTGAGGAAAGCAGTTATATGGACATAAAGAACTGATGCAAGATCAGCGTACTTATGCTGAATTCAAGTTCTCACCGTCAGGCAACAACAGGTGACCATTCATTTCCCAAAGCACTGTGGAATTGAGACTTTCTCAATGTTATGCGAAATGATACGAGTTAGTAAAAAGTTATCAGAACAACAGATGAAGTTCAAGTGGCTACAGTATAATACATTTTTCATATGGTATATGTGGTCCAGTTTATAGTTGTGCAACTACCTCCTTCCCAGACCATGTATTGCTTTAATAACAAAAATTTTAAATGCCTCTGGCAAGTCTCAGTAAAATGAAATCAGCCCTTCACCCTGGTCAGGCTGGCCGTGGATCTGGAGAACACTGGACGGGAATATACTTTGGATAGGACGCCGATCCGTTCCAACCTACGGGCAGTTTAATGCAACCAGTCCACCTACCAGAATGTTTTTAAGGGAAACCAGAATCCACATGAAGACAAGAAGAACATAAAACCCCGGACAGCCAGCAGCCCAAGCTCCGGATCGAACCGGAGACCACCGGAGCTGTGAGATGGCAAAGCTTTCCATCGTACCACTGCGCCAACCGATCAAAGCCTGCTTTGGGTTTATAGGAACGTTTTCCTTTTTTTTTTTATCACAATTAGCTATTTAGAAAGCTTCAAAAGTGGGACTGAAGATTCTGGACTTTCTGGTAGATGTTTAATCTGGAGGTTAAATTATACAGTATCCTCAGAGTTTTTGTGTTTGGAGTTGATTTCCAGGACCGATAAGCGTGACTCTCATGAAAAAAAAAAAAAAATTAAACCGTACACGTTCATGACTTGCAACGTTGAAATATGAACACAGGAAGTTATGCCTAATGAAAGTGGACCATTTTTGCTGCTATGTTTATATGTTTCCCTTCGTTTTCTTTCACAGTTAGCAAGAAAAATGAATTTTTCATGTGGGACTTCAAAGCTTTGAAATCGCTTTTAAAGCCTTGAAGAGACACAAACTGAGCGCATTTGTTTTGTATCCTGGTAAAGCCATTTCACGTTGTTCTGCCAGTGCATCTGTGACATGCTGAGTGTGTTTTCCTGGCTATAGTTTTCAACATGTGTGTTCCAGAGACTGTTACAGAGAGAGAGAGAGAGAGAGAGAGAGAGAGCGAGCATGAGTAGAAACACCTTGGGTCAGAAGTAGCCTGACTTTTCCCACAGATCTACAAAAATAACTCCTGGGTAGAACTGAGGAAGTGATAAACCCATGCTGACAGATTTGTCTTCACTGAATACGACGTAGAGTTACTACTTCATTTCCAAACGACAAATATCTTATACGTAATTTATATAAAATTTGAGACAGTGTCTGCTCCAACATGAACATCAGGTTTGTTAGTAATATGACGGGTGATACTGCAAATCTTTCTTTCTTTCTTTCTTTCTTTTTCTGCCATTCTATTTATATAGTGAATTCTTCTCTTCTCTTCTCTTCTCTTCTCTTCTCTTCTCTTCTCTTCTCTTCTCTTCTCTTCTCTTCCCCTTTTCATTTTTGATTTCCATTTTCTGTCTCTCTAACTTGTGTTTTTCATTGTTTTCCCTCTATATTTCTGTTTGTGTACATTTGTTCTTTCTTTCTTTCTTTCTTTCTTTCTTTCTTTCTTTCTTTCTTT
>JAOVYU010000060.1:2912916-2923696 GCA_025674565.1 Synodontis membranacea | reverse complement strand
TAATAATGTTAAAAACCGTATTTAGAAGGTCGTAAACAGGTTTTCTATGCTCTAACTACGCGGAAATACTACTTCGCAAAATTCACTTATCGCGGTAGAGTCTGGAACGGATTAACCGCCATAAACAAGGGTTTACTTGAAATACATTTTTTTAACGTATATTATATAACACTTAAGTCAAAATGAACAAACCATGAACTTTAATGCACCATCATTGATATTAACAAAGAAATGAACACTTTATTAGTTGTACATTAAATAAAGTGTAAATTGAGTAACATGATCAACACCTTAACGATCATCGAAAACCAGCAGCACTGAGGTTTGACTCCCTGACGAAGTCTTGTTTGAGAAAAGCACAGGACTTCTTGAGGTAATATTACCGTGTATACAATAATAAATGCGTTTTAGTTGTTTATAGAGAGTGCCTTGGAGTTTTCTCGGTTTTCGATGTTTACATGTGTCATAATTTTAAGAGAAGCTCTAACAAGCTTGAGATCAGTCCAGGACGTGATCATGTTTGCAGTTTACTGAATCATAAAACTTCAGAACTGAACCTCAAGCAACTTCAAATGTTTACATCTGGAGTCCAGAGATTAGAAAATTATCAACTGGAGAGGGCACTGATCTGATTCCTCGTGATAGATGTTGGGCTAAAAGTGAGCAAAAAAAACTGTGGGAAAAAAAAAAAAACGGATATCAGAGAAAATGCATCAAAGATCATATCTTGTAACAAATAATGGCAAAATAATGGATGTGGAAAATACATTTCTTTTTGGAACTGAAACTGTTCACCTACAGTATATAGAGACTTGTTTTCTTTTGTTAGGAGTCTCGAGGCTTTAGAGCGTGATTAAGATCAGGACAACTAACCTAGACAGGAGTTTGTTTTAAAGGCAGCATGAACACCATTTGAAATGAATGCTACTTGCCCAAGTGGTGTATATATTGATTTTCCTTTTAAGCAGATAGAAAATAGGAGCTTATATGGATAAGGTGAAAGTGGTGTGTATTTTTTAATGCTTTTAAACACAGTACAGTAAAAAAAAAAAAAAAAAAAAAGGACTTGGTGAAAAACAGATGAATGCGGTAATGAGACACGCCGAATCCTGAACATCTAAGAAATCGACATTATACATGTAAAACATTCTCGTCCTGTTCAGACACCATGACCTGCAGTACGGTACTTCCTGACCTACTGTACGAGGAAACGTGATATCAGACCTGAGAACATTTCTTTGTGACTATAATATCAGGAACCTGTGGCTTTTAAATCTAAGACAATACAGATGTTTTAAAAGCACTTGGCCATAAAATAATAGAAGATAGATCGTAGAAATTTCTAGCCTCCAGCTCTCCCTGTTCTTTTTTTTTTTTGTTTTTTTTTCCTGTCTAAGGTGACTCCATCGTAGTGGCACCCAGCCAGACCCTGTCCAACGAGGAGTACCACATGCTGCGAGAGACGGCCATTAAAGTGGTGCGCCACCTCGGCATTGTGGGAGAGTGCAACATCCAGTACGCCCTGCACCCGTCATCACTGGAGTACTGCATCATCGAGGTCAACGCCCGGCTCTCCAGAAGCTCAGCGCTGGCTTCCAAAGCTACGGGGTAACAAAGGCTAAAACTTTTAAAGAGTTTTATAATTATGTGTCCTAAAGTTAGGGCAGAGTTTACACAATCACGTTACTCACATACATATAGCGCTTAAAGTGAGTCTTACCTGTGTGTTGTTCACGCCGCCAAAGTCGTCAGATTTTTTCCTGCGTAGATGCGTCAGAGACGCTCGGACTCTTACGATAACCTGGCAAGTGAAAATGTGTCCTGAATAGAGTAATATTTAACTGGAATTTTTTTTATAAAAAGATTGTAATGAAGCCATGACAAGATTATTGTTAATTCCAATTTCTATCCATTATGACGTTTTAATTTTGAGTGTTTACTACAGTATGTTTCTGCCAAGCGAATAAGAACTGTAAACTATAAAGCTTGAAATCAGTAAAAATGTCTATAATTGAGTTTAATCATTTTAGATGCTGTTCACCGTAATGCTGTAACAGGAAATATTACATACACTTGACTACGTTCACGATATTTTCACTTGCTATGATACATTTGCAATCACATTTTCAGGGACCTCGACGCTGTTTTCTATCTAAAATGAGAGACAATTAGAAAAAAAGGTTTTAAGGAAACCCGTGAAAATGTGTTTTTTTCCCCCAAAAAAATACTTTTTGCCATTTCGACATCCGAAAAAATGCTTAAAGGTGCGCTATGTAGGATTTACCGGGATCTATTAGCAGAAATGGAATATAAAATTCATAAGTGTGCTTTCATTAGTACATTATTACTACTTGATATCTACGTAGGAAGCAGGTCCACCTCTACAGAGCCGCCATGATATGCGCCACTACAGTAAGCCAGAACGGACAAACCTCCAGAGAACGCCTTCTACGTTTCACGTTTGTAACAGAGAAAATGTCACCGGCTAAGTTGGAGCCTCACCTGTGAAACTTTCTGAAAGTTGGAAAGAAAGCGATTAGCACGCTGGCTTTGTGTTTGTTGTCGCAGAAATATTGAGAAATGACTCCTGCCAAATGTTGAACACATTGGATGCCAGGCTCTGAAAACACCCACCCACCACTCAGGCTGTTCAGTGTGAAACCAATCCGTATATTTAGAAAGGCATTTGAAAGTCGACTGCTTCGATGAGAGTTTAAAAAAAAAAAAAAAAAAAGCCCACAAAACTGCATGGAATGAAACAATGTTTTTTTTTTTTTTTTTTTTTTTTTTTACTTATTAAGAACAGAGAGAGAGAGAGAGAGAGAGAGAGAGAGAGAGAGATTGTCTTAGAGCCTGAAATGATGTTGAAATGGTGTTCAATAAATTAGGATTATTCATGAATAAAAATTTTGGCTTTTGCTATTCATAAATCGTAATAGAGTCTAATTGGCTAATGTTAGATTTTTTTTTAGATCATAGTGCACTCGGACAGTGCTTGAACATTTTTTGATGAACATTGAATATGAATATTTTTTCTTATTAGTTTAATTGTGTTTGTATTCAGCATTTGTGATATTTATGTTTATCATTTATTCTGATTCATGTACAGTACACACACCAGCGCTGTTGAATTCTCCATTCTGATTGGTCAGAAACGTAACACCGGCTCTTCGAGCTGAATCACACGTTTTTATTAATGCGCTTGTTGTAATACGTTATAATTATAATACGTTAATTTAAACTTTTAAACAGATTTAAAGATGTGCGTTAGTGTTGATATGGAAGGAGTCTCCAGTGTCAGTGCTTTGTTTCTATCAGAGATAAAGCTGTGACTTGAGGTTTTTAGACAAGTTCACTCCAGCTCGTTGTTGATTCATTTTCTCTAACAGCAAGAAATGGCTATTTTCTCTTTCTTTTGTCATAAAACATTTTTGTTCCTAAATAATTGTAGCTATCACCCTACAGCTCTGTAATCCAACTGACAGTTAAACATTCTCACCCAAATGTCTAAATAAAAGTGTAACCAGGCAGAAAGTGAAATGGACTCGGCACTGTCTTGCCCCAGGTACCCGTTGGCGTTTGTAGCAGCGAAGCTGGCGCTGGGCATTCCTCTGCCCGAGATTAAGAACGTGGTGTCCGGAAAGACCACGGCCTGCTTCGAGCCCAGTCTGGACTACATTGTGACGAAGATCCCCCGATGGGACCTGGACCGCTTCCAGGGCATGTCACGAGAGATCGGCAGTGCCATGAAGAGCGTAGGAGAGGTGAGGGACTGGAAACATGTCTCCACACACACACACACACACACACTCACACACACACACACACACACACACACACACACACTCACACACACACACACTCTCTGAGTGTGCTCAGCTTCTGTTCCAGTGACTGGGAGGTTGGGAGTTCAGATCCTGGCTGCTCTCACACAGTCAGGCTCCTGAGAAGCGGGAACAGTCAGGAGGTTCTGTTCTACACCAGCATCATGTTCTGACTCCAAATTCTGTCCACTTTAGGAGATCAGAGCAAACTGACTACAGAACTACAGACTACAGTCTACAGTCATTCTAACAGTGGCTGAGTTAGTTCATTAAATTCTCCTCTCCTCTTCCATATCATTCCTCCTCTCCTCTCCTCTCCTCTCCTCTCCTCTCCTCTCCTCTCCTCTCCTCTCCTCTCCTCTCCTCTCCTCTTCCACATCATTCCTCCTCTCATCTCCTCTCCTCTCCTCTTCCATATCATTCCTCCTCTCCTCTCCTCTCCTCTTCCACATCATTCCTCCTCTCCTCTCCTCTCCTCTTCCACATCATTCCTCCTCTCCTCTCCTCTCCTCTTCCATATCATTCCTCCTCTCCTCTCCTCTCCTCTCCTCTTCCACATCATTCTTCCTCTCCTCTCCTCTCCTCTCCTCTTCCATATCATTCATCCTCTCCTCTCCTCTCCTCTCCTCTCCTCTCAGGTAATGGCAGTGGGTCGTACCTTTGAAGAGAGTATCCAGAAGGCGTTGCGGATGTGCCACCCCTCCGTGGACGGTTTTGTTCCACACCTGCCCTTGAAGAGACCCTGGCCTGAGCAGCATGACCTGCACCAGGAGCTCTCTGTTCCCTCCAGCACTCGCATTTTCTCCCTGGCTAAGGTAGAGCTCAAGTCTCGCGTGCCACTCCGTAACCCTCACACATTTATATTCAGGTTTATTCTGGTATGTCTGGTGTAGGCGGACCAGCATATGCTCTTATTCTCAGCAGCACACATCATGGTAAAGCCTAACATCCAGACATTATAAAAATGCCCCTAGGAGAGTTTTTAAACTGCTCATTTGCAGCTGGTGTTTAATTCATTTATTGTTTTCTTTCAGCACTTTCTGTGAATGTGTTTGCGAGGTCGGGCTGTGAGTGGGTAGAAGCTGCCGTCAGTCATATTTTCTTTACACCTGTTCAAAAGTGCGACATCTGTTAGCCTAGGTTTCTTTTGCCGTTCCTTTTTAGTTGCAAGGTACGCTTCATTATTTTCCAAACTTTATTCCCATCTTGTTTCAGAATAACCTTGAAAATAACTTTACATAGCCAGTTGCTGTGTGCAAGCAAATATTTCATGAGTGCTGGATAAAATTATTAGTTATTAAGAACAAATGGCCCAAATTGCATCAAGCCAGGAAATCATCAATAACTCTCAAGGTTAGCCTCGTGGTAATTGCCGCACCGTAATTTCATGCCGGTCTCTCTCCACTTGAGCAAGGGCCGGCTTCCGATTCGCCGGGTGCCCAGGCGGTCACGGCTCATCGCTCTCAGCGTTTTATATTCAGCAGAGGCAGCGAGCTTACTGCTCGCAATCAGGAGCCATTATTCCTCATTTAACAACGACCCAACAATATGTTACCGAATCCTATTTTCTAAAACAACTGGCCACTTCTTGTGATTTGTATCGGAGCACTGATTAACTTGTTTTCATCAGAGGGTTTAAACAGCATGTGTTGACTTTTTTTTTCTTCCCCTCCTTTAGGCGCTGCATGATGGAGTGAGCGTGGACCGGATTCACGAGCTCACAGCTATCGATAAATGGTTCCTGCACAAACTGAGGCGCATTACAGAGCTGGAGCGGCGCCTGCATCAGTACGACAGGTGAGCATCAAACAACACACGCGTACATACATCATATAAAAAAAAAAAAAAGAAATAAAACACATACACTCATTGCATTCATGACGCAGAACAAGCCGAGTGCTTGCCACTAGATGGTGATGTTGAGACAGATTGAAGCTTTTAGTAATTAATCCTTTATCCTGTCAGTCAAGCCCAGTGAGTCAGTGATCTACGGTGCTGCAGTGTTTTAAAGATCCCCTAAAAGGACTCACTCCATATCCGTGAGTCACTTCTGACTGTCCTTATTCTCATTATACATTATTACTCATGCGACTTATACTCATCTCTACTTCGGTGCAGTTCAGTTCAGGTTTATTTGTATCTATTTATTCTTTTAGCAGAAGACAAAAAAGCAGCTTTGTGATGGACAGTGAGATTATAAATCATTACAGGAACTCTTCTGGGTGACATTTAGTGGGATTACAGTGTTCAGGTGTCGAAAATTAAAGGCAAACAGACCTGAGAGTGTTTACAGGATGTCCTGGGATGAGCATAAGGCAGTGTTTTTGATTACAGCAGCAGAAGCAGCAGCAGCTCTTGGATACAAATCAGCATCATCCTTGAGAGTTTGGTGAGAGCACTGAAACAAGCAGGAGATTTAGGAATAAACTGTTTTGGGAATTGGAACTGTTTGAAGGTTTTTACTGTATGGCAGTTTGTTTATTTTGATACACGTTAAAGCTGCTTTCACACTTAGTGCTTTTCCATCAAGCGCTCATCGAACATTTTTCGGGGAAACTAAAGAACGTGGCACATGATGGACAGAAAGTGACACATAAAAAAAGCAATATGGTTTGTTGGATTTGTTTGTTAGATATGAACATTTTTTTCCCCCCCTGTCAGAAGAGTGCTTCTAAAAGTTCCAAAAAAAAAAAAGTGTGTTTTTTTCAGAAAAGTATCCAGTAACGTCAAGCACATTGGTAGAACGCTATACGCATAATGGCCTATGAATGTATGCTTCAAATACGTTTATAAATCGATGTCAGATTATTAAAGACATTCAGCCCCAGTTTGCTTCATGCATTTTCATCACTGAGACACTTAATGTGAGTGTGAGTGGAGCGCTACTTAGCATTATATTAATAATTCATATCGAGTCATAAGGGTAGCTGTAAAGCGTAATGCATTTTCACAAATAATTCCAAAGATAATTATATGTATAATGTGTATAATGCGTGCATTTGAACATGATGTGAATGCTTTTCGTTGTTTATTTTAAGTATGACCTTAACAGAAAGTCATACCGGCATTTTTATATCGCCCAGCCAATCAGGTCGCGGCATGGAGGGAAGAGAAATTTATTCCTGTACGCGAGTGAGTGAGTGAGTGTCAGGAGATTGATGGAAATAATTCAGCAAATCAGGTTAAGGCACTAGTATTCAGCTGAATGAATATGGCCTTTCATGTTTACATGAGATGATATAACCCTGCTATTTAGCCAGTATTGCTCTGACTGACAGCTGCGACACTCGGGAACCTGTATAAGAGAAACATTTATTTCAATTTGAGTTTCATAACTTTTCATAACAGAACCGGACCATTCACTGTGTCGCTTGCAAATCTAAAATTAGTAAACGGGAATTTACAACATTCTGAACAATTCCAAGGAAGTATAAGTATATATATGGCATGGTATGATGTTCATGGTGTATCACAAAATGAATATTATGAATAAAATGATACGGTTGATGAATTCATTAATCTGACTGATATTATAACCAGCGTGACTGATCGACCCTCCTCTTTTTTTTTTGTTCACCTGATATGTACTAACCCCTGCTACTCACTACTTTTGTTAGGTTTGCTAGTTTGTTTCTGCTTGCTAATTTTGGTTATATCATTTCTGATTGGTGAGATTAAAGTCTACACATCCCTTTCCTAATATCAGCCTCGTCCAGTCACGTGATTTAAAAAAATAAAATAAAAATACATGTAGACATTGAGAAATGAATAATTAGTTTCTTCTTTTTAGTGCATATTGCCAACATTAAATTCTTTATAATGCAGGTTCTGATCAGACCAAAACTGATGAGACAGACAAATGAAAAACAAGTACTAATATGTGTGTGTGGTTTTTTTTTATTGGGATGGTTATTTTACTGTTCCTCCTTTAGCTATGACAAAAGAAAGAATTATTAGTGCCAGTATCTACAGATTAACCAAAGACGACCGGTCTAGGTAAAAATCACAGGTGATTGCTTTAAGACTACACAGGAAGCCTGGCTTGCCTAAAATTTCATTAAAATGCACCACTGAAGTGTTTGCCAAAGTGCCTCTATTATTCATCAGTCTTGGTGAGGTTCAATATTTTAGTGAAGCAAATGATCACGTATCTCACTGCAATATGTGTGAAAATCTCCTTTGAAACCCCGAAACAGCCCTTTTACACAGTTATTGAAGTCGGTGCGTCTCTTGGTGTTTGTGACATGTTCGTGTACAGAATTGTTTAACAGGATGATCGATTAACACTCATTGGACAACAGGCTTTTAATATGTCATCCTGTTAAAACAGTAAAAAATAAGAAACACAGGGGGAAAAAAAAAAATAAACAAACATCTTGATCTTTATTAGACAGCGAGCTCTTTGGTTGTCTCGCCTGGATGCACAGATACTCTTTATAATGATCGGTCGACCTCTTAAAGGGGCGGGACCATGTAACCAGCTGCCAGGAAGTAAATCAGGAATGAACTTGACTGATATGTCAAACTTAAACATATTGGCGCCTGTCGGAATCGCTTGGAGCCTGCAGCTGATGTCGTTTAAAATGAACTTTGAAAAAAAAAAAAAACTTCTTCTGATTATTTGCCTTCATTTCTGAAATTTGTTCTTTATAAATCTAGCTAGCTGTCACTTTCTTCTTCAGCTAGCAGTTTAGCTGCTCTTTGGGATGAAATGGCCGACATTGCTAATCCTTAACTGTTTTTAGAGAAGTCTGTGCGAGTGTGGTCGCACTGCAAGTTGAGTTGAGATGATGAGTGGGGCTCATGACGGATGTCTGAGTGTGTTTTCTGAGTCAGTCTGAGCTATGAAATGATGTTTGTTGGCTCTCTGATGATGTGTGACCAAGCAGGACGACTTTGATCCAAACGCAAAGGAGTCAAAACGCATTGGAGGAAAAGGGGTGGATGAAAAGCAAGGAAAAAAAAAAAAAAAAGAGTGCTGATCATTTCATGTACATGTTGGATGAGTTATCCAGAGGTGGCATGTTCAGTTTGGTGACTCTCTGATGAAACGTGACCAAACAGGAAGACTTTGATTCCAAAACTCTAATCATTTCAGTGGGGAACAATAAACGATAGGAAAAGAAAAAGAACTGCTGTGTCTTTCCAAAAGCTGTATACAAGCACTTGTTTTGTTGCTCTGGGGTCAATATCTGGGCAGACCACTGGCCAAGATATGAATTGAAAAGTCACGGAACAAAAATAAAAAGGTCCTGTTAATTGTCTTGGTACAAGAAAATAGATCGTGTTTATTCTTAGTCTTAGATTTCAAATCCCTGTGAATGAGCCATAACCTGTGAATTCACAAGCCTTTGTGTTTGTGAGCCAAAAGAAAACAACATAAATAGAAGGAGCTGTTTATTATTAAGTCCACTTTTGCCATACCGTTTTCCTGTCCTCTGGCACATGCTAGGGGTTTTTGTGATAAAATTCTGTCTGCTAGGATTTTTTTTTTTTTAAACATTACTGTAGTGAACGATGTTTACTAAAGCAGGATGACTCGTTTGGAGAAACAGGAGTTTACAGTACGTACGAGCCGCCGTAATGTTGTTGTGCTGCACAGGTCAGCGTCTAACTCTGAGTTTGTCTGTAGTAAAGGCTCACAGTTGGTGTGTGGGATAGCGGTTGCGATTGTGTGTCCACAGAGACTGACACTGCGGAGCGTAACAGACCTGCTGCCCCACGCTGGTGCGTCTCCAACTGCGAGGCTGCCGCCTCTCTCTCTCGCTCGCTGCTGAGGGGGAGTCAAAATCTGGAAGCTTTCTGTTTTCGCTACCGTAATGCATGGCACATTTGTTTGGAATGCTGTAGCGCACGGTCTGTCGCAGGGTGTTCATTCACCGAGTCGATGGTTCTGCGCTTACGGCGTAATTTAAGGTTTTAAACCAATCAGGGATCAGTGAAGCTGCCAGGCTGGATATCTGGTGTTGCAGCAACAAAGGCAGTTAAGCAGCAACAGCTGACTGTAATTACACCAGTCTTGTGGTGGCGTGGGACTCCTTTTCACTTCTCCATGATTATACCGTACGAGTATGAACATTCTTCTTCTTGGAAATCATCATGGATTTATTGTGAATGTTGCCTGATCACCTGATTTCTTTCATACTCGACAATTTCTGTTTGCAGTTTGGCCGATTTACAAAATTTACTTTTTAGATTTCTAAAATCATTTAAAAATCATTGAAAGATAATGACCATGACACCAGTACGTGGTTCTTTTACCACAAAATTAGAAGTGCACAATTGTGTAGGATGTTGTTGTGTGCTGTATCATTACAATTTCCCTTCACTGGGACTAAGAGGCACAAACCTGTTCCAGCATGACGATGATCCTGTGCACAATGAAGACATGGTACAGTACTCTGAGGTTGGTGTGAAAGATCTTGAGTGGTTCTACACAGAGCCCTGACTTCAACCCCACTGAACACCTTTGTGATGAACTGAAACACCGACTGCACCCCAGACCTCCTCACCCAACATCAGTGCCTGACCCTCACTAACACTCACGTGGTGAATGGACACAGATTCCCTCAGACATGTTCTGTTTTGAAGGCTTTTTTTTCCGCACACCACATCCAGGTCTTTGTGGGTCAAACACATGCTGAAGTTGTTTTTTTTTTTTAGTTTTTGAAGTTGTTTGTAAAGATCAACTAAACTTATACCACATACAGGCATGGACAAATCCTAAATTCATGTCTTGCACCAGAGAAGTAAAAGCTCCAGTGTGTTGCGCAGTTTTGGTTGCCAGGGAACCTGTGTACAGTCGACCCTCGTTTTCGCTGTTAATCTGTTCCAGACTCTACCGCGATAAGTGAAGTAGTATTCTTTATTTATAAATCTAATATTTTCATAGTTAGAGCATAGAAAACCTGTTTATGACCTTCTAAATATGGTTTTTAACATTATTAGAGCCCTCT